>CM054148.1:26886857-26893778 GCA_028751875.1 Rapana venosa | reverse complement strand
GGGAAAAAAAAGGGAAAGGGAGGGGGGGGGGGTGGAGGGGAAAGGAGGTGGAAGAGGTGGAAGGAGGGGGTGGTTGGTGGAGGGGGTTGGAGAGAGAGGGTGGGGGCGGGGAGGGAGAGGGGAGAGAGAGAGAGGGAGGAAGATAGATAGATAGATAGATAGATAGATAGATAGATAGATGTAGATAGATAGATAGATAGTAGATATAAAGAGAGAGAGATAAGAGAGAGAGGGGGGAGAGAGAGACAAAGACAGAGAGAGACACAGAGAGAGACACAGAGAGAGACGCACAGAGAGACAGAGAGACACAGAGATAGACACAGAGAGACAATAAGAGGACAGAGAGAGAGAGAGAGAGACAATGAGAGACACAGAGAGAGGGACAGAGAGAGGACACAGAGAGACACATAGAGAGACACAGAGAGAGACACAGAGAGAGAGACATAGAAACACAGAGAGACACACAGGAGAGACACAGAGAGACACAGAGAGAGAGACATAGAAACACAGAGAGACACACAGAGAGACACAGAGACACACACGAGAGACACAGAGAGAGACACAGAGAGACACAGAGAGAACACATAGAGAGAGAGACATAGAAACACAGAGAGACACACAGAGGAGACACAGAGATGACACACAGAGAAACACAGAGAGACACACAGAGAGACATAGAGAGACACATAAAGAGACACAGAGACACACTAGACACACAAAGAGACACACAGAGAAACACAGAGAGACACAGAGAGAGACACACACAGAGAGACAGAGAGAGAGACACAGAGAGACACAGAGAGAGAGACACAGAGAGACACACAAAGACTCACAGATAGACAGAAACTGTGAAACTCTGAAATGATATATTATACTTCGGCCTGTGACCACAATACAAGTGTCCGGTCTGGTCCTGCAGACATCGACGATCATGGCTCTCCATTCTTCCCTGTTCTCGGTCCCTCTCATGAGCTCATTGTTGGTGCCCTCTTTATTCGTTGCGAATTTGTTTAAGCTGTCTGTGAATTTTGTGCGTTGTCTTCCTCTGCTCTTGTTTCCACAGATTTTGCCACTCCATAACAGTTTCTCTAGTCCGTCAGCCCTGATTATATGGCCGAAAAATTTGAGCTGTCTTTCTCTGATGGTGTTGAGAAGGGATCTCTTGTACCCAGCCATTTCCATTACTTCTGCATTTGTTTTTCTTTTTGTCCATGAGACTTTCATGATTCTCCGGATGAACCACAATTCCACTGCTTCTAGTCGCTGTTCTGTGTCCTTGGCTAGGGTCCAGCACTCACATCCGTACAGAAGAATGGACCATACGTAGGCTCTCAGAACATGGATCTTTGTCTTGAGGCTTATCTTACTGTTGGTAAAAATGCATTTCATGTTGTTAAAAGTTGCCTTAGATTGACCGATTCTCTTCTTGATTTCTGTGTCACACTTGCCGTCCGGGGTGATAGTACAACCAAGGTATTTAAAGGTGTTTACTTGTCTGATTCTCTTCCTTTACAGGCTATGTTGCATTGTGGTTATACAGCTTTTTTCGAGATCACATGCATTCTGTCTCTTTGCATTTGAGCTGTAATCCTTTCTTTTCGCTTTCGTCTGTTACTGTTGTTAAAATCTTTTGCAGTTTTTCTTCAGAGTCGGCGATAAGGACTGTGTCATCTGCATATCTCAGGTTGTTGATGTTGTGGGCGCCTACACTAATTCCCTCATGATTCTCAATATTTCGTAGAATTGTTTCACTATATACATTAAATAAATCAGGCGAGAACACGCAGCCCTGCCTCACACCCCTGCAGATTGGTCTATATTGACTGATGTCATCGTCGACTCTAATGGCTGCCTCCTGTTCCCAATATATGTTTCTGAGGACTCGAAGATCTTTCCCGTCGATGTATAGCCCTGCCAGAATATCAAACAAGTCTACTTTGTCGAACGCTTTTGAGTAGTCAATGAAGCAGAGGTACAGGTCTTTCTGGACCTCGATGGATCTTTCCATGAGAGTTTTCAATGCGAAGATTGCATTTCTGGTGCCTTTGTCTGCCATGAATCCAAATTGCGTTTCTGATATTTCTGGGAGTATTTTATTTCTCATTCTCTTCATGAGTATTCGTAAAAGAACTTTGGTGAGGTGACTCATCAGGCTGATTGTACGATGTTGGTCACATTCAGCTGTACCAGTTCTTAGGGATCGCAATGTAGATGGACTTCTTCATATCTGTCGGAATCTCTCCTGTGTCATATATATTGTTTAGTAGTTTTGTGACTGCCTTAATTCCCACTTCATCCAGGGCTGTTATCAATTCAGATGGGATATCATCAGGTCTGGCGCCTTACTCACTTTTCATCTTGCTGAGTGCATGTCTCACTTCGTCTTCCATGATTATGTGGCCATCTTCGTTGCTAATATGAGGAGGTGGACCTCTGTCGTCGTGGTATAACTCTTCGATGTATTCTGACGACCTGTTAAGAATATCTTCTTTTTCCATGAGTATATCTACATCTCTCGACTTTATACAACCTGTGTTTGCAGATGATTTCTTTCCTGTCACATCATTTATTTTTTCATGCATAAGTTTGCTATCAAAATTTGCATTCATTTCAATTTCCTTGTACTGCATATTGATCCATTCTCCCTTGGCTTCATTACATTTTTTCTTAACCAGTTTGTCGAGTTCTTTATACTTCTTTTCATCTACTTTTGCCTTTCTCCTGTTTACCATTAGGTTTAAAATCTCGGAGCTCATCCACTTCTTATGTTCCTTTCTATTTATGACTGGTATATATTCTTTTGCTGCCTCGCTGATGCTATCTTTCATCATCTGCCATTTTTCCTCTGTAGTGGTGAGTTGATCTAGGCCATCGAATTTGTTTCCAACTTTGATCTTGTATTTTTCTTTGATTTCTTCGTCAGTTTGTAGCATGTTCATTTGCAGTTTTGGTGTTCTTTTTGCTTTTGACAACTTTTTCAATTTTTAGTCGCATTGTCCCGATAACTGGGACATGATCACTTCCAGTCTGCACCTGGCATGGACTTACAAGATGTTATAGAGTTACGGAAGCGTTCTTGAATCAGGATGTAATCTATTTGATTCCTGGTTCTGTCGCCAGGGCTTTTCCATGTCCAGCATCTTCTTGGATGGTTTTCAAACCATGTGTTCATGACAGCCAGCTTTTGTTCCTTGCACCATTCCGTGAGCCGCTCTCCTCTTTCATTTCTCACTCCTATTCCAAATGGGCCAACTGTGGTTTCATCTTTCCCTTTTCCTACTTTTGAATTGAGGTCACCCATTATTATTCTGACATCTTGAGACTTCAGTTGCTTCATTGCCTTTTCGATATTTTCATAAAACTCCTCAATTTCTGCGTCATCTTTATCAGCTGTTGGTGCATATACTTGTACTATTCCAATGTCGAAAGGTGTGCCCTTAAGTTTTACTATCAGGACTCTGTCATTTACAGTCCAGAAACCTTTGATGGTCTTTGCGGTTTCTTGATCTAGAATCATGCCAACTCCTTTCTGGTGTTGATCTCCTCTGAGTAAGAATGGTGTAGTTGTCGGTGTTATGCAGCCTGCTCCTTTCCATCTCACTTCTGAAAGTCCTAGTATATTGAGGTTCATTCTTTCCATTTCCTGTTTGAGATTTTCCAATTTTCCTTTTTGTAGCATAGTCCGTACGTTCCATGTACCTATTCTGTGAGGTTTTCTGATGCGGGACAGTCGCTGGATGACGATCGAGGTTACCTGTCGCACATAATCCACCCTACCGAGCGAGGAACTTCCAGATAAACTGGAAGCCCCCTTCACGCTGTTATCTGTATTCTGTTTCTTTCTGATTACCATGACATTCTTTGCAGAAGTATACCTATAGTAGGCTGCAATTACTTTCTATAGGAGCAGTGCTCGTACTGAGCGGATTGTCTTAGCCATTGTACTCATATAGTATCATCTGCCTAACACATTGAAGTGCTGACCAGTTCCCAAAAACTATTCGGCTGCTCAACACATCATCCGTCACCTGCCTTCCATGACTTCACGTAACCCTGATCGGGAGGCTAAGTGGGTACCCGATCTTGCCCAAGGATCTCCCACAGGCTAGCGGAGGGAAGGAGGCACCTTACTTCTCCTGTTGGTGAAATAATTTCACCCCGCCACCCGTAAGAAAAGACTATGACGAAAATTAAATATGACTACACGCAATCTCTGATAAGACCTTGCTATGATCATTTACCTCGGGCATGCACCCAAAACTGTGCTCATACAGACAGAGAGAGAGAGAGGCAGAGACAGAGAGAGACAGAGAGATGTTTTTTTTACTTTATTTTATTCTTTTATATCGAGGATAATGGAATAAACACTTATGTGTGTTTTTTACATCCAGTCCCTGTGTGTATACGGTTTTGTCAAAAATGTCATCTGTTCCCACCGGCACAAAAGGCCCTATTTTCCCAAAAAGGGAAAAGGATTTAACGGTGCGCAAGTGTTCTGCGTGCTTCGCCAGGGGCCCTTGGTTTATAGTCTCTCCGAAGGACTTTTGGGGAGGTGGAGTCGCACTGATTTTAAAATCCAGGGGAAAATACCCCCCTTGAAGGGAACGACCCGGGGGCGCGCCGACGACACTACACACCCCAACGCACACACGCACGCATGCTCACTTTTTATCTTCTGCATTTTCTCTCTCGCCCGTCTTATCTAACTATGTCCCTCTGTCTGTCTTTTGTCTCCCTCGTTTTTTTTTGTTGTCTGTTTTTTGCCTCCCCCTCTCTCACTCCACACACACAAACCCTACGCGCGCCGCACAACACACACACGCACGCCGCGCACGCATCACCACACGCACGCACCACCACCAGGCACAACACACACACACAAAAACCAAACACAAAACAACACAACACATCCGACGAACGCAACCAAGGCCAAAGAAAAAGCATACACCACGCACACCCCAACACACACACACACAACACACACACACCAACACACACACACACCACAACACACACACACAAAGACCCCACACACACACACACCCCCGCCCACAACAACGCACACAAACACACCGCACGCACGACGGGACGCAACACACAACACACACACGCACACCACCCACGCACACACACACACCAAAAGCAACAAACCCCACAACACGCAACACACACCCACGACACACACCACACGCACGCACGCACCACACATACACGTAAAAACACCCCACACACACACACACCACACCACGGGATAGTCCCATAGGACTTTGTTTTAGTTTTATTAACGTTTTTCACTTTTTATGTTTTTGTTTCGCTTTTTTGTTATCTTTTTCTTTGCGCGTTTCTTTTTATGATAGCTACTTTCCTCCCCACCCTCCCCCCCCCCCCCCCCCGCATTTTTCAGTAGGGCCTCCCCCCAAACCTCAATTTCGTACACCCCTTGTATTTTTTTTCTCGTTTAAAATCACTAAGAGTGAAAAAACGTAAAAAAGAAGACAAAAACAACACACACACACGCACGCACACACACACACACACACACACACACACACACACACACACACACACACACACACACACACACACACACACACACACAACACACACATACACACACAAACACACACGTACTCTCACACACACACACACACACACACACACACACACTTTCTTTTCTCTCTCTCTCTCTCTCTCTCTCTCTCTCTCTCTTTTCTCTCTTTTCTCTCTCTCTCTCTCTCTCTCTCTCTCTCTTTTCTCTCTCTCTCTTTATCCCCATCATCCCTGCATTATTAGCGCTTAACCAGATTCCAGACGCTCACCTATGGAGCTGATTCGTTTTCGTTCCATGGTCACTCTCCTGGGGATGCGCTGTTCATATGTCTATACCACGTGCTGCAGGGTCCTTTTCAATCCTCTTTTGCCTCATCTTACTCCTCCTCCTCCTCCTCCTCCTCCTCCTCCTCCTCCTCCTCCTCATCTTTCTCCGTGTCTTCTTCTTGTTCTTTTTCTCCTTCTTCTTTGCAAATTTTCTTCTTGTTGTTGTTGTAGTTGTTGTGTTGGTTATCGTTTATGTTGTTGTTCTTTTTCTTCTTCTTTGCATTCTTCTTCTTTGCAATTCTTCTTCTTTGCAATTCTTCTTCTTCTTCTTCTTCTTCTTTTCTTCTTCTTCTTTTCTTCTTCTTCTTTGCATTCTTCTTCTTCTTCTTCTTTGCATTCTTCTTCTTCTTCTTCTTCTTCTTCTTCTTCTTCTTCTTTGCATTCTTCTTCTTCTTCTTCTTCTTCTTCTTCTTCTTCTTCTTCGCAATTCTTCTTCTTCTTCTTCGCAATTCTTCTTCTTCTTCTTCTTCTTCTTCTTCTTCTGCTTCTTCTTCTTCTTCTTCGCAATTCTTCTTCTTCTTCTTCTTCTTCTTCTTCTTCTTCTTCTTCTTCTTCTTCTTCTTCTTCTTCTTCTTCTTCTTCTTCTTCTTCTTCTTCTTCTTCTTCTTCTACGCAATTCTTCTTCTTCTTCTTCTTCTTCTTCTTCTTCTTCTTCTTCTTCTTTCTTTCTTCTTCTTCTTCTTCTTCTTCTTCTTCTTTTCCTCTTCTTCTTCTTTCCATTCTTCTTCTTTCCATTCTTCTTCTTTCCATTTTTCTCCTTTCCATTTTTCTTCTTTTCATTCTTCTTCTTTGCATTCTTCATCTTCTGTTTTGAAATTTTCTTCCTCTTCTTTGCAATTCTTCTTTGTAATTCTTCTTCTTCTTCAAAATTCTTCTTCTTCATAATTCTTCTTCTTTGCAAATCTTCTTCTTCTTCGCAATTCTTCTTCTTCTTCTTCCTCTTCTTCTTCTTTCCATTCTTCTTCTTTCCATTCTTCTTCTTTCCAGTTTTCTTCTTTTCATTCTTCTTCTTTGCATTCTTCATCTTCTGTTTTCAAATTTTCT
>CM054148.1:26866857-26881857 GCA_028751875.1 Rapana venosa | reverse complement strand
TCGCTACGCTTTCGTGACTAATCTCTTAGCAGCCTCGGGGCTTAATGAAAGAAGGGGGGGGGGGTGTGGTGGTGGAGATGGTGGAGAGGGGGGAGTGGAGGAGTGAAGGAGGGGGAGGGGGGAGGTGAAAGGAGCATTGATGGTCTTTTGCACCTGTCAGTGTATGGATGGATTCTTGGGGGGTTTTTTTAATTTATTTTATCTATTCTTTTATATTGAGGATAATGGAATAAGCAGTCATGTGCTTTTTTTTTTTTTAGATCGAGTCCCCGTGTGTATGCGGTTTTGTCAATTTTGTCATCTGTTTCCACCGGCACACAATGGCCTACTCTTCCGAAAAGTGAACAGGATTTAACGTGTGCGCAAGATGTTCTGCATGCGTTCGAACACGGGGTCCTCGGTTTATAGTCTCATCCGAAGGCATGGTTGTGTGTGTGTGTCTTGTATGGGTTTTATTTTCTCTTCTTGTCGTTTCTTTTACTCTTTTTTTCCTTTTCCATTTTTTTCTCTTTCAGATATGTTGCTTGTGCTTTGTTGTTTATTCTTATTTCCTCTTTTTTGAGGGCTGGATGGGAGGAAAAAAAAAGTCCTTGTACTTCATCTGTTACGCTCTGTAAATAAAATTTCGTATTTCGTATTATTCAGTTAGATTGGTTTTCATTCGTTCGTATCTCAGTGTTGGTAAAGGGTGAATTATTGTTGTTGTTACACAAGTTTACTCTCGTTCTGTCTCTCTCTCTTTCTTTGTGTGTCGTCTGCCTTCTGTGTGTCTGGGTTTTTGTTTTTGTCTTTGTTTGTTTCCTTCTCTGTCTCTGTCTCTCTGTCTGTCTGTCTCTGATCTCTCTCTCTCTCTCTCCTCTCTCTCTCTCTCTCTTCTTCCTCTCTCTCTTTCTCTGTCTTCTCTTTTCTTTTCTTCTTCTTTCCTCTCTCTGTTTGTGTGTGTTGTTGTGTGTTAGATGATAGATAGTTTGTGATGATAGATTTTTAGATATGGATGATAGATAGATAGATAGATAGATAGATAGATAGATAGATTACACAAAGTGAAAGTAGAACAACCGACATATATAGATGTTCCTCAATATTTCGGCTTTTGCCTTGGGGGGGGGGGGGGGGGTATAATGACGTGATGAATGACGTCAATCTCAATTATACGTCATCGTGAAACTTTGTTATGACGTTGCAAGTTAAACATCATACAGAGACCTTGGCAGACAGAAATCTGTGTGTGTGTGTGTGTGTGTATTTCAGTTCCTGTTAGTATTGATATTATTTTTGGGTGTATTGCTGTTAGGTTTATTCTCCTGTTCAATTTGTTTGTAATCCTCCATACCCCAAAAGGGGTGAAAGGAATTAAATCTTGAATCTTGTGTTAATGAATGGAGAACTAAGCTGTGGAATAATAGTAGATGCCTTTATTATCAAAACTATAAGATCGATTTTGGTATGGAAAAATATATAACATGTCTACCAGATGTATATGTTTACGCTCTTATGAAATTTCGTTGTAGCTGTCACAAGCTTCCTATTAAGGTTGGACGTTTCCCTAATATACCACGGGAAGAAAGAATATGTTCAAAATGCAATATGTCTGTTTTAGGAGATGAATTTCATTTTATTATGGAGTGTCCCCACTTCAAACATTTACGACAAGATTTTATTCCCCGACATTTTCTTCAACCCATGTCTAGTTATAATTTTTGTAGGCTAATGAAATGCAAATCTCGAAAACTTTTCCTGTCGTTCTCAAAATTCATAAGATTTGCAGGTATTTCTTGAAATTTCACTTGTCTTTCACAAGTGTAGGTTGTGACTTTTAAAGAAATCTGTATACTTTAAAAATAGTCTTCAATCTTCGATACTGTTTGCGTATCATTTTGCGATGAACTCTTGCTCTTCAGTTCCTGTTAGTATTGATATTATTTTTGGGTGTATTGCTGTTAGGTTTATTCTCCTGTTGAGTTTGTTTGTAATCCTCCATACCCCAAAAGGGGTGAAAGGAATTAAATCTTGAATCTTTTGTGGTCAGGTACCTTGAAATCGTGTGTGTGTGTGTGTGTGCGTGTGTGTGTTGTGTGTCTGTGTCTGTCTGTCTGTCTGTCGCTGTCATTCTCTTGTCTCTGTGTCTGTCTGCTGTCTGTCTGTCTCTCTGTCTCTCTCTCTCTCTCTCTCTCTCCTCTCTCTCTCTCTCTCTCTCTCTCTCTCTCTCTCTCTCTCTCTCTCTCTCTCTCTCTCTCTCTCTCTCTCTGGTATTTCTGTATCTGGATTTTTTGTTTGCCTCTTTGTTTCTGTATGAGTGTGTAGTGTAGTGTAGTGTAGTGTAGTGTAGTGTAGTGTAGTGTAGTGTAGTATGCTGACGCGAGGGTGGCAGGTGTTGTTTGTGGCAGTTGTTGTTGTTGTTGTTGTTGTTAAGTGATCAATAACGCGACTTGAGAACTTGTTAAAATACGAATGTAATAAAACGACAGCTGTGAATATTCACAGTAGCGGTCAGGGAATGGGAGGGGAGGGCGGGAGTGGAGGGGGAGGGGGGTGGAGGGGGGCGGGGGTGGAGGGGGGGGGGGGGTGGGAGGGGGGGGGGGGGGGTGCGTGGAGGGGGGGGGTAACGCACGGCGGGTGGGGGAGGGGGGCGCGGGGTGGAGAGGAGAGGACGGCAGGCATGCAGACAGACAGGCAGACAGACAGACACAGGAAAGAAGCAGGCAAGCAGAAAGGAGCAGGCAGCAGACAGACAGGAATGACAGGGCAGGGCAGGGGCAGGTAGACAAAGAATGAAAGGCAGGCAGATATGCAGACAGACAGAGAGACAGGCAGGCAGATATGCAGAGAGACAGGCAGGCAGACAAACAGACAGCCAGAGAAAGAGAGACAGGCAGGCAGATATGCAGACAGACAGACAGGCAGGCAGACAGAGAGGAGAAGCAGGCAGAAACAGAGAAAGAGAGACAGGCAGGCAGACAGACAGAAGAGAAGAGGACAGGCTGCAGGACAGAGAAAGGAGACAGGCAGGCAGGCAGGCAGGCAGAGAAAGACAGGCAGGGCAGGCAGGCAGGCAGCCTACAGACAGGCATAAGAGAAGGCAGGCAGAAGAGAAGACAGACAGACAGACACGGCAGAGAAAGAGACAGATAGATACAGAGAGAGAGCAGAGAGAGACAGAGAATGAAAGACAGACAGACAGACAGGCAGGAATGACAGGAGAACAGAGAGACAGACAGACAGAGAAGAGAGACAGACACAGGCAGAGAAGAGACAGACAGACAGATAGATACAGAAGAGAGACAGAGTGTGACAGAGAGACAGAGGCAGATAGACAGAGAAAGAGACAGACAGACAGATACAGAGAGAAGGAGAGACAGACAAAGAGACAAGAGACAGACAGACAGAGAAAGACAGACAGACAGACAGATAGATACACGGAGACAGAGAAAGGCAGAGAGACAGAGAGTGAGAGGAGAGACAGACAGATACAGAGACAGAGAAGAAGAGCAAAAAACAAAGATAAAGAAAGAAAGCAGGAGAAATCGATGTACAAGTACATCAACAACAATTTACAAATGACGAAAGAAAGAGAGAGAAAAGCGGGTAGGGAGAAAGAAAGAAAGATATAAAAAGGAGAGAGACAGACAGAGAAGAGAGAGAGAAAAACAGAGAGACAGAGAGAGACAGACATAAAAACAGAGCGAGACAGAGAGACAGAGAACCACAGAAGACAGAGCGAGACAGAGACACAGAGAGAGACGACAGAACGAGAGACAGAACGAGACACGAGAGAGAGAGAGAGCGACAGAAAGAGACAGAGAGAGAGAGAGACAGAGAGAGAAACAGAGAGAGACAGAGAACGAGAGACAGAAAGAGACGAGAGAGAGAGAGCACAGAAAGAGACACAGAGAGAGACACAGAGAGAGAAACAGAGAGAGACAGGCAGAGACAGAGAGAGACAGAGAGAGAGACAGAGGCACAGAGAGAGACAAAACAGAGACAGAAAGAGAGACAGAGAGAGACAGAGAGAGACACCCCAGACAGAGAGAGACACACAGAGAGAGACAGAGACAGAGAGAGAGAGAGATGTACAAGTACATCAATAACAATTTATAAATGACGAAAGTAAGGGAGACCACCAAAAAAAAAACCGAACCAAAAAAAAATCGTGGGGTGGGAGGGGGGGGGGGGGGGGGGCAGGGGGGGGGGGGTGGGGGGGGGGATGGAAGAGGACGGGGTGGTAGGAAAAAAATAAACAAAAAGGCAGAAAGCGATCCATTAAAAAAGATTAACAAATAGGAACTGCTGGGAAAGAAGAACAAAGACAGAGAGGGGTGGTGTGGGTTGGGGGGGGGGTGGGGGAGAGGACAGACAGACAGACACTCAGAAAAGACAGAAAGAAAAAAAAAAGAAGATTAAAGAGAGAAGAGAGAGAGAGAGAGAGAGAGAGAGAGAGAGAGAGAGAGAGAGGAGAGAGAAAAGGAAGAGAGGAGAGAGAGAGAGAGAGATTCTTATTTTATTCTTTTATTTCGAGAATAATGGAATAAGCACTCGTGTGCTTTTTTTTCTTCATCCAGTCCCCTCGTGTGTATGCAGTTTTTTGTAAATTTAGTCATCCGTTCCTACCGGCACACAGTGGCCTACTCTTCCGAAAAGCGGAACGGGTTTTAACGTTAGCGCAAGATGTTCTGCGTGCGTTCGCACACGGGGCCTCAGTTTATAGTCTCATCCGAAGGACTTTTGGGGGAGAGGGGAGTCGGCACTGATGTTAACTCTAGAGGAAAAATCCTCTTGAACGGGAATCGAACCCGGGTCAGCAGATCACAAATACATCACGCTAACCACCAGGATATCCCGTCAGAGAAAGAGAGAGAGAGAGAGAGAGAGAGAGGAGAGAGAGAGAGAGAGAGAGAGGAGAGAGAGAGAGAGAGAGAGAGAGAGAGAGAGAGGAGAGAGAGGTTTATCCATTACATATATTAATATCAGAGAACTTGCTAGGAGAGTGAAAGGAAAAAAACAATGAGGGGGGAGGAGACAGACAGACAGACAGAGAGACAGACAGACAGGGAGACAGATAGACAGACAGAGAGACAGACAGACAGATAGACAGACAGAGACAGACTGACAAAACAACAGGAAAAAATAAAGAAAATAATATTTTAAAAGGACAGATACATCAAACTTTTTCATTATCGAGGAGCCACGATGATAAAGAATGAAAGATTGAAACAGAGGGAAGGGGGGGGGGGAGGAAGAGACAGACATGATAGAGAGACAGACAGACAGAGCGATAGACAGACAGAGCGACAGACAGATAAAAATTAATGGACAGGTACACAGAAACGAGCACTAAAAATACGAGAGGAAAGAAAAACGGGTAAAACGAAAGAAAGAAAGAAAGAAAGAAAGAAAGAAAGAAAGAAAGAAAGAAAGAAGGAAGGAAGGAAGGAAGGAAGGAAGGAAATAGACGCGAGCAAGAAAGAAAGACAGAAAAACAGAAAGAAGGAAAGAAAGGAAGAAAACAAAGAAAGAAAGGAAGGAAGGTAGGCGAAGGAAGGACGGAAGGAAGAAACAAAGAAAGGAAGGACGCAAGCAATCAAGCAAGCAAGAAAGAAAGCAAGCAAGAAAGAAAGAAAACAAAGAAAGGACGGAAAGAAGGAAGCAAGCAAGTAAGAAAGAAAGGATAAAAGAAAGAAAGAAAGGTTAAAAAAACCACAGAAAGACAGAAAGAAAGAAAGAAACAAACAAACAAAGAAAGGAAGGAAGAAAGAAAAAGCAGAAAGAAAGAGAGAAAGAAAGAAAGAAAGAAAAGGAAAAGAAAAGAAAAACAGAAAGAAAGAAAGAAAAACAAAGCATAAGAAAGAAAGAAAGAAAGAAAAAAAGAAAGAAAGAAAGAAAGAAAGAAAGAAAGAATACTCACAGACAACTACTTCTTCCTCTTCTTCTGAAGTAACTCAAAGCGCTTTACAAAACAAATATGAAAAATACCTACAACCTTACAAACATCCATCTCTAATTAAAACAGATACTCATGACAAACAGCAATTTAAAAAAAAAACATTTTAAAAAGAGCAATCAATAAAAATGCACGAACGACGAAAACAAAAGAGAAACAAAGCACACAAAGATGGGGGGAAAAGAAAGAAGAAGAAAAAAGCTAGAAACCGATCCATCAAAATAATATAAAAAAAACAAAACCAAAGGAAAAAGAGAAAACAAAGAGAATGAAAATCGTCTGTAACAGAAATACCTGTGTGAAAGAATGAAATAAAGAAACGAAAGGAAAGCAGCAGAAAAACAGACATACAGACAGACAGATAGACAGACAGATACAAAACAAACAAACACGAACAAAAGAAAAATAAATAAAAAATAAACAAAAAAAAGCAATCGGTGAAAAAGTAACAAAACCACAAAGAAATCATTCCGTGGAAATCACCAATAAGAGAAGAACGAGTGTGAAAGAATAAAATCAAGAAACAAATGCATAAAAGCAGACAAACAGGCAAACAGACAGACAGATGGACAGATGCAAAACAAACAAACAAACACAAGCAAAACAAAAAACAAAAATAAACCAAACAAAAGTTATTCGTAAAAAAAGGGGAAAAAACAGAAACCAATCCATAAAAATCATCAATAACTGAAGAACCAGCATCAAAGAATAAAAGCACGAAATAAAAGAAGAAAAGCAGACAAACAGACAGACAGACAGGCAGACAGACAGATTCCAAAGAAACAAACACAAACAAAAGCTAAACCCAAAACAACACCACACAAAAGCGACAGGCGGAGTAACAGGCACAAAATCAAAGGGACCAATGCATGAAAATCTTCAACAACAGAAACACCAGTAGGAAAGAATGAAACAAAGAAACTAAAGGAGAAAAGCAGACAGACAGACAAACAGACACACACACACACACACAGACAGACACACAGACAGACAAATACAAAACAAACAAACACAAGCAAAGAGCAAAAACAAAATACAAAAACAGGCAAACAAAAGCCATAGATGGGAGAAAAATAAAACAAACAAAACAAACAAAGAAACCAATCCATGAAAATCATCAAGAACAGAAAGCCTGTGTGAAAGAATGAAAATTTTAAAAATATGAAAGGATTAAAGCAGAGCAAAACACAAACAGACAACACCGATGCAAAACAAACAAACACAAGCAAAAACAAAACAAAAACGAACAAAAGCCATAGATGCAGAAAAACAACAACAACAACAACAAAACCAAAGAGACCAATCCATGAAAACCATCAAGAACAGAAAAACCAGTGTGAAAGAATATAATAAACAAACGAAAGGAGAAAAGAAGACAAACAGACAAACAGACAGACAGACAGACAAAACAAACACAAGCAAAAAAAAATCTGAAAACAACTAAACAAAAGCGATAAGAAAGAAAGGAAAAACAGACAGATACAAACAAAAGCAAAAAAACATCAAAACAACCAAACAAACGCCATTGGTGAGAAAGATATTTAAAATAACAAAGAAACTAATCCATGAAAATCATCAATACCAGAAAAACCGGACTGAAAGACTAGAAGAACGAAACAAAAGAAGAAAAGCAGACATTTTTTTTAAAAATTCTTTTATATCGAGGATAATGGAATAAGCACTCATGTGCTTTTTTACATCCAGTCCCCGTGTGTTTGCGGTTTTGTAAATTCTGTCATCTGTTCCCACCGGCACACATTGGCCTACTCTTACGAAAAGCGGAACAGGATTTAACGTGTGCGCAAGATGTTCTGCGTGCATTCGCACACGGGGAATCGGTTTATAGTCTCTCATCCGAAGGACTGTTGGGGAGAGTGGAGTCTGCACTGATGTTAACTCCAGGGAAAAATATTCCCATTGAACGGGAATCGAACCCGGGTCGTCAGATTGCGAGCGCAATGTTCTAACCACTAGGCTATCCCGTCCCCACAAACAGACAGACAGATACGAAACAAAACAAACAAACACAAGCACACACAAAACTCAAAACAACCAAACAAAAGCGAGTGGTAAAAAAGACAAAACAAACAAAGAAACTAATCCATGAAAATCTTCAATAACAGAAAAACCAGTATGAAAGAATAAAAGATAGAACTAGAAACAAATGAATAAAAGCAGACATGCAAACAGACAGACAGACAGATACAAAATAAACAAACACAAGCAAACGCACAAACAAAAAAAAACAAAAAAACAAATAAAACCAAACAAAAACGACTGGTGAAATAACAGCGATAGAAGTGCTTCCTTCCTTTTCCAGAACAACACTTTTGCACATGCAGCATTTTCTATTTTATTTTAATCTTGTTTATTTTATTTTATTTAAGTGAGAGTGGGTTTTTCCATTCGGAAGCAGATCAGGGTGTGTGTGAGAGAGGGGGTGGGTGGTGGACAGGGAGAATGGGAGGGGGGAGGTAGTAGTAGTATGTAGTAGTAGTAGTGTAGTAGTAGTAGTTAGTAGTAAGTTAGTAGTAGTAGTAGTAGTAGTAGTAGTAGAAGTAGTAAAAGAAGTAGTAGTAGTAGTAGTAGTAGTAGTAGTAGTAGTAGTAGTAGTAGTAGTAGTGTTTTTTTAATTTTTCTTCTATATCGAGGATAGTAGTAGTAGTAGCAGCAGCAGCAGCAGCAACAGCAGCAGCAGCAGCAGCAGCAGCAGCAGCAGCAGTTACTGTTGTTGGTCTGTCTGTACATATGTTTCTGTGTCTCTGTGTGTATCTGTGCATGTTTGGTGTGTGTGGGGGGGGGGGGTGCGTGTGTGCGTGCGTGCCTGCGTGCATGCATACGTGCGTGTGTATTTGTCTATCTGTCATTCTGCCTGCCCGTCTGCCTCTCTGCGTGTCTCTCTCTGTCAGTGTCCACGCATTTTTTTCTATGCTTTTTCATATAATTATTAATCTGCATGCGTGCGGTCAATGCATTCACGTCTCAGAGACAGACACAATGAGAGACTCAGAGAGGTGTGTCAAAGACTCCTGAATCTCTCACGACTAAAGTAAAGGTGTCCCATAACCTATGTGGTCGTAGGGGAGTGAGGCGTCAGAGACCTCAACTTCTCCAGGGGCCAGCATCTTGAGGGCTGGCGCCTTTCTCCTCTCCCTTGCTGCTTTACCTTCCCTGACCCTAAAGAGATCAGGCAGCTGGGTGAACTGGGGGACTGTACTGAAGCCAAGGCGCGCAAACGGTCACCCATCCAAGTGGTAACCACGCTGGATGCTGCTTAACTTGGCTGGGGAGGGGGAAAGCGAGTGCTCCGACCACTGAGCTACCCCGACCCCACTACTTCTATTTATCCGAAAACATCCTGCAGTGATGATGAAACCATCCATTGGGACAGGATGTAAAAACCACATAAGTGCTTATTCTGTTATCCTCGGTATAAAAGAATAAATAAATAAATAAATAAATACTCTCAACTAAATCATCATCTAGGGAGCGCGCGGGATAGCCCAATGGATTTATTTTATTTTATTTTATTTTTAATATTCGTTTTATTCTGCTTTAAGTCACGGCAGATTTCTCTGCGTGAAATTCGGGCTGCTCTTGCGCGTGGCCACAAGAGCAGCAGCGCCACCCATTATTTATATTTTTTTACTGGTCCTGTCTGCAGCTGTATTTGTTTCCCTGTCTGAGTGGCTTTTTTTTCTTTTCTTTACAGGGTTACAGATGGGGACGGGATAGCTCAGTGGTCGGAGCACTCGCTTTCCCCCAGCCAAGTTAAGCAGCGTCGAGCGTGGTTACCAGTTGGATGGGTGACCGTTTGCGCGCCTTGGCTTCAGTACAGTTCCCCCAGTTCACCCAGCTGTAAATGGGTACCTGCCCTCTTTAGGGTCAGGGAAGGTAAAGCAGCGAGGGAGAGGAGATGGGCGCCGCCCTCAATATGCTGGCCCTAGAGAAGTGAGGTCTCTGACGCCTCGCTCCCCTACGACCTTATAGGTTATGGGACTCCTTTACCTTTTTTTCCTTTACAGGATTTTGCCAGGGACAACTCTCTTGTTGCCTGTGGGTTCTTTTATGCGCGCTAAATAATTATATGTCACACATGGCGCCTCAGTTTATAGTCTCTTCCGAAAGACTTAGCACCAAGATCACCACTCATGGTTGAATGGATAGGGGTGGTGGTGGGCGGGGGGGGGGGGGTGAGGTAGTTGGGGCCCAAACGGGGATTGAACCACAGTCCACTTCCGACCCGGACTTTTTGCTTTCTAGGCAGGCGCGTTACCTCTAGACCACCGATCCAGGATGTTGAGCTGGCCATCTGACAGAACAGGGATTCGAACCACCAAGGAATCGACTGTTTAGTTCAATCCAGTCTTGATGTTTATAGCCCCGCCGACCACAAAGGCCATATCGGTTGTTCCAGAGGATGTTTCCCCCTGGAGTTTTTAGTTTTAGTTTATCGTTTTATATCGAGGATAATGAAATAAGCACTTACGTGCTTTTTTACATCTAGTCCCCGTGTGTATGCGGTTTTGTAAATTTTGTCATCTGTTCTCACTGGCACACAATGGCCTACTCTTACGAAAAGCGGAACAGGATTTAACATGTGCGCAAGATGTTCTGCGTGCGTTCGCACACGGGACCTCGGTTTATAGTCTCCACTTGCCTGAAAGTGCTTCGGATGAGACTGTAAAGTGAGGTCCTGAGTGCGAACGCAAGTAGAACATCTTGCGCACATGTTAAAATCCTGTTTCAATTTTAGGAAGAGTAGGCCATTGTGTGCCGGTAGGAACGGATAATATTTGTTGTTGTTGTGTTTTTTTAAACGCATTTGCATTGGTGTCGTGTTTAGACATCGCCCTCCAAGCCGGAATGCAGCTACCTAAAACCTGGGTCAATGGTCGCATGCGCAAAATCTCACCGTTTGTTCAGGCTGAGGAACGAAAAACAAAAATCATCACAAGAGCTTGACGTTTACAATGACAAACATGAACAGTTCTTCATAGTTTCACACACACACATACACACGCACGTACGCACGCACGCATGCACATACACACGAACACACACCTTACTCCTACACACACACACACACACAAACACACACATACCTTTCTCCCACCCCACCCCCATCCCTACACACATACACGCCCTACTGACACCCCCCACCCCACCTCCCACCCCCACCCTCCCACACACACAAACCCTACTCCCACACACACACACACACACCCTACTCCCACACTCACACACACACCTACCCAACTAACCACACACCTATCCACACACACACACAACCCTACTCCCACACACACACACACCACTCCCACACACACACACACACACACCCTACTCCCCCATCACACAACACACACTCCCACACCACAACACACCCTACTCCACAACACACACACACACACACCCTACTCCCACACACACAACACACACCCTACTCCCACACACACACACCCTACCCACACACACACACACACCACCCACACACACACACACACACAACACCTACTCCCCCGCACACCACACACCACACCCTACTCTCCACACACACACACACTCACACACCCCACCACACACACACACTCACACACACACACACCCTACACCCAACCCCACACCACACACACACACACCCTACTCCCACACACACACACACACACACACACACTCACACACACACCACACACCTACTCCACACGCACACACACACACACTACTCCACACACACACACACAACACACTCACACACACACCCACACAACACACACACCTACTCCAACGACCACACACACACCCTATCCCCACCACACAACACAACACACACACACAACTACACACACACACCAGACACACCACGCACACACACACACACACCTACCCACACGCACACACACGCACACACACCCTACTCCCACACCACCAACACACTCACACTCACACACACCGCACACACCCATCCCACATCACACACACAACACACACACACACACACACCTCACACACACACCCCCTACCCACACGCACACACACTCACAACACACACACTCACACACACACACACACACACACACACCCTACTCCCACGCACACACACACACACACACACACACTCACACACACACGCACACACACGCAACACACACCATCCACACACACACACACACACACACACACACACTCACACACACACACAACACACACACGCACACACCCTACTCCACACGCACACACGCACACACACACACACACGCACACACAACACACACACACACGCACACACCACCACACACACACACACCCACACACACACACACTCACACACAACACACCCTACTCCCCACGCACACTCCACACACACACACCCTACTCCACACGCACACAACACACCACACCACACAGACACACACACTACACTCACACGCACGCCCACACAACGCACACAACACCCCTACTCCCACACACAACGCACACACAGCACACACACCCTACTCCCACACCACACACACACCCCCCCCCCCCCCCCACACCACACACACGCACACACACACACTCACACACACACACACACACCCTACTCCCACAGCACGCATCACACCACACACACACACACACACCCTACTCCCACACGCACACACAACACACACCTACTCCCACACGCACACACAACCCTACTCCACACCACACAACACAACCCTACTCCCACACACACACCACACACCTACTCCCACACGCACACACACACACCCTACTCCACACCACACACAAACACACACCCTACTCTCACCCCACCCTCACACACACACACCCTACTCCCACCCCACCTCACACACACCCCTACTCCCACACGCACCACACACACACACCCTACTCCCACACGCACACAACACACCCTACTCCCACACGCACACACACACACCCTACTCCCACACGCACACACACACACACCCTACCCCACACGCACACACACACCCTACTCCCACGCACACACACACACACACACCCTACTCACACACACACACACACCACACACACACCCTACTCCCACCACACCCTCACACACACACACCCTACTCCCCACACACACACACACACACACCCTACTCCCACCCCACCCCACACACACACACCCTACTCCCACACACACACACACACACACCTACTCCACCCACCCACACACACACACACCCACTCCCACCCCACCTCACACACACACACCCTACTCCCACACCACACACACACACACCCTACTCCCACCCCACCCCCACACACACACACCCTACTCCCACCCCACCCCCACACACACACACCCTACTCCCACCCCACCCTCACACCACACCCTACTCCCACACGCACACACACACACACCCTACTCCCACCCCACACTCACACACACACCCTAGGTAAAAAAGGTAAAGGTAAAGGAGTCCCATAACCTATAAGGTCGTAGGGGAGCGAGGCGTCAGAGACCTCACTTCTCTAGGGCCAGCATATTGAGGGCGGCGCCCATCTCCTCTCCCTCGCTGCTTTACCTTCCCTGACCCTAAAGAGAGCAGGTACCCATTTACAGCTGGGTGAAATGGGGGAACTGTACTGAAGCCAAGGCGCGCAAACGGTCACCCATCCAACTGGTAACCACGCTCGGCGCTGCTTAACTTGGCTGGGGGAAAGCAAGTGCTCCGACCACTGAGCTATCCCGTCCCCATACACACACACCCTACTCACACACACACACCCTACTCCCCACCCACACACACACTAACTACTCCCACCCCCTACACACACACTCTTTCTCTCTCTCACACACACACACACACACACTCCCACCCACCCACCTAACACACACACACTCTCTCTCACACACACACACACACACACACACACACACAACTCCCACCCCCACACTCACACACACACACACACACACACACACACCCTACTCCCACCCACCCCCACCCACCCCCACATAAGGTTTTTTTTATTCTATGTCTGCATATACATTATCTTTTTTTCTCACTTTTTTTTTCTTTAGATAGATGGCTTGATGAAAAAAAAAGCAAATGCACTGCTTATTCAATGTACCATCTGAAAATAAAAGTTTGACTTTGACTTTGACTTTGACACACCGGCATTTCAAATAAGTCTCTGCAACATGAGGATCTAACGAACCCCAGGTTCTTTTGTGCCAGATAGCTCTTCCTTCTCTCTGATGCCGTCAGTCCCCACTAACTTCTTGTCTGTTTTTGGTAAACTATGACCGTGTGTCTGTACACCGCTTTTGATTATCAGAATGATTGGCCAATATTATTGTTCAGGTTCTGATTTTAGCAGAGGTTTCAGTGGTTCTAAGGTTTTGTTCTTTGTTTGCCTTTCTTTGCCTTGTTTTTTGTAACATATTTGTTTGTATTAATTGATTCAGCATTTTAATACGCGCGCGTGCGCACGCACGCACGGACGCACACACGCGCGCGCACACACCTTACTCCCACCCCACCCCCTACACACATACACACTCTACTCCCAGCCCCACCCCACCACAGGGGGGACGGGATAGCCTAGTGGTCAGAACATTGCGCTCGCAATCTGGCGAACCGGGTTCGATTCCCGCTCAAGGGGATATTTTTCCCTGTAGTTAACATCAGTGCAGACTCCACTCTCCCCAAAAGTCCTTCGGATGAGACTATAAACCGAGACCCCGTGTGCGAACGCACGCAGAACATCTTGCGCCCACGTTAAATCCTGTTCCGCTTTTCGTAAGAGTAGGCCATTGTGTACCGGTGGGAACAGATGACACAATTTACAAAACCGCATACACACGGGGACTGGATGTCAAAAAGAAAAAAGCACATGATTGCTCATTCCATTATCCTCGATATAGAAGAATAAATAACAATAATTAAAATATCACACACATGCACACACGCACACGCACACACACACAACACACACACACACACACACACCACACACACACACACACACAACACACACACATATTATATTGCGGGAATATAAATATACATACATGATAGAGAGATGATGGTTTGAATGCGGGT
>CM054148.1:26856857-26861857 GCA_028751875.1 Rapana venosa | reverse complement strand
TCAGTAAGCCTACGTCACTTATTATAATAAAGATGATCTGACGTCAAGTTGAGCCAATGACGTCTGGTGAGTATTATCGAAGTACGTGCAGAGGGAATAGTACATGGTTTCCTTGATATTTTTTTTCTTCTCTTTTTTTTCCGGGCGGGGTAAGGGGGCGGGGGGGGGGGGGGAAGAGATGGGGGAAGGGGGGAAGGGGTGGGGATGGGTTTAGTAACAACAGCCAATGCTGACACAGTTACCTTGCTTCTTTGTGCTCAATAAGTTTCTGGAAAGTATTAGCATAATTAGTGTGAATAGATGTTATTAAGAAAGGTGTTAGTTCTGTTCTAGTAAAGGTAAGTGGTGTGGGTTGGCGGGTTTTTTTCGGGTTCGGTTTTTGTTGTTGTTGGGTTTTTTACTTGTTGAAGTGTGACTATAGTGTTTCATGACACGTTTCAAAATGTTTGTTTCTCGATAGATAAACAGAGAGATATACAAACAGATAGATAGATAGATAGATAGATAGATAGATAGATAGATAGATAGATAGATAGATAGATAGATAGATAGATAGATAGATAGATAGATAGAACAATGAACAATGAACACATTTTATTTATAGAGGGTTATAGAATAAGCATAACAATAGCTTTTTTACATCCAGCCCTCTGCAACAAAACAAAACAAAAAAACGAAAATCAAAAGTAATTAAGGTGCAATACATAGCATGAAGAATGATATAAAAAAAGAAAAAATACATACATTGATGATGGACTTTCCATGCAAATTCACCCCCAATCTAATTTCATACATAAAAAGGGGAAAAAATAGATAGATAGATAGATAGATAGATAGATAGATAGATAGATAGATAGATAGATAGATAGATAGACACACAGACACACAGACACACAGACGGAGAGGCCAACGAACAGATGGGCACCCATACTGTGAGAGTGGGCAAGACAATGACAATGACAAATTCTTTTATTTCGAGGATAATGAATAAGCACCTATGTGCTTTTTTACATCCAGTCCCCACCCTTAGGGATATATATGATAATAAAATTAAATAAAGACCATAGCAATACACTCACACAGTATACGGAAAAAAATATCTACACAAAAATCCCCAAAAAAATCACCGAAGAGAGAGAGAAAAATAGCAACAAGTAAGAAAGAAAGCAACACAGAAAACACAGAAACAACCGAAAAGATAGCAAAGAAACCAAAGCAAACCAAAAGCGGCAACAACAACAAGGGGAGAGGGGACAACCGAATAGTCCCCCGTCCCAAAAAAAAACCCAACCAAAACCAAAACAGAACCAAACAAAGCAAAACCTCCATAATATAAAGGAGAGAGAGAAATGGACAGACATATAGACAGATCAGCAAGAGGCAAAAAAATATAAGCAGTGCAGCGATAGTAGAAAAAACAAAAAAAGAGCAAGTAACAAGATACAGCCTCTGTATCCCGTTCCCTTCGTTCAGCCGCAGATACTTTGTGCTTTCGAACACCCAGATTCAAACAAACCACTGTTGGCTGTCGCTCTTCTCTCTTGTTTCTGCACGTACCTGAAGACCATCCACACTTAAACTTCGCCAAAAATCTCATCTGACACCTTCAAATCCCCTCAAAAACACATATCCTACGTGACACTAATTACCACAATAGACGATCTCTACTTTTCAAACAGCATCCATTCAAACTAAAAGTTGTTCGCGCAATGTAAGGTGTGAATGGGGTGTGTGTGGTGTAGTGAATGTGTGTGTTGTGTCGAAGATGTAGTTGCTTGATAGTGTGTGGATATGTGACAAAGCATGCTCCAAATGATTGAGTGCAAGCGCTTACGATTGATTTGTTTTCCAAGATTCAGGCTATATAAATTCCATATATTATAATATTATATAATTAATATTATACAACATCATGAAATCATTTATCTTGAAGATAAATGTGCTACCTTGAAGATCAAAACTCGGTTAAAGCTAAAGGTGGTAGTCCCGTAACCTATGTGGTCGTAGGGAAGCGAGGCGTCAGAGACCTCAACTTCCCCAGGGGCTGGCATATTGAGGGCGGGCGCCCATCTCCCTCTCCCTCGCTGTTTTACCTTCTCTGACCCTTAAAGAGGGCAGGTACCCATTTACAGCTGGGTGAACTGGGGGGACTGACTGTACTGAAGCCAAGGCGCGCAAAACGGTCACCCATCCAAGTGGTAACCACGCTCGACGCTGCTTAACCTTGGCTGGGGGGAAAGCGAGTGTTCTGACCACTGAGCTACCCCCGTCCCCTCGGTTACTTACGCAAAAATCTCATCAACAGTGAACCTCAGCGTTTAAGCCGTGGAACGGAAAACAAACAATGATAATCATTTTTGTCAAACATCACAGTTTATAAAAAGGACTGCAGAAAGTTGTCCTTCTTTGTCGTCGAACGCTCAGACAGCAACGATTATTGTGTCTGTTAAATGAGCGAAAATGCGTCGCGCTGCCGTTAAGCGCCTGACTAGTCAGGCCCAGCGCATCCGACCTCCGCGTGGGAGAGAATTTGTTATCTTTAAGTCTTTCTGGAGAGAGAGAGAGAGAGAGAGAGAGAGGAGAGAGAGAGAGAGAGAGAGAGAGAGAGAGAGAGAGAGAGAGAGAGAGAGAGAGAGAGAGAGAGAGAGAGAGAAAAGGCAGGAGAATGGACCAAGAAGGCAGAAAATAGACTTGAAGGAGGTGACAGGAAGAAAAGGAACCAAGGCAGAAACAAAGAGGGGGATAGAAAAGAGGGAATTTCCTAGCACAGAAGGTGGGGGGGATGCGCTTCATTCTCTCAGGCCCCTAGCATCCCCACAGGGGAGCAGGGAAAAAAACCGCTCTTTTCAAACAGTTTCGATCTAGTTATATCCTAACAGCACTGGAGTAGTTTAAAAAAAAACTAACAAACTAACAACAAACAAACAACAAAAACTAATGTTCACTTCTACATACGTGACTCGGGAGTTTCAGACCAGGAGTCATCCTGAAACTTGACTGAGGAGGGACCTCTCCCTTAACTCCTTAACATCCCCGAAGTCGGAATGTGGTTACCTTTATGATGGAACAAAAACCGGTCGCAAATAATACACCAAATCTCACCATTTGGTCAACCTCGGAGCTCTAGATTGAGGAACGGACATTTTAAAAAACTCCTTAAGAAGTCAACGCACGAGACACCACGACACGGACAGTTTCAGGCCCCATGTGTGCCGTGGGGGCAAGTTGAACCTGGCGGAGTCCGTGCCTCCTCCGGGTCTCTGATTGCATGCTGGGTATCTTCATGCCGCCCGTGTTAACCGGACATGGCTGAACTAGACTACAACCAAAGATAGAGAGATTTGTAACCATGATCGTGTGCAAGAGGGTCAGCAAAACAAAAAACCAGCAACAACAACAACAAAAGAGGCAGACCGCTAGCTTCCCTCATCGGCAACATTACATACTGAATCCTGTGGCATGAGAATCCATGAAGTTTTATTTTATTTTTATTTATTCTTTTTTTATCGAGGATAATGGAAAAAGCACTTATGTGCTTTTCTACATCCAGTCCCCGTGTGTATGCTGATTTGTGAATTCTGTCATCTATTCCCACCGGCACACAATGGCCTACTCTTACGAAAAGCGGAACAGGATTTAACGTGGGTGCAAGATGTTCTGCGTGCGTTCGCACACGGGGCCTCGGTTTATAGTCTCATCCGAAGGACTTTTGGGGGAGAGTGGAGTCTGCGGTGATGTTAACTCCAGAGGAAAATATCCCCTTGAACGGGAATCGAACCCAGGTGGCCAGATTGCGAGCGCAATGTTCTAACCACTAGGCTGTCCCGAAGTACAGCGAAGACCGGAGCAAACAGAAAAGGAGACAGGATCATGTTGGTGTCATTGGGTACGGCAGCTGACACTGTACCTATCTCACCTGTCGAGGTGAGATAGATGAGGCGAGATGTTACCGTGTGTCAGTACACAAGATCTCTCTTCGTTGTCTCACAGGAAGGACTCGCAAGAAGAATAGAATCAGATCCATTGTTAACTCATAGAGTGGGGGCGAAATAATTGCACTCAGATATACAGCTCAGCCGAGACTGGAACTTGCACCCTGATGCTAACAACAGCCAGGTTCCCCCAGCGGTCTGAGGTTCTAACCACCAGGCCACTCTTCCCGTGACACAAACACACCACTTGCTGTGAAGAGAGCAACCAGGTGTACCCCAAGTGCTCGGGAATGCAGTCTATATACCATGTCTGTTTGACGTTCAAGCCCCAAGGCTTTTGTGCTATCAACACACACGCATGCAATTGGGCGCACGCACACGCACACATACACGCGCGCGCACACACACACATACAAACACACATCCACACACGCGCCGCGCATCCACACACACACACGCACGCATCCACACACACGCATGCGTGTGCGCGAGCAACACACACACACACACACACACACACACCACACACACACGTTAAAACCTGTTCCACTTTTCGAAAGAGTGGGGGCTATTGTGTGCCGATAGGAACGGATGACAAAGTTTACACAATTGCAATACTAGAGGTAAAAAAAAAAAAAGCACATGAGTGCTTATTTCATTAGCCTTGAAATAAACTAATAATAATAACATAAAATAAAATAATAGGATAAAATCTCTCTCACACGCACACACACTCACTCACACACACACACACACACACACACACACACACACACACAAACACACACACATCCAGAGTCACACACACACACACACACACACCACGCCCCCACATCATTCACACCAGCAAACAAACATACACATACAAACATTTACACACATACACACACACTCATTCACACACTCATTCACACACACACACACTCATTTACACACACAACACACACACACACACACACACCACACACACACACACACACACACACACACACACACACAACCATAATAATAATTATTTTTTAAAAACCAGCACTCATTTATACACAGGAATAAAACACCACTTCTAGG
>CM054148.1:26849357-26854357 GCA_028751875.1 Rapana venosa | reverse complement strand
TTGCACTGTCTTACTTTTTCTTCTTCATTTTTTTTATTTATTTATTTATTCTTTTATATCGAGGATAATGGAATAAGCACTCATGTGCTTTTTTTTACATCCAGTCCCCGTGTGTATGCGGTTTTGTAAATTTTGTCATCTGTTCATCGAACGCTCAGACAGCTACCATGATTGTCTGTCATATGACTGTGTAAGATTAGGTTGAATGCATGCGCTTTGATTTGTCTTTTCAAGATATAGCGCTATGTAAGTTCCATGTATTATTATTATTATTATTATATGAGCGAAAATGCGTTGCGCTGCCGTTAAGCCCCCTGACAAGGCAGGCCCAGCGCATCCAACTTCGGCGTGGGAGAGAGAATTGTTCTCTTTTAAGTTTTTCTGGTGGAGAAAAGAAAAAGGCAGAAGAATGGACCAAGAAGGCAACAACAACAAAATAGATAGGCCTGACCGTGAGTTGACAGGAAGAAAACGATCAAGGCAGAAACAAAGAAGGGAGAGATAGAAAAGAGGGGAATTCCTAGCGCAGAATTTCCAGAAGGTGGGGATGCTATTTATACTGACAGGCTCCTCCCCGGGCATCCCTACGAGGGGTAAAGTGCGGCTGGTTTGACACAGGAGTTAGCGTTTGTCGGCTTCTTCATCGTTACATCTGAAGCCAAACTTTTCCTCCGTCGATTACATCAGGAGTGGTGGATGGTCTGGGTGCCAGCCTTTTACGGGTGAGACAATAAAGCGGGGTCCCGTGTGCAACCCACATTCAAGCACATTTATTGTCAGGTTGCATGCTGGGTATGTGCGTGTTTCTGTAAGCCACTCGTATGTTGTTGGGGTTTTTTTTTTTTGGTTTGTTTAGGGGGCGGGGGGGAAGGGGGGGGGATTGTATGTTGCGTACAGAGTTGTGAAATATGCCTAATGTACTCATTTCATGTATTGGTGCTACGTTCTTCTGAAATAATAGAATTTTGTTGAAACCAGAAGTGTAACCTTTTTCCTTTGGTGCTCAATCAGCCTTAGCTATGTTTTGACTTCTTCGTCGTCGTCAAAATAGGGGGAGGTGGATCAGTGGTCTAGAGGTAACGCGCCTGCCTAGAAAGCGAAAAATCAGGGTCGGAAGTGTGCGGTGGTTCAAATCCCCGTTTGGGCCCGAAACTTGTCCCTCATCTATTAGACCATGAGTGGTGGTCTGGGAGCTAGTCTTTCGGATTATACGATAAACCGAGATCCTGTGTGTTACACATAATTATTTTAGCGCAAGTAAAAGAACCTACGGCAACAAGAGAGTTGTCCCTGGCAAAGTTCTGTAGAAAAAAGCCACTCTGATAGGGAAACAAATAGTTGCAGACAGGAAACAAAACAAAAAACAAAGTGGGTGGCGCTGCTCTTGTGGCGACACGCTCTCTCCGGGGAGAGCAGCTCGAATTTCGCGCAGAGAAATCTGCCGTGACGTGAGTTTAAGTGAAATAAATAAATAAATAAATGCTAAAAAAATACCCCAAAAAACATCGAGCGTGGTTACCAGTTGGATGGGTGACCGTTTGAACGCATTGGCTTCAGTACAGTCTAAATGCTAAAACCGTTGTGTCTTTCCGATGAGCACAAAATACGTCCCAGAGTTCTGCGTAAGCGACATGGCCTGAGTATATTCATGTTTCTTGAACAGACCACTTTGTGTTAAATGACAACGCTTTGTATGCGTGATCTGAATAATAGACGATCAGGACAAAGGTGCGTGATCCTCTCATCTTTCAGTCATCGATCGCTGTCCATCTCCTTAAACGGGGGACGGGATAGCCTGGTGGTTAGAACATTGCGCTCGCAATCTGACGACCCGGCTTCAATTCCCGTTCAAGGGGACATTTTCCCCTGGAGTTAACATCAGTGCCGACTCCACTCTCCCCAAAAAGTCCTTCGGATGAGACTATAAACCGAGGTCCCCTGTGCGAACGCACGCAGATCATCTTGCGCACATGTTAAATCCTGTTCCGCTTTTCGTAAGAGTAGGCCATTGCGTGGCCGTGGGAACGGATGACAGAATTTACAAAACCGAATACACACGGGGACTAGATGTTAAAAAGCACATGAGCGCTTATCCATTATCCTCGATATTAAAGAATACAAATTTTAAAAAATTAGTGACTTCTATCGATTTCACGATTTGTTTTGGATCTGTTTATGACAGTCATACAGTCCAGGTGCAACCAGGAGGCGGGTGTTGTGTTGATGATGTTGTTGTTACTGTGTGGAAGAGTAAACAAGGTGAGTCATCACTTGTATCAATACCGTCAGGTGAAAGTGTGTGGGGGGGGGGGGGGGGGGACGGGGATTTGTCATCCGTTTTGTGAAAGTAAGTCAGTGATGGATCCTTTTCTTTTCTTTTTTTTAAATAAATATGAATGATGGAACAAAAATCGAAAGAAAGGAGATCTGGTTCGGTGTGGAATATTCAAAGGTTTATAAAGACTGGATAGGATAAGGACTACTGTCTTATAAACGCAAACGCAAATTTTATTTCACGAGGGTAATAGATTAAGTTATAAAGACTTTTTTTATCCAGCCCCCAAGGACTTTTTTTTTCGAGAACTGGCAATATGACGGATTTTTTTTTCCCAAAACTAATGAAAAAAATGCGTGTTATAACTACCTTGGTATTAATTTCTTTATTATTTCTTAGAGCTAAGTGTGAAAAAACACAAATATCCCAAAATAACCAAAACGCTCACGAAAACTAGTAATTAATGATCTTTAGTTTGTGTGTGTAAGCTTTAGTTTACCTGTGTGCGATAGTCTGCTATAAAATGTTAGACGTGTGTCTTAGTTGTGAGGCGCAAGGCTGGAAACATGCAACAACTGCTGAAATTAGAAATAGAAACTTTATTTATCTTATTTATTGTTATTTGTTCCTTTATTTCGAGGATGATGGAATAAGCACTCAGTGTTTTTTACTTCCAGTCCCTGTGTGTAAGCAGATTTGTCAATTTTGTCACCCGTTCCCACCTGCACACAATGACCTACTCTTCCGAAAGAAGCGAAATGGGTTTTAACATGTGCGCAAAATGTTCTGCGTGCGTTCTCACACGGGACATCGGTTTACAGTCTCATCCAAAGGACTTTTGGGAGGAGTGGAGTCGGCACTGATGTTAACTCCAGAGGGAAAATCCTCCTGAGCAAGATTCGAACCCGGGTCAGCAAGATCACGAGAGCAATGCGCATCACTCTAACCACCAGGCTGTCCCGTCCCCCCAAGCTTTCAGCAAAGAAGATTAATATTCGCATCACGCGACCATCGATTGTTTCCCTGCAAACGTTTTCCATCGATTTCGTGATCATTCTCTTCAGTTCACAGCGCTTGCAGGCCTCAGGTAATAGGCTTCATGAAGAATTAAGCTGACGTCCTTTTCTTTTTTCTTAAGCTAAAGAAGTGGGGACGGGACAGCTCAGTGGTCAGAGCATTCGCTTTCCCCCCAGCTAAGGTTAAGCAGCATTGAACGTGGTTACCACTTGGATGGGTGACCGTTTGTTCGCCTTGGCTTCAGTACAATCCCCCAGTTCCCCTAGCTGTAAATAGGTACCTGCCCTCTTTAGGGTCAGGGAAGGTAAAGCAGAGATGGAGAGGAGATGGGCGCCGCCCTCAATATGCTGGCCCTAGAGAAGTGAGGTCTCTGACGCTTCGCTTCTCTACGACTTTATAGGTTATGGGACACCTTTACCTTTACCTTAAAGAAGTGAACTGTCAGTACTGTCACTGGTTAGAGAAAGGATGTACAAAGCAACTTTTCTAACAATTGGGATTGGTAAACAACAGAAAATTGATAGGGTCAGTTGTGATGTATTTGAAAAATCGCCAGCCGCTTGCGATTATAACTGTAATTTCTCAACCAACCAACAAACTCACAAGCAGTAACGCAACTATAAACTTGCGGTTTATTTTGGTATACACATAGACTACATACAAATCTGGGGACTACGCACAAGTAGACACAAGACACAAGAATCTAACTATCTCTCCTCAACATTGACATCTTTTAGAATACCTTTTTTGTTGTTGTTGTTGTTGTTGTTGTTGTTGTTGTTGTTGTTGTGCGTTCCCCAGCTTTACACTCTAGGGGGTCACCCAGAATGTGCTCTCCGACTCACTCAGCCCGCCTGGGAATCACTGTGAGATTGAAATTGCACACACTGAATGGGAAGTTTGCGTGTATGGATTGTCTTCAAGTACTTAGCCATACAGGCAGCCATACTCCAACTTCAGGTGATTTTTTTTCCTGATCCTGTAAAGGAGAGTGCAGGTTTTTACGTTAAGAGCTTGTCACGGCTGAAGGCAATCTCAACAACACAACATTTTTACATTTCAACAACATTTTAATGTAGGCCTGGGCAATTAGCTGACATCAATAATAACTGACACAGCTTTTGATCCCGGGGCCAACAATTATTCCTTCTGAACTCTGAATCAGACATTTTCCAGGAGAGAAGTGTGACGATACTCACGTCACACGATCCTCGATTGTTTCCCCTCTGCCCTGATTATTGCCCTTTCTCAGTCCGTTGCCATGGGCAGACAACACCAGAGAAGTGGACTGGCTTTGACTGGAACGATTTGCTACGGAAAAGCAGAGGGCCGCGCTGGGAGTGGAGGAAGCTGGTTGCAAAATCTGCAGTGGTGCCTCCACACGGTCTTCGGGACTACGACATAGGGGAAGGTGGAGGTGTCCCTAGCACTTTGAAACCTCATGCAATGAAGGACAAGAGCTGTGTTCATTTTGTTTCATTTCTTTAAAGTAAAATGACGAACTGTCAGTGCTGTCACCCTCATATTCTAGTAGGGGTCTTCACTGTACACTCAGTCGCTCCTTCGTCTTTGCAGTGGATTCCTAGCCTTTCGAAACAAACCAGCCCAGATTAAACAAATCTGTTAATTGTCGTCGCTCTTCACTTTTGTCACCGTTTGATACCTTTATGTAAAGTGCAATTGATAGTTTCAAATGAACTTTAATAAC
>CM054148.1:26841857-26844357 GCA_028751875.1 Rapana venosa | reverse complement strand
AAATGAATAAATGAATGAATAAATAAATAAAATACTTCCAAAACCAGTCAGGCTTCTGCATTCTCTAATACAGGTCTATCAGGAAAAAAAATCAAAGGACGGCGTGTAAGAGACAACAAATCGATGATGGCGTGGTGTTAGCATTCAACTCCTCTGCTGAAGTTTTCGATTCAGATTTCAGAAGTGACAGAGCGATCAATCACGGAGATGACTGTGTCTAAGCTTGCAGTTTACCATTGTCTATATTTTTCTCTTTTTTTTCATTCCTCGAGCTAGGGCTGTGAGGTTCACCAATGGTGAGATTTCGCGTATGCGACCATTTTTGACCTTCCGTGAAGGGAGCCGCATTCCGACTTCAGGGATGTTTGCTGGGTATACGCGCGTTTCCCCTACCTCACTGGCATGAATTAAGGAATCTTTCACGTGCATATTTTGATATTCTGCGTGTGTAAATATACGAAGGGTTTAAAGGCACTTGCAGGTCTGCGCTTGAAGATGGCGTGGGTAGATTGTAAAATCCCCCCACCCTTAATTCACCAGACGCCGTCAAGATTTGAACCTACGACTTCATGGACCCGTGGAGATGGAAGTTGAAAGGCTTTAACCACTCACCTAAAGGGCGTGTTCCTCGTCTGTACGTGTAAAGTTTGTGTGTAGCCTATCTAAGCAAATAATTCATGTCAGCATTTGGTGGGTTACAGAAACACGAACATACACAGCATACATCCCTGAAGTCGGAATGCGGCTACCTTCATGGTGGAGGCAAAAAACGGTGGCATACGCAAAATCTCACCATTGATGAACTTCGGAGCTCTAGCCGAGAAACGAAAAACAAAAGCCGTATAGACAATGGTAAACTGCAAGCTTAGACATAGTCATCTCCGTGATTGATCTTTCTGTCACTTCTGAAATCTGAATCGAAAAGTTCAGCAGAGGAGTTAAATGCTCACATCACGCGCGATCATCGATTTGTGTCCCTGACACATCGTCCGTTGATTCATTCTAGTGTTGTTGTGATTTTCTTTTCAGCACTTAGAAACTTCAGACAAACAAGTACCATCAAGAGCTTTGCTGATGATGTTGGGGTGTTTTTTTTTTCTCTTGTCATTAAAACTTTAAGAGTACACTTTTAAAAGCTGTCAGTTGTTGGGAAGAAGGTCTACAAATAGAGGGATGGGATAGCTCAGTGGTCAGAACACTCGCTTTCCCCATGAGCAGCATTGAGCGTGGTTACCACTTGGATGGGTGACCGTTTGCGCGCCTTGGCTTCAGTACAGTTCCCCCAGTTCACCCAGCTGTAAATGGGTACCTGCCCTCTTTAGGGTCAGGGAAGGTAAAGCAGCGAGGGAGAGGAGATGGGCGCCGCCCTCAATATGCTGGCCCCCTGGAGAAGCTGAGGTCTCTGACGCCTCGCGTGATGCACAAGAACCATTGTGAATCACAGGATTGGAAGTGTCTCCCTCACTGATCCTTCTGACACTGTCAGGCGTTCCCCAGCTTAACATCATAGGGGTCACACCCAGAATACTCACTCTTGTCTTATTCAACCCACCTAGGAATCACTGTGAGATTTTATTTTACAAATCTAAATCAGAAAGTTTCTGAAAAAAAGTTGAACAGTCACATCACGCTCTCTTTCATTGCTTTCCTTAGTTGTCTTCCATCGATTTTTGTATCTCTTTTTTTGCTGTCCACAGCACTAAGAAACCTCAGTCAACAAGCATTTACAGGAGTTGTTTTTAAGTATAGAATAAACTGTCGGTGCTCTAATTTTCCTTGACTGAGGGGTGGAAAGAAAAAGCCATTATGCGTGCTTCTTCCTTTCCCTCAATAAAAACAGTCATTCATTCATTCACTTGTAGGCCTACAGCTGCAGAATCAAGAAGGAGCCAAATTTCTACGGGATGTATATATGGGAGACGGGATAGCTCAGTGGTCAGAGCACTCGTCTCTCCCCAAGCTAAGGTTAAGCAGCATTGAGCGTGGCTGCTTAGTGGATAAATGACCGTTTGCACGCCTTGGCTTCAGTACAGTCCCTCCCAGTTCACCCAGCTGTAAATGGGTACCCGCTCTTTTTAGGGAAGGTAAAGCAGCGAGGGAGAGGAGACGGGCGCCACCGCCCTCAACATGCTGGCCCCCTAGAGAAGCTGAGGTCTCCGACGCCTCGCTCCCCAAAGACCACATAGGTTATGGGACACCTTGACCTTTACCTTTCATATGTGGCTAGTCGCAGACTATTTGAGCATTAGCAGATTTGGAAACCTACCAGTAGCCTGTAACTGCGTCTTTTTCAATCTTCCTAAGCGCCATGGAGACGAAGAAGCATTATGGAACCAGGAACATGCAACCCTCTCTGCGTGCAAACAGGCCTCTGACAGCGAGTAAGAAGACAAACCATTGTGACAGACGAGACTGGAAGCATCTTTGTCGTTAATTCTTTAGACGCTTCTGAAATCTAAACAAAACTTCAAAGGGGGAAAATTGTAATCTCACTCACGCG
>CM054148.1:26838931-26841357 GCA_028751875.1 Rapana venosa | reverse complement strand
TTTTAAAGCGTGCCCGTCTGTATAAATTTGTAAATGGCAAAAATTTATGAGGGATGTGGGATCGGACATCAAAAAACCATTATATTCAAATTGTCATTCTTGTTACATTAGACACCTCTATATCAAAGTGTGCTTTATTCATCTCCCATGGTGGGCAAGGTAAGATTGCTTCTCGTGTGTCCATGCTGTGTTGATTGACTTCAGAGTTTTGTATCAGATCAGACACATATGTACTTATGGGCATTAAAGAGGATATATATTTCGCTCTTTTAGGAAAAATAAATTCTGATTTTACTTCTATTTCTTCTGAAATAAAGTTTTCTATCGTTTTGTTTTTAAGCAAATATTTAGCACATGCCAGTTGACGGTAATCATCTAAAGGCAATGTGCCGACTTCGTTATATGTTCCCAGGGCTGAAGCGTGTTTAAGGCACACCAAGAGCAAAGCCTGTATGCTTTGCAGTCTTACTTTGTAACTTTTTAAGTAAATACTTAGGAGCACTGAAATAGACCTCTTGACCATACCATAATTTTGAACGAATAAGAGATGTAGCTAAATATTTCAGATTTAATGTGTCTTGGCCCCAGAACTGTTTACTTACCATCTTCAAAAAGTTTAAGCCTTTCTTTGCCTTAGTTAAATTCTCTTCGATATGTGCATTCCAAGTTAGCTTAGAAGTGAGAATAACACCCAAGAACTTTACGGTGTCTTTATACTCAATCATGTTGGTCCCAATTCAAAATGCTGGTAGGTCATCTGGATTACTGCCATTGTTAAAAGCACAGTGTACGTTTTTTCTGAGGATAAAGTAAATCCATTTTCGAGCATATAATTATCGATGTTGTTAAGTGGTTCTGGTTATACCCTTTTAATGTAGTTTAACGCTCTTTTTGGTGTGTTTCGTTTCATAGAAACATTCATCCACATGCATATATCATCTGCATATTGCACTAAGACGACTTCCTTTGACAATTTCACAGGGAGATCATGCAGCAAAACATTAAATAAGAGAGGCGATATTACAGAACCTTGGGGTAGTCCCATATGCAGAGATCTAAAACTAGAATATGATTTAGCTATTCTAACCTGTATACTTCTATTAGTCAAAAAACTTTTAATATAATTATAAAAATGCCCAGAAAAACCCAGATCCTTTAGTTTACACAGCAACTTAGCATGCCAAACTTGATCATACGCCCTTTTTATATCAAAAAATGTTGCAAGAACGTTCTTTCTTCTTGCAAACTGATTTTTTATATGCGTTGATAGCTTAGCCAAGTTATCTATGGCAGATCTGTCTTTTCGAAAACCCGCTTGATTGACCGGGATTATTTTATTTTTATCACAGAAGTACATCAGCCTTTTAAGAATAATTCTCTCCATTAGCTTGCCAGTGTGTGAGGTCAAAGCAATTGGCCTGTAGCTATTTTTGTCTGTTGTGGGTTTTCCCTGTTTATGAATAGGAATGACAATAGATTGTTTCCAATCCACTGGCATAACACCTTCAATCCAACATTTATTGAACAGTTTATGCAGTAGTAAAATAAAGTTTGCTGGTAGATGTTTTAGCATGTCATTAGAAACTGCATCTAGCCCGACAGATGTTTTCTTAGTAGAAAGAGACAGTAAAGCATCTCTAACTTATCCACTGAAATTGGAGCATTAATGCATGAACTGTTGTGTGTGTGTGTGTGTGTGTGTGTGTGTTGTGTGTGTGTGTGTGTGTGTATGTATCTGTATGTGTGTGAATAGAAGTCTTCTTTGACATGTGTGTGCGTGCGTGCGTGCGTGTGTGTATGGGTGTGTGTGTGTGTTTTCGTGTGTGTGTATGTGTGTGTTCATTCACACACACACACACGCGCACACACACACACCACACACGCGCACACACACACACACACACACACACACACACACACACACACACACACACACACACACACACAACAACCGCTTCTACACTTCTGACCTCTAACATTACCTCATTTTCTCCACAATTTTATGTTTTCTCCATCTAAAATATTCAGAGTTTTTTTTTTTTTAAAACCCAGTATACAGCTGTCCCTTGTGGAGATACCAGTGGCTGATGCTGTTGATATCTCTGATCTCCGCTGACATCAAAGAGATTCAACGTCCCATCCCCCCCCCCATGGAACGTCAGAACCAGAAAGCGATCACGATGCATACGTCACAGAGGACTTCTGTCTGTCCAGAGGCTCTGCTCCCTCATCTTGTTTAGAAAGGTCTTTGACAGCACTGGAACCACGTGCATGGGCGATTGCCTTTCCAATGGACCCTTCCAGCGACGTGGGCAGAGAGAGAGAAAGAGAGAGGGGAGAGAGAGAGAGAGAGAGAGGGGAAGAGAAAGAGAGAGAGAAAAGAGAGGGGAGAGAGAGAGAGAGAGAAAGAGGGGGGGGGGGGGGGG
>CM054148.1:26823931-26826431 GCA_028751875.1 Rapana venosa | reverse complement strand
AGTAGAAGTAGAAGAAGTAGAAGAAGAGGAAGAAGAAGAATGCAAAGTAGAAGAAAGAGAATGCAAAGGAGAATAATGCAAAGAAGAAGAATTTCGAAAAGGAGAAGAATTGCACAGAATTATTAATAATAATAGCAATAACAACACTACTACTACTACTACTACTACTACTACTACTACTACTACTACTACTACTACTACTACTACTACTACTACTACTACTGCTGCTGCTGCTGCTGCTGCTACTACTACTACTACTACTACTACTACTACTACTACTACTACTACTACTACTACTACTACTACTACTACTTCTACTACTACTACTGCTACTACTACTACTGCTGCTGCTGCTGCTGCTACTGCTACTACTGCTACTGCTACTGCTACCACTACTCCTCCTCCTACTCCTACACCTACTCATCCTCCTCCCTCTACTCCTACTCCTCCTCCTCCTACTACTACTCCTACTACTACTACTGCTACTACTACTACTACTTCTACTACTAGTACTGCTGCTGCTACTACTACTACTACTACTACTACTACTACTACTACTACTACTACTACTACTCCTACTCCTCCTCCTACTCCTCCTCCTCCTCCCTTCCTCCTCCTCCTCCTCCTCCACCTCCTCCTACTACTACTCCTACTACTCCTACTGAAGAAGAAGAAAAAATACTCAGGACTCAGGACTGACGGTTTTGATGGTACAGCAGCTGACCTGACTACAGGGCCGGGGGTAGAATAATAAATTATATTTTCAGACAAGAAAACTGCAAATCAGACACTACAGTAGAGATAGCCAAACTTGAGACATTATCAAAAGAGGGATTTTTCACAGACACATAAACCACTTCCACTCCCTGTACACCAATCACACTTCGGTCCGGTCACCAGCACCATTCAGCTAACCTGATACTCACTCTTTCCTTAGTCTTTCGGATGAAACGATAGACCAAAAGTCCCCTGTGTTACCACATAATTATATAGCGTACGTAAAAGAACCCACCGCAACAGGACAGATGTCCCTGGAAAAAATTAGGTAGAAAAAAGTCATTCTGATAGGGAAACAAATACAGTCGCAGAGAGGACAGGGAAACAAAAAGTATGGCGCTGGTCTTGTGGCGACGCGCTCTCCTCCTGGGAGAGAGCATTCCGAATTTCAAGCAGAGAAATCTGCCATGAATTAAAGTGGTATATTAAAAAAATATATTAACGGGGCTTTCCGTGTGGAAAATATTGACACACCGGCATGTCTTGTTTGGTAGACGTTGACACTCTGTAACATGCTTTGAAGGAGTAGGTCATTTGTAGTTGTAAAAAACTTTAAGTCATATCTTTGGCAAGTCTGTCTATTTTGTACATTCCAAGAGAAAATGGGGACGGGATAGCTCAGTGTTCACAGCACTCGCTTTTTCCCCCAGCCAAGTTAAGCAGCATCGAGCGTGGTTACCAATTGGATAAGCGATCGTTTGTGTGCCTTTGCTTCAGTCCAGTCTCCCAGTTCACCCAGCTGTGAATGGGTACCTGCCCTCTTTAGGGTCAGGGAAGGTATAGCAGCGAGGGAGAGGAGATGGGCTCCGCCGTCAATATGCTGGCCCCTTGAGAAGTTGAGGTCTCTGATGCCTCGCTCCCTAACGAGCTTATAGGTTATGGGACACATTTACCTTTTTAAGAGAAAATGAATTTCAGTTTCAAATCCTGTCACAAAAGGGCACTTTTATTTTTTTTATTTATAGATTTGTCATTATATTCATTGTTTACATTCAAACTACAAGTTAAAAATTTCACAAGAACATACCCAAATTTGCCTATCATGATCACAGTAAGATATTTTTAGGCTGTAAAAGTGATATGAATGACTGATATGTTTCACAAAGAGAGAGAGAGAGAGAGAGAGAGAGAGAGAGAGAGAGAGGAGAGAGAGAGAAACAGAGAGAGACAGAGACAGAGAGAGAGACAGAGAGATAGAAACGAATGAACGAACGAACGAATGAATAATCTTTATTTTACGAGGATTACAGAATAAGTATTCACATACCTATTTTCATCCGACCCTTGCCCTAATTAGAAACTATCAACAACAACCCTTCCCCACCACCCAAAACAACCCAACTACAACAACGACAACAAAAGTTCAGAGAGAGAGAGAGAGAGAGAGAGAGAGAGAGAGAGAGAGAGTAGAATGAGAGAGAGAGAGAGAGAGAGAGAGAGAGAGAGAGAGAGAGAGAGAGAGAGGGAGAGAGAGAGAGAGAGAGAGAAGATTGAAGTGAACTGAATCAATTTTTATTTAACGAGGGTAATGGTACAAAGCAAACAGGCTTTTTTTTTTACAACCAGCCCTCTGGGCAAAGAGAGAGAGAGAGAGAGAGAGAGAGAGGAGAGAGAGGAAGGAGAGAGAGAGAGAGAGAGAGAGAGAGAGAGAGAGAGAGAGACATAGAGACAGAGAGACAGAGAGACAGACAGACAGACAGACAGAGACAGACAGACAGACAGA
>CM054148.1:26813931-26816431 GCA_028751875.1 Rapana venosa | reverse complement strand
CCAGCCAGCCAGCCAGACAGATAGATAGAAAGACAAAACTGATTTGTTCAGAAATATCTCCTTTCGTTTATTTTCATTAGCACAGATATCTGTTTGTATGATAAGAAACAGAATATGAGTATTTCGTACATCTGATACTTTACATACACAGAAGACCAAAGTAATCAGCTGATGAATATGCCATATAGATAAAAGCTGCTATACCAATCCCCTCATAATTATGTTCTACGCCCACAGAGTACAGGCCACAAACCGCAGATAAATGTTCGGCCACAAATACTCTGTCTCCCTATTGAAAAGAAAAGTGTCATTTCATGTGGTCTTTTATTGAGAAATGACTTCAGTGAAGGAAGGATAGTTACCGAAAGTTTATTGTAAAGTCCAGATATGTTAAAAACGAACTTTTCTTTTTCTTTTTGAAAAAAAAATTGTATAATTATTCGTGTCGTTCAATTTTTTTTCTAGATGATAATTATGAAGAGCCTTTTGACATTACAGGGAAACGCTTAACAATAACAACATTAAAATAAGAAGGAAAAGAAGGAGAAGAAGAATAAGAAGAAGAAGAAGAGAAAGAAGAATGAAGAAGAAGATAGAAGAAGAAGAAGAAGAAGAAAGAAGAAGAAGAAAAGGAGGAGGAGGTAGGTGAAGGAGGTGGAGAAGATAAGAAGAAGAAGAAGAAAAGACAGAAGAAGAAGAAGAAGAAGAAGAAAAAGTAAAGCAGAAGAAGAAGAAGAAGAAGAAGTAAGAAGAAGAAGAAAAGAAGAAGAAGAAGAAGTAGAAGAAGAAGGAGAAAGAAAAGAATAAGAAGGAGAAAAGAAGAAGAAGAAGAAGAAGGAAAAAAGAAGAAGAAAGAAGAAGAAGAAGAAATGCGAATAAGAAGAAGAAGAATTGCGAAGAAGAAGAAGAAGAATTGCGAAAAGAATTGCGAAGAAGAAGAAGAAGAAGAAGAAGAAGAAGAAGAAGAAAAAAGAAGAAGAAGAAGAAGAAGAAGAAGAAGAATAAGAAGAAGAAGAATAAGAAGAAGAAGAAGAAGAAGAAGAAGAAGAAGAATAAAAGAAGAAGAAGAAGAAGAAGGAAGAATAGAAGAAGAAAAAGAATTGCGAAGAAAGAAGAAGAAGAAGAAGAAGAAGAAGAAGAAGAAGAAGAAAGAAGAGAAGAAGAACAACAACAACAACAACAACAAGCACCAACAACAACAACAACCACAACCTGGCAGATAGTTTAGTTTTATTTTTTCGTTTGTCATCAGCATCACTACGTAAAGAGACACTAACGTGGCCCTACCTATGACGCGTCATCTATGTGGCGAAATGGTTCATATGAATCTGAGATTTAAAAACAGAAAAAAGCATAACCTGCAAGTCACATCCTGACCTATTCACGTATCTGTAAAGTTGATTTCTCTCTCTCTCTCTCTCTCTATCTCCTCCTCTCTCCATCTCTCTCCACCCATCGTCTCTCTCTCTCCTCTCTCTCTCTCTCTCATCTCTCTCTCTCTCTCTCCACATTCCTCCCTCCTCATCTCTCGCATTCTCTCTCTCTCTCCTCAGATTAACCTGAAAAAGATAAATATTACCCTAACCCTTTCACATACCTGTTGTTGTAAAAATAGTTAACATTCTTTTTCTATCTTCTACTTCTTGTCATCAACCTCAGGCAGCAACTATTGTTGTCTGTCATAGGAGCCCCAAAATACGTTGCGCTGCGTTAAGCGCCTTCAAGTAGACCCCAACCAATCCGATTTCGCGTGGGAAGAATTGTTATCATTAAGTCTTTCTGTGAAAAAAAAGCAGGAGATGGACCAAGAAAGGCAGAAAATAGACAATAAGGAGAAGACAGGAAGAAAAAGGAAAGGCAGAAACAAAGAGAGGGGATAGAAAAGAGGGAATTTCTTGGACAGTTTCAGAGGTGGGGATGCTGTTTGAACTGCAGGTCCCTGGCATCCCACGTGCACAATCTATTCAAATCAAACGTGAGGATTTTCGTTCAGGACGGATAAGCCTAGTGGTTTGAATATTGCGCTCGCAATCTGACAACCCGGGTCGATTCCCGTACAAGGGGATATTTTCCTCTGAGTTTAACATCGGTGAGACTCCACTCTCGCCCAAAAGTCCTTTCGATGAGACAATAAAACCCGAGGCCCCGTGTGCGAACCACGCAGAACATCTGCGCACACGTTAAAATCAGTTCCGCTTTTCGTAAGAGTAGGCCATTGACTTGCCAGGTGGTAACCGATGACAGAATTACAAACCGCATACACACGGGGACTAGATGTAAAAAAGCACATGAGTGCTTATTCATTATCCTCGAAAAAAAAATTGCTCCCTCTCTCCCTCTCTCTCTGCCCCCCTCATTCTCCCTCCTCTCTGCCCTCTCTCTCCCCCCTCTCTTCTCCCCCCCACTCTCCCCCCTCTCTCTTCCCCCCCCCACTCTCCCCCTCTCTCTCCTCCCTCTCTCCCCCCCCTTTCTCTCTCACCCTCACTCCCCCATCACCATC
>CM054148.1:26796431-26798931 GCA_028751875.1 Rapana venosa | reverse complement strand
CAAAAAAAAAAAAAAATCTTTCATTTCAATTGTTGATCAAAAGTACTTGGCCCTGTACACTTTCGATGGCGTAAATAGATCTACATACTTGTATAGAATAAACATGTCCAAGAGATGGTGAAATATAGAAAGTATGTAGGTTACACACACACACACACACACACACCAGTCTCTTACAATATTAACCCAAAGAAAGTCTGTCCCAGTTAAAGTCTTTTGAACACATGTTATCATTTAATATATCTATCTAATTTTGTTTTTTCGGATACAATGGATAGGTTTGTCAAGTTCTTTAATTAATAGTTAAAATATGAATACACTCTTAAGGTAAAATTGATCTCTTGATTATGTAAATTTTAATGATTATATAATTTGTTGCCGTTGTTGTTTTCCTATCGTAACAGTTAAAAAATGATAAGAAGGGAAGCATTTCTATAGTTAAGATATTATAACGGAAAAAAAAACTAAATTTTACAATGATATGCACAGGCTTTTTTCCCACATTGAAAAGATCTCTGGTTACAATAAATTTTTAAAACAAATGAGTAAAAAGAGAATTTACGGGGAATATTAGAAGTATCTAGGGAAAAAAGGGGGGAAAATTAATAAACAAACTAAATGACGTACACATAAAAACATGTTGAATTAACGATGTAAAAATTTTACAAAAAAACAATTTAGAAAAAAAATCTTAGAAGATGTACTAAAACCGGATATAGCAGTGCACTACTGCAGACCAAAAAAGAAATAGATCTTCGTGTTTCGGAGGTATTTCTTTTTCATTAAGGAAGTTACGAAAAAGTTAAAATTTTTTACCACAAAATATTCGATTTTGTGTAATGCAAATTACGGGAAAATCATAAGACAAAAACAAGAATATTTTTATGGAGTGCATAATTTCCACCCGAATTTTCTTTTTTTGGGGGGGGAAAAGTTCATACCAGATTTTTGGGGGGGGGGGAAATTTAGAAAAGGGAATTTGAAAGTTTTTTAAAATGGTGTTTGGGGGGGGGGTTTAAAATGGCATCGGAAGAGGGGGGACGACTTTTAAAAATAGATGGGGGGGAACCAAATTACTAAAATTTTCCTAAAAGAAAATAAATATACCAAGTTATAAAAGGGTGCTCAAGGGTTAAATTGTTTTTGGGAAAGTTTTTGGTTAAAAAACCCCCCTTTTAATTTTAAAATTAATTAAAAAGGGTTTTAAAAATTTGGTTTGGATTAAATTTTTTTTTTTAAATTTTTTTTTGGGAAAGAGGAAAAATTAAAATTAAAAAATTTTTAGTTTTGAATTGATTAATTGGGGGGGAAAATTTTTTGGGTTTTAAAAAAAAAATGGGTAATTTTTAAAAAATTAAGAAAGGGGGGTTGGGGAAATTTGGAAATTTATTTAAAAAAACAAAAAAAAAAAAAAACAAAAAAATACTTTAAAACTAAAACAAAGTACAAAGCCCTTCCAAAACTTAAATTGAAAACCGCACCCCCATATCCTAAAAACCAATTGCTGAACCAAAATCCCCCCCTTTGGAATTAACCCCCAAAAAAAATGGTTTTATTCAATGAAACAGCAAGAAAAGGAAACCAAAAAAAATCCCAAATAAAAAACCCCCCGTATAAACCCCAAACCGAGTTTTTAATGAAAGCAAAAATCTTTAATGGAAAACTTCAAAAATCACTGGTTCCACTCATTGCCATGACGAAGTGGTTTAATTGGGAAAACTTTACAAAAAAAAAAAAGGTAAGAGGGTTTTAAAAAATCTAACATTTAGTAGCTAAATAAAACCCTTTAAAACATTATTGAAAAAACCCAAAATTTCCAGCCCCCAAAAGAAATCTGCGTTTAATGACTTAAAATATCTAAACCCACGCAGGAAAATTAAAAACAAAATTAAAAAAAACCCAAAAGCTAAAATTAAAAAATCCCCAAAAAAGAAACCAAAAACGAAATGACAAATAGTTTACTATTTTTATAGGAATGGGGAATTTTTCATTTAGAAAAAGGGTAATTCCCGTCTGGGTGGAGTAAATGCCCAACTTAAAAAACGGAGCAAACAACCCAAAAACTACAGAAAATAACGTTGACAAACACTTTTGGGAAAAAACTTTTTTGTAAATACTAAAACCCTTAGAATTTAAAAATTTTTGAAATAACAAAATTTTTTAAAACGTTTTTAAAAAAAAAGAACAAAGGACCATATCTTTCCCCTTTAAAAAAAAATTTAAAATTGTGTAAATGAAAGTAAAAACAAAAACTTTATTTCTGTTTTTTTTCAGAAAGCGTTTTAAAAATTTTGGCCGGGGTTTCCCTTTAAAAAAAAAAGGAAAAAAAACAAAATTTTAAAAAAAAAACTTTCCAATTTCAAAAATTTAAAAAAACAGGGGAAAAAAAAAAATCAAGAAAAAGGGGAAAGGGTTTTAATTAAAATTTTTTTTGTATTGTCAATATATTTTCAAAAACTGATGAGAAAGATTCGCCATTTAACCGCAAAAAAAAATTTTT
>CM054148.1:26786431-26791431 GCA_028751875.1 Rapana venosa | reverse complement strand
CATGTCAGAATTTAATCCTTGGTGGCTGTGCTGAAACAAAAATACCCCCTCCTCCGCCCCTGCCTTCCTTCCCTGCCAACGCAGTAGAACATCTTGCCCACTTTTAAAAACCTGTTCCACTTTTCGAAAGAGAAGGCCATTGTGTGCTGGTAGGAATTTATGACACAATTTCAAAACTACATACACACGGGGGATTAGATATAAAAAAAACCCCCACCAAAACCCACATGAATGATTATTCCAGTATTCTCGAAATAAACTAAAGATAAAGACATGAAGTCAATAAGATATAAATGAAAAAAGTTATGTGACCTAGATATATTCCATCTTCCGAACCAGTAGAAGACATTTTAAAACGTTTTGTTGTCAATTCAATAAATGAAACTGTGTAATAGAGACACAGTAAACATTCTTAGCTGACAGCAGGCAATAAATATACAAGTGCAATGAACAAAGAGGAATGTGTAGCCGATAAATAAACAAACAAACAAACATATCAGCACATACCATCCAGACAGACAAACGGAGGGAATGTAATACAACAACGTATTGTCAGTCGATAAACATTTATGATGCAGAACATGTTCCAGCACGTTAGGCAATAGAAGGAAATCAATGAACGTAATTATGTAGTAAATCCACGTAAACCTGTGACTCAAACACATTTATTATAAACACCTGTTAGCAGTACACTAATCGAAAATGTATGGTCAATAAATGAAAATGTGCGTTGAATGAATATCGAATGAAATTATCAGCTAACTGAAGTGTGTGGATCGGTGGTCTAGAGGTAACGCGCCTGTCTAGAAAGCGAAAAGTCCGTGTCGGAATTGAACGCTGGTTCGAATCCCGTTTGGGCCTGAAACTTTTCCCCCGTCCATTAGACCATGAGTGGTGGTCTGGGCGCTAGTCTTTCGGATGAAACGATAAACCGAGGTCCCGTGTGTTACACAAAATTATTCAGCGGACGTAAAAGAACCCACGGTAACAAGAGAGTTGTCCCTGGAAAAATTCTTTAGAAGAAAGCCACTCTGATAGGGAAACAAATACTGTTGCAGACATGACTCTGATAGGGAAACAAATACAGTTGCAGACATGACTCTGATAGGGAAACAAATACAGTTGCAGACATGACTCTGATAGGGAAACAAATACAGTTGCAGACAACAACAAAAAAGAAAAAAAGGGTGGCGCTGCTGTTGTGGCGACGCGCTCTCCCCGGGGAGAGCAGCCCGAATTTCACGCAGAGAAATCTGCCGTGACTTAACGGGGTATACATGAAATAAATAAATGAAGTAGATGTACGAAACGTGCGTTGAATAAACGAACACGTATGACTCCTACACATTCGTCATATTAGATAACAGAAGTAAATACATAAAATGTGCAGTCAATACAGAAACAATATGTAACTCAGACACATTCCATATAACCCAACCCTATTCCAATGCTTTGAAATGCTCGCCTGAGTATGGTGACAAGAATGATAAACTGGTCATCATCATCATCATCATCATCATCATCATCATCATCATCATCATCATCATCATCATCATCATCATCATCATCATCATCATCATCGTCGTCGTCGTCGTCGTCGTCGTTGTCGTTGTCGTCGTCGTCGTTTTCCTCCTCCTCCGCCTCTTCCTCCTCCTCCTCCACATCATCATCATTATCATCATCATCAGTCAATGCTTCCACATGACATTGTGTAGTATATCTCACAGGACAAAAAGTGTGTGTATGTGTGTGTGTGTGTGGTGTTATGTCTTTGTGTGTGTCAAAGTCAAAGTCAAAGTCAAAGTCAAAGCCAAAGTCAAACTTTTATTTTCAGATGGTATATTGAATAAGCAGTGCATTTGCTTTTTTTCATCAAGCCATCTATCTAAAGAAAGAAAAAAAGCGAGAAAAAAAAGATAATGTATATGCAGACATAGAATAAAAAACCTAATCTATGGTAAACTATACAAATCAAACAAAAAAAACCAATAACATATGCATATGTGGAATTAAAACAAAACAAAAAACCCAGAAAAATATGAGACCATACAATTCAAATAATTCAAAAATCTTGAAAAAAATATCCGTCATAACACAAACAAACAAGCAACAATAAAAAAACCAAACCAAAACAAACAAAGAAGACAAAACAGAATAAAAATTTAAAAAAACCCACACCAACTGCTTCCCTCCCCCCCCCCCTCACACACACATGTACACACAAACCTTCAACCATACAAACAACTGAATAAAACAACAACAAAAGATGTGTGTGTGTGTGTGTGTGTATGTATTGTGTGTGTGTGTGTGTGTGTGTGTGTGTGTGTGTGTGTGTGTGTGTGTGTGTGTGTGGTGTTATGTCTTTGTGTGTGTGTGTGTACGTGCATGCGTGGCTGTGTGTGTGTGGATGTGCTTATGTGCGCGCGCGCGCGTGCGTGCCTCTGTGTGTGGGTGTATGTGCATTCGCGTGTTGGCATGCATGCATGTGCGCATGTGTGTCTGTGGGAGTGGGTGTACGAACGTTTGCGTGCACACTTGCATTTCTATGTTTTGTTTTGGTTGTTGTTGTTGGTTATGTGTGTATGTATGTATGTATGTATGTATGTATGTCTGTATGTATGTATGTATGTATGTATGTATGTATGTATGTATGTATGTATTTATGTATGCATATATGTATGTATGTATGTATGTAGGTATGTCTGTCTATCTGTCTGTATGAATGGATGTCTGTCTGTCTGTCTGTATGAATGTATGTATGTCTGTCTGTCTTTATGTATGTATGTATGTATGCATGCATGTCTGTCTGTCTTTATGTATGTATGTATGTATGTATGTATGTATGTATGCATGCATGTCTGTCTGTCTGTCTGTCTGTCTGTCTGTATGTATGTATGTATGTATGTGTGTGTGCGTACGTGCCTCTGTGTGCGTATGTGTGTTGGCGTGTTCGCATGCATGCTCACTTGTGCTTTTCTGTCCGCACGCTTGCATGCGTACTTTGTGCAAATGCATGCACATGTGGTTACAGCTTCACGCACATGTGGTTACAGCTTCACGCACATGTGGTTACAGCTTCACGCACATGTGGTTACAGCTTCACGCACATGTGGTTACAGCTTGAAGCACATGTGGTTACAGCTTGAAGCACGTGTGGTTACAGCTTGAAGCACGCTCGTGAACATCTCAAGAGGTAAGGGCGACACTGACAGCGTGAGAAGTCTGTTGCCCAAGTTATCAGCACTCCCTCCTTCCTCCCCCCCCCCCCCACCCTCACATACACACACACGTGCGCGCGCAAACACACGCACTCCACACACACTCACACACACACTACACACACACACACACACACACCACATACATACACACACGCACACACACACACACACATACACATACTACACACACGCACAGACACACACAGACACAGACACAGACACACACACTACACACATACACACACTACACTACACTACACTACACACACATTACACACACACACCCACACTACACACACATACTACACTCACACATACACACACCCCAACACACACAAAAAGTACACACACATACACACACGCATACACACACTCACGCACACACACAAACACACACAGACACACTCACACACACACTACATACATACACACACACGCAATACACGACATACCACACACACACTCACACACACTACACACATACATACACACTACACTACACTAGACACACACACACACACACACACACACACACACACACACAACACAACACACACACACACACACACACACACACACACACACACCACACACACACACACACACACACCACACACACACACACACGCACACACCTCTGCACTTTGGTCCTGCCTTCAAAAGTACCCTTCAAAGAGAAGTTGAAGGAGTCCCGACCATACTTATGTGCTGGGTTACTAGGCTGTGTTGTCCTTACAACATCACTTTATCTGTCTGCGTGTCTGTGTCGGTGTCTGTGTGTCTGTCTTTCTGTTTGTCTGTCTGTCTGTCTGTCTGTGTCTCTTGTGCTCTTCAAAGAGAAGTTGAAGGAGTCCCGACCATACTTATGTGCTGGGTTACTAGGCTGTGTTGTGTTTACAACATCACTTTATCTGTCTGCGTGTCTGTGTCGGTGTCTGTGTGTCTGTATGTCTGTGTGTCTGTCTTTCTGTTTGTCTGTCTGTCTGTCTGTCTGTCTGTGTCTCTTGTGCTCTTCAAAGAGAAGTTGAAGGAGTCCCGACCATACTTATGTGCTGGGTTACTAGGCTGTGTTGTGTTTACAACATCACTTTATCTGTCTGCGTGTCTGTGTCGGTGTCTGTGTGTCTGTCTGTCTGTCTGTCTGTCTGTCTTTCTGTTTGTCTGTCTGTCTGTCTGTCTGTGTCTCTTGTGCTCTTCAAAGAGAAGTTGAAGGAGTCCCGACCATACTTATGTGCTGGGTTACTAGGCTGTGTTGTGTTTACAACATCACTTTATCTGTCTGCGTGTCTGTGTCGGTGTCTGTGTGTCTGTCTGTCTGTCTGTCTGTCTTTCTGTTTGTCTGTCTGTCTGTCTGTCTGTGTCTCTTGTGCTCTTCAAAGAGAAGTTGAAGGATTCCCGACCATACTTATGTGCTGGGTTACTAGGCTGTGTTGTCCTTACAACATCACTTTATCTGTCTGCGTGTCTGTGTCGGTGTCTGTGTGTCTGTCTTTCTGTTTGTCTGTCTGTTTGTCTGCCTGTTTGTCTGTCTGCCTGTTTGTCTGTCTGTGTGTCTGTCTGTGTGTCTTTCTGTCTGTGTGTCTGTCTGTCTGTCTGTGTGTCTGTCTGTGTGTCTGTCTGTTTGTCAATGTGTCTGTCTGTCTGTCTGTCTGTCTTTCTGTCTGTCTGTCTATCTGTGTATGTCCGTCCGTCTGTTTGTCTGTCTGTCTGTCTGTCTGTCTTTCTGTCTGTCTATCTGTGTATGTCTGTTTGTCTGCCTGTTTGTATGTCTGTCTGTGT
>CM054148.1:26778931-26781431 GCA_028751875.1 Rapana venosa | reverse complement strand
TTTTCAATATATAACTGTGTATTAGAAGAGAGAGTTTACTTAAATATCAAAAGAATATTGTCAATATATAACTGTACGCTGTATTATCACCTGAAGAAGGGATTATGCCTATGACAAGGTGATACTTCTTTCGTGTCTCCTCCATTTCACCTTTTTGTTTTCCCCTTTTTCACCCGATTAGAAAAAAAAGGAACAATCTCTAAAATACGAGTTTTATAAGTTTTCACAGGTGTAAATGCAGGAAGTTTTAAAACGATATCTTTAATTGACTAATTACAGGTGTTTCGATACCTTTAAATGACTACTTACAGGTGTTTTGATATCTTCAATTGACTAATTACAGGTGTTTAGATATCTTTATTTCACTAATTACAGGTGTTTCGATACCTTTACTTGACTAATTACAGGTGTTTCGATATCTTTAATTGACTTATTACACGTGTTTCGAAAGGACTGACATGTTGTGACAATGCTTTTTTCAGCTATCGCAGCAACAAGATTCGTTTGTTTATGGGTTTTTTTAGGGTGGAGGACTACATTGTAAGCTATCAACTTGTTTCTGCTTTCGAATGGGTTTATGTACAATGCGTTTCTTCCTTTCTAGATAAACGTTTGTTGAGACCCCGTGAACAAGCGCTCCCAGTCACCAGACAGACAGCATATACTTGTCCAGAGGAAGATTAGCTGACTTTGGGCAACAACAAAAAAACAACAAACCCAACAGAACTACGTTGGTCTGTTAGCCAGTTTGCAAGATTCAATAAACCACTCGCTAAAAAAACCCGCTAGTTACTCTTTAGGGGAGGATGGAGGCTTCGGGCTTGATGATGCATTTCTGTGAGAAAATAGAGAGGAATAACAGTAGAAAAGAAAAAACGAGAAAATAGAGAGGAATAACAGTAGTCCGGTACTTTTGTGACGAGATTGACTCCCAACCCCCCCTTACCCTGTCCTTTTCTTTTTCTTTATTGCTTTGTTTTGTTTTGTTTTCTTTCTTTCTTTCTTGTGTTCGTTCTTTTTTTTTCGTTCTTTCTTTCTTTTTCTTCTTTTTTTTGTCTTTTTTTCTTTCTTTTGTTCGTTTTATTTGTTTTTTTTTTCTTTTTTTCTTTTTTTCTTTTCTTATTTTTCTCCTCTCTCTCTCTCTCTCTTCTCTCCCCCTTCCTCTTTCCTTCCTTCCCTTTCTTCCTTCCTTCCTTCCTTTTTCCTTCCTATTTTCCCTTCCCTTTCCCTATCTTTTTTTCTTTTCTTTCTCTCTCGCTCTCTCTCTCTCTCTCTCTCTCTCTCTCTCTCCTCTCTCTCTCTCTCTCTCTCTCTCTCTCTTCTTTTTTCTTCCGCCCTTTCCCTTTCCCCTCCTTTCCTTCCTTCCTTTCTTCCTTCTTTCCCCTTCCAACGACAGATATAGAACAAGAAAAGCACAGTACAGGGCTGACAAAAACAAAAGCAGAAAAACTCCCCACACAAACCACACACACTGAAACCCCCCCCCCCCCCCCAACAACCCCCCAACAACAAAAAAACGAAACAAGGACACACAAAAAAACCCCCCTGTGTCACTAAAAACAAAAAAAACCCCAAACAAAACGACCAGGTATAGTATAAACTCCACACCCCCTCCCCCCACCCCCCCCCCCGCACCCCTCCCTCCCTCCTCCCCTCGTAACATTCACCCCCCCCAAAAAAAAAAACACAAAAAAACCCGTAAAAAGAGAATAATAGTAACTCATCCACCCAAGTCGCATTATTTTTCCCCTTCCCCTTCATTTTCTTTAAAGGGTGTTGTGACGTGTGGCGTAGGGTAACTGCCAGCCTCCCTTCTTACATAGACGGTATAAATGTCCATTTGATGCGCAAGTATGGAACCTCCTCTCTCTCTCTCCTATCTCTACAACGTAGTCCTGATAATTGGAGAGAGAGACACCATCGTTGACTATAGATGATGCTGAAGAGAAGTACTTACAAGAGCATTCTTTTTTTGGTTTATTCATTTTTTTCTTTCTTTCTTTATTAACTGATTAATTAATTTATTCTTTTATATATCTATTTATTCTTTCTTTATTTTATTCTTTTATTTCGAGGGTAATGGAATAAGCACTCATGTGCTTTTTATTTTTACATCCAGTCCCCGTGTGTTTGCAGTTTTTTTAATTTTTTCCCCCGTTCCCCCCGGGACACAATGGCCTACCATCCGAAAAGCGGAACGGGTTTTAATTTGTGCGCAAGATGTTCTGCGGCGTTTTGCACACACACCGGGGGTCGGTTTATGTCTCATCCGAAGGACTTTTGGGGAGATGGGGTCTGCCTGTGTTAATCCAGGGAAAATCCTCTTGAACGAGATTCGAAAAGGGGGCAGAATCACGAAAACATCACTTAACCACCCCGGGTTCCCATTTTGCGTTCCCCGGGTAAACTCCGAATTTTTGGGGGGGAAAGGGTGGCCTGGTGGTTAGAGTGATGGCATTGCGCTCGTGATCTGTGCCGGTTCGAATCTCGTTCAAAAGGA
>CM054148.1:26766431-26773931 GCA_028751875.1 Rapana venosa | reverse complement strand
CTGCTGTCTGGAATTGCCAAGTCAGTTCTGACCACGACAGAGGATTCCTTATTCTCTGCTATAAAAGAAAGAAAGAAAGAAAGAAGGAAGGAAGGAAGAAAGGAAGAAAGAAAGAAAGAAAGAAATAAAGGAAGAAAGAAATAAAGGAAGGAAGTAGTAAATACCAGGAAAAGGAGGAGGAGGAGGTGGAGAACGAGGAGGAGGAGTGGGAGGAGGAGGAGGAAGAAGAGAAACAAGAGGAAAAGCAGAGGGAAGGCAAAGTTCTAAAAGGAACACAACAATTTTAGAAGTTATTCTCTGAAATAACAAAAAGAAAGAAGAAAGAAAGAAAGAAAGACGTGAAGAAAGAAAGCAGTAGATATCAGGAAAAGGAGGAGGAGGAGGAGGAAGAGGAGGAGGAGGAGGAAGAGGAGGAGGAGGAGGAAGAGGAGGAAGAAGAGGAGGAGGAGGAAAAGGAGGAAGAACGAGCTCTGCAAAATACTACAACAATGCTGAAAGTGCGGTCTGGCACTACAGTGTAGAGCTAACAATATCGATTGGATAGAACGACATGATTTCTGTTATGAAGTGAAAACAAGAGGAGGAGAAAGAATAAAGAGTGAAGAAGAGAAGGAGGAGAGAGTGGAGGAGGAGGAGGAAGAGGAGGAGGAAGAGGAAGAGGAGGAGGAATAGGAGGAGGAAGAGGAAGAGGAGGAGGAGGAGGAAGAGAGAGGAGGTGGAGGAAGAGGAAGAGGAGGAGGGGGAGAGGGAGGAGGAGGAGGAGAAGGAAGAGGAGAAGGAGGAGGAAGAGGAGGAGGAAGAGGAGGAGGAAGAGGAGAAGGAGGAGGAGGAGGAAGAGGAGGAGGAAGAGGAGGAGGAAGAGGAGAAGGAGGAGGAAGAGGAAGACGAAGAGGAGGAGGAAGAGGAGAAGGAGGAGGAAGAGGATTACGAAGAGGAGGAGGAAGAGGAGGAGGAGGAAGAAGAGGAGGAGGAAGAGGAAGACGAAGAGGAGGCCTGAGGAGAAGGAGGAGGAGGAGGAAGAGGAGGAGGAGGAGGAAGAGGAGAAGGAGGAGGAGGAAGAGGAAGACGAAGAGGAGGAAGAGGAAGACGAAGAGGAAGAAGAGGAATAAAAACGAGAGAAAAAGAAAGAAAACCAGGATGAGATGAAAGAGAAAGGATAAGAAGAGGAGGAGGAGGGAGTTCTGGAAAACAACAACAAAACAAAACAAAACAAAGAAAAACAAAACCCAAACCCAAAATTGCTGGAACTTCGATCTGGTACTGCAACGTAGTTCTGATTATCGGGATTCTATGGTCTCCAATATGAAATTAACTGAAAGAGGAAGAGAAGCCGAGGTGGAGAGGAGGAGGAGAAAGGAGATGAGAAAGAGGAGGAAGAGAGAGGAGAAGAGGAGGAGGAGGAGGATGAAGGAAAAGAGGAAGAGGAGAGAAGGAGGAGGAGGAAAGCGTTAGTTAAGTTGTACCAAGGATACAGTAGTTTTAACAGCCCTGCTTAACACCACTATGTGAGAATAGACAACTCTATGATCTTCATTATAAAAAAAGCGAGGAGGAGGAAGAAGAGAAGGAGGAGGAGGAGGAGGAGAGAGGAGAAGCAGGGGGAAGAGGTAGTTAAGTTGTACCAATGATACAACAGTATTGAAAGTCATGTTTACCATCACAATGTTTGTGAGAATAGAGAACTATATGATCTTCATTATAAAAAAATGAGGGGGAGGAGGAGGAGGAGGAAAAGAAGGAAGAGGAGGAAGAGGAGGAGCGAGGAGGAGAGAGGATAAGGAGGATGAAGAGGTAGTTAAGTTATACCAATGATACAACAGTATTGAAAGTCATGTTTACCACCACAATGTTTGTGAGAATAGAGAACTCTATGATCTCCACTATACCAAAAATTAGGATGAGGAGGAGGAAGAGGAGGAGGAGGAGGAAGAAGAGGAGGAGAAGGAGGATGAAGAAGTAATTAAGTTGTACCAATGATACACGTGTTGAAACTCTTGTTTTACACCACAATGTTTGTGAGAATAGACAACTCTATGATCTTCATTATAAAAAAAGTAAGGAGGAGGAGGAGGAATAAGAGAAGGAGGAGGAGGAGGAGGAGGAGAGGAGAGAGGAGAAGCAGGGGGAAGAGGTAGTTAAGTTATACCAATGATACAACAGTATTGAAAGTCATGTTTACCACCACAATGTTTGTGAGAATAAAAAAAACCTCTGCTATCTCCATTAAAAAAATGAGGAGGAGAGGAAGACGATGAGGAGGAGGAGGAGGAGGAGGAGGAGGAGAAGCAGAAGCAGAGGGAAGAGGTAATAAAGTTGTACCAGTGATACAATAACAGTGTTGAAACTCCTGTTTAACACCGCAATGTCTGTGAAAATAGAAAAATCAATTATCTCCACTATAAAAATTAGAAGGAGGAGGAAGAGAAAGAGGCGGAGGAGGAGGAGGAGGAGAGAGGAGAAGAGAAGGAGTAGGAGAGAGGAGAAGGAGGAGGAAGAGGAAGTTAAGTTGTACAAATGATACAACAGAGTTGGCACCCCTGTTTAATACCACAATGTTTGTGAGAATAGAGGATTCTATGATCTCCATTATCAAAAACATAGGAGGAGGAGAGAGGAGGAGGAAGAGGAGGAGGAAGCGGAGGAGGAGGAAGAGGAGGAAGAAGAAGAGGAGGAGAGGGAGAGGGAAAAATGGGTTCTGACACCAAAAAATATAAACAATGTTGGAACTTAAATTTTCGATGCGGTGTTGTCCCGAACATGGCACAGGATTGCGTGAACTCCAAAATGTGGATTGAACTAAAGAGCAATGCTAATAGAAGATAGAATAAAGAAGCTATAAGAGTCAATGGAAGAACGGGAAGAAAAAATTAAAGAAAAGAGAAGGAGAAAGAAAAGGAGGTCACAGGGGAAGAGAGAAGGAAGGAGAAGAGGTAAAAGAGAAACAAGCGGGAAAAAAAGTAAAGAAAGACTGCTAAGAAAAATAATGTAAAAAATGCAAAAAGGGCAAAAGCGAGGAAGAACAAGAATGTAAAGAAGGAGAAGAATGTGAAGAATGTGAAATTTAAAAAAAGAAAAAAAGAATTTAAAGAAGAAGAAGAAGAATACGAAAAGTGCAAAGAAGAAGAGGGTTTAAAAGAAGAATAAGAATATAAAGAAGAAGAAGGATGTGAAGAATTCAAAGAAGGAGAAGAATTAGAAGAAAGAAGAAGATGAAAAATGTGAAAAATAAGAATGTAAAGAACAAAAAGAATGCGAAGAAATGCAAAGAATGCGAAGAAGAATGCGGAAGAATGCGAAGAAGAATGCGGAGAATGCGAAGAATGCGAAGAAGAAGAAGAAGAAGAAGAAGAATGCGAAAAAGAAGAAGAATGCGAAGAAGAAGAAGAAGAAGAAGAAAAGAAGAAGAAGAAGAAGAAGAGAAGAAGAAGAAGAAATGAAGAAGAAGAAGAAGAAGAAGAAGAAGAAGAAAGAAGAAGAAGAAGAAAAGAGAAGAATTGTAAAGAAGAATTGCAAAGAATTGCGAGAGAAGAATTGCGAAGGAGAATTGCGAAAGTAAATAATGATAATGATAATAATATATAATAATAATAATAATAATAATAATAATAATATTAATAATAATGTATGGAATTTATATAGCACTGAATCTTGTAAAGCAACAAATCAAAGCGCTCAGATGACTTGTTTTTATATCGAGGACAATGGAATAAGCACTCATGTGCTTTTTTACATCTAGTCCCCGTGTGTATGCGGTAATGTAAATTTTGTCATCTGTTCCCACCGGCACACAATGGCCTACTCTTTCGAAAAGCGGAACAGGATTTAACGTGTGCGTAAGATGTTCTGCATGCGTTCGCACACGGGGCCTCGGTTTATAGTCTCATCCGAAGGACTTTGACATTCAGTTCGATTTTTCTTGTCAAACTGGGAAGAAAGGGCGAGGCTTGGAATCGAACCCAGAACCTCACGGTTTACTTGTTGGCAGGCAAACGTCTTAACCATCCTGCCACCTTCCTTCCTGCAAAGAAGTAGAAGAATTGCGAAGTAGAAGAATTACGAAGAAGAAGAATTTCTAAGAATTGCGAAGAAGAATTGCGAAGAAGAAGAATTGCAAAGAATTGCGAAGAAGAAGAATTGTGAAGATGAAGAATTGCGAAAGAAGAAGAAGAAGCAGAAGAAGAAGAATTGCGAAGAAAAGAAGAAGAAAGAAGAATTACAAAGAAAAAAGAATTGCTAAGACGAATTGTGAATTGCGAAGAAGAAGAATTGCAAAGAGGAATTGCGAAGAAAAAACAGAATAGCAAAGTAGAAGATTTGAGATGAAGACTTGCGAATTGGGAATAAGAAGAATTGCGAAGAATTGCGAATTGCGAAGAATTGCGAATTGCGAAGAATTACGAATTGCGAAGAAGAGCATTGCGAAGAAGAAGAAGAAGAAGAAGAAGAAGAAGAGAAGAAGAAGAAGAAGAAGAAGAAGAAGAAGAGAAGAAGAAGAAGAAGAAGAAGAAGAAGAAGAAAAAGAATGTAGAAGAAGAAGAAGAGAAGAAGAAGAAGAAGAAGAAGAAGAAGAAGAAGAAGAAGAAGAAGAAGAAGAAGAAGAAGAAGAAGAAGAAGAAGGAAGAAGAAGAAGAAGAAGAAGAAGAAGAAGAAGCAGAAGAAGAAGAATTGCGAAGAAGAAGAATTGCGAAGAAGAAGAAGAATTGCGAAGAAGAAGAATTTCGAAGAACAATTGCCAAGAAGAAGAAAACAATTAAGGAGAATAATAATTGCGAAGAAGAAGAAAAAAAAAAGACTTGCGAAGAAGAATTGCGAAGAAGAAGAATTGCGAAAAAGAAGAATTTGAAGAAGAAGAATTGCGAAGAAGAATTTGAAGAAGAAGAATTAAGAAGAAGAAGAAGAAGAAGAAGAATTGCGAAGAAAAGATTAAGAAGAGAATTGGAAGTACTGAAAGAGAATTGCGAAGAAGAAGAAATTAGAAAGAAGAAGAATTGCGAAGAAGAATTGCGAAGAAGAATTGCGAAGAATTGCGAAGAAGAAGAAGAATGAAGAAGAAGAAGAAGAAGAAGAAGAAGAAGAAGAAGAAGAAGAAGAAAAAAGAAGAAGAAGAAGAAGAAGAAGAGGAATTGCGAAGAAGAAGAATTAGCGAAGAAGAATTGTCAAAGAATTGCGAAGAAGAAGAAGAAAGAAGAAGAAGAAGAAGAAGAAGAAGAAGAAGAAGAAATGAAGAAGAAGAAGAGAAGAAGAAGAAGAATATGCGAAGAAGAAGAAGAATTGCGAAGAAGAAGAATTTCGAAGAACAATTGCCAAGAAGAATAAGAACAATTAAGGAATAATAATTGTGAAGAATTGAGAAGAAAAAAAAAAAAAACTTGCGAAGAAGAATTGCGAAGAGAAGAATTGCGAAAAGAAGAATTTGAAGAAGAAGAATTGCGAAGAAGAATTTGAAGAAGAAGAATTAAGAAGAAGAAGAAGAAGAAGAATTGCGAAGAAGAAGAATTAAGAAGAAGAATTGCGAAGTACTGCGAAGACGAATGCGAAGAAGAAGAAAAATAATAGAAGAAGAAGAATTGCGAAGAAATTGCGAAGAAGAATTGCGAAGAAGAATTGCGAAAGAAGAAGAAGAAGAAGAAGAGAAGAAGAAGAAGAAGAAGAAGAAGAAGAAGAAGAAGAAATTGTGAAGAAGAAGAAGAAGAAGAAGAAGAAGAAGAAGAAGAAGAAGAAGAGAAGAAGAAGAAGAAGAAGAAGAGAAGAAGAAGAAGAAGAAGAAGAAGAAAAGAAAGAAGAAGAACAAAATTAGGAGAATAAATTGCCAATAATGCAAAGAAAGAATTGCGAAAAAGAAGGAGAATTTAAAGAAAGAAGAATTGCGAAGAAGAAGAAGAATTGCGAAGAGAAGGAAATTTAAAGAAGAAGAAGAATTGCGAAGAAGAAGAATTGCAAAGAAAATTGCGAAGAAAAAGAAAGAAGAATTGCGAAGAAGAAGAATGCGAAGAAGAAGAATTGCGAAGAAGAATTGCGAAGAAGAATTGCGAAGAAGAATTGCGAAGAAGAAGAACAATTAAGGAAAATAATAATTGCGAAGAAGAAGATTGCGAAAAAAAAGAAGAATTGAAGAAGAAGAAGAATGCGAAGAAGAATTTGAAGAAGAAGAAGAATTGCGAAGAAGAATTTGAAGAAGAAGAAGAAGAAGAAGAAGAAGAAGAAGAAGAAGAAGAAGAAGAAGAAAGAAGAAGAAGAAGAAGAAAAAGAAGAAGAAGAAGAAGAAGAAGAAGAAACGTACTAGCCCTAGTTAAAAGCCGAACTAATACTTTCCTTTCAAACACCATCTCTCTCGATGTCCTCGTTTGTGGCCCCAAGACAGAAAGACAAAGAAAGAAAGAAAGAAAGAAATACAAAATAAAAAATGAAAGAAAGGAAGGAAGAAAGATTAAGAAGGAAAGAAGAAAGGAAAAAGAACACAGAAAAAAAGCAAAGAAAGAAAGAAAGAAAGGAAGGAAGGAAGAGGGAAGGGTGTGTATACAGTAAGACGGGAAAAAATAAAGAATAAAGGAAAGAGAGGACGGAAAGAAGGAAAGAAACGCAAATGAAAGAAAGAAATGAAAAAAGAATGGAAAAAAAGGGAAAGGAATCAAGAAAACAAAGAATGACAGAGGAAAGAATAAAATAAAAAGAAAGGAAGGAAGAGAGAAAAGAATGAATGAAGGAAGAAATTTTGGGACGCAAGTACTTTTATGCGTTTCCTCTCCTTGTTCTTCACCCTTTAAATGTACCATAAACTGACACCTCCCCTCTCTCTCGCTCTCTCTCTCTCTCTCTCTCTCTCTCTCTCTCTCTCTCTCTCTCTCTCTCTCTCTCTCTCGCTCAGTCTGTCTGTCTGTCTGTCTGTCTGTCTCTCTCTCTCTCTCTCTCTCTCTCTCTCTCTCTCTCTCGCTCGCTCTGTCTGTCTGTCTGTCTGTCTGTTTCTGTCTGTCTGTCTCTCTCTGTCTCTGTCTGTCTGTCTGTCTGTCTGTCTGTCTCTCTCTCTTTCTCTCTCTGGGTTTTTTCTGTCTTTATTTTTTCCCCGTTACTTCTCTCTCCCTTCATTCCTTTCGTCCTTTCTTTCCTTTTTATCTCTCTCTCTTCTTTTCCCTTTTTCTTTTGGTTTCTTTCTTTCTATCTTTTCATGCTTGCGTGATCTGCTAATGAGAATATTCAAACACAAGCCCCCCGCCCCTCCCCCCCTCCCAGGCTGAATATACTGTTAGCACTCACACACTCATTTGTGACGCTCTACCCCGAACTGAGTCGTTTAGCACTTGACCCACTTTCCCACTAGGAGCTATTTTAGGCAGGTGGGGGTCAGGTTGTTGATTTTGAGATGTTGATTAATTACAAAACTATAGCCATTATTCTACCTTGTAACGAAATATCGAGGCATACTTTTGCTTCCTTTTTGCTCTGAAACGGTGGTTTTTTTTTCAATACCCAAGCTCTCTTTCTGACCACCCATTAAGATGCTAA
>CM054148.1:26731431-26761431 GCA_028751875.1 Rapana venosa | reverse complement strand
GAGGGGAGAGAGAGAACTTAATTTCTTTTTCTCTTTTTTATTCTTTTATTCGAGGATAATAGCTTTCATTTTACATCCAGTTCCCGTGTGAATGTAAATTTGTCAATTTTGCCACCCGTTCCCACCTGTACACAGTGGCCTACACTTTCGAACAGCAGAAAGGTTTTAACGAGTGCACAAGATGTTCTGTGTGTGTGTGTGTTGTGTGTGTGTGTGTGTTTGTGTGCGTTTGTGCGGGGTTTTGTGTGTTGTGTGTGTGTGTGTGTTGTGTGTGTGTGTGTGTGTGAGAGAGAGAGAGAGAGATAGAGGGGAGAGAGAGAGAGAGGAGAGAGAGAGAGAGAGAGTGAGAGAGTGAGAGAGAGAGGGGGACAGAAAAACAGACAGACAGAGACAGAGAGCGAGACAGACAGACAGACAGACAGACAGACAGACAGACAGACGGAACAAGCCACAAAACCACAGTCAGACAGACAGAGATGAAGAGACAGAGAAATGTAAACAGAGAGCACAGCAGCCCACCAGTCCGACAGCTGGCAAGAGAAATATTAAAATATTGAAATATTGAAATATTGATTATACAGAGACTGAACAACCAAGCCGTCTTCAGGCCGGCTGTGAGCTCTCAGCAAGCACGTGATTAGCACAAGACATCCTGGGGTGTAGACAATAAACAAGACCCGCCCCCCCCCCCTACACACAACAATACAACCCGTACCGCCCCCCCCCCCCTTCCCTTCCTCTCCATCACTCTCTAATTAACACTTCTCAACTCCTTGGGTTTTCAATATATAGACTTAAATTATGTTTGGTGCTCTTTCCTTCCATTTCTTGGTTAAAGCACCAAGGTTCACCAATGGTAATATTTATTTTATTTTATTATTTTATTTATTCTTTTATATCGAGGATAATGGAATAAGCGCTCATGTGCTTGTTTTACATTCAGTCCCCGTGTGTATGTGGTTTTGTAAATTTTGTCATCTGTTTCCACCGGCACACAATGGCCTACTCTTCCGAAAAGCGGAACAGGATTTAATGTGTGAGCAAGATGTTCTGCGTGCGTTCGAACACGGGGCCTCGGTTTATAGTCTCATCCGAAGGACTTTGACATTCAGTTCGATTTTTCTTATGCGACCGTTTTCTGGTGGTTCTTTTTTTTACCCATCCTGAAGATAGCCGCATTCCGACTGTATGTCCTGTCAGCACTTCGACTAAGAACACTTAGTTTCAATGCAAACACAATTTATGCTTCTTTGCATCAATTTTTTTTTCTATCGACCATGTCAGTTTTTTTCCCCCTCTTAACTCGTTAATCAACATCTTTCACAGCTGCCGCACAGTTTAATTCACTGACTTGAACCTTTGAGTAGTCAATGATTTTCTGACAACTTGAAAAAGAAAAAAGCACAACAGCACATGGATGAAGGTAACAGATTCCTTACTCTTGGTAGTCCTGAAGTTCCAGGTTCAAATCTAGGTAGCTGATACGTAGCTGGTTTAGGTCGACGGTTTTGAGCCATTAAGACGGGATAGCTCAGTGGTCAGAGCACTCGCTTCCCCCCAGCTAAGGTTAAGCAGCATCGAGCGTGGTTACCACTTGGATGGGTGATCGTTTGCGCGCCTTGGCTTCAGTACAGTTCCCCCAATTCACTCAGCTGTAAATGGGTACATGCCCTCTTTAGGGTCAGGGAAGGTAAAGCAGCGAGGGAGAGGAGATGGGCGCCGCTCTCAATATGCTGGCCCCTGGAGAGGTTGAGGTCTCTGACGCCTCGCTCCCCTACGACCTTATAGGTTATGGGGACACCTTTACCTTTTTTACCTTAAGGTTCAGGCACACTTGGAGTGTTAGTTTATATACCACTTAACAAGTCGTTTATATCACACACGTTTGCTCGCATGATTTACGTTTTATTTTTAGCTGCCCTGCATTTTTAATCAAGTCGCCATCACGTGCACTTGCACACGAACTCAGGTTTTACAGTTTGGTGTTGCTTCCATATTTTCCATCCTTCATCCAATTTCAAACATCTTGCTGTAAAGTCTTCAGAGCCTGTGTAACTTTTGTTGTTGTTGCTAAAAACCTTTTTTTTCTTTTAATCACCGTTACAAAAGGTTACAGTGTAGAATGGTTTCTAATATGAGAGAACTTTCTTGTTTTCTGTTTTAAGGTGTTCTTTTCAGACATTTTTGTACAAACTTTTGTGTTTAAAAAAAATACAGACTGTCACCATCGTTGTTTTCGTTCCTAGGCAGTTAGAACTCTTAGGTTTATTTTATACTTTATTTCATTTTATTATTTCATATCGAGGATAATGGAATAAGCACTTATGTGCTTTTTTTTTTTACATCTAGTCCCCATGTGTATGCAGTTTTGTAAATTCTGTCATCTGTTCCCACCGGCACACAATGGCCTACTCTTACGAAAAGTGGAACAGGTTTACCGAATGGAGAGGCTTCTGCGCATACGACCGTTTTCCCCCTCCCTCTCCCCCCCCCCTTTCATCTCCCCCCCCCCCCCCCCCCCCCCCCCCCCCCCCCACCCTCCACCAATAAGATAGCTTCATTCCGACTTTAGGGATGGTGTCTAAACACGACAACTGTGTACATGCATTTTTGTGAAAAACCAAACAACACCCCCCCCCCCCCCCCCCCCCTGTCATCCATTCCTACCGGCACAAAATGGCCTACTCTTCCAAAAGGGGAACGGGGGTTTTAACGTGTGCCACAAGATGCTCTGCGGCAGTTTACCACACCGGGCCTCGGTTTATAGTCTCATCCAAACGGCTTTGACATTCAGTTCGATTTTTGACGTCAAATTGGAAAGAAAGGTGTTTCCTCCATCATTCAAAAGTCGGTATAAAACTTTCATACTCTCAGAGAATGGGTTTCCTCCTGTTAATGTCTGTACTTTTCAAACTCCAAAAAGTCTGATAACTATGGACTAACACAAAGCCAATAACCCCCCTCTCCCCCCCCCCCTCCCCCCCCCCCCCCCCCACTCCAGCTAGCGTCATGTACTGCAGTAACCATCTTACGTCAAAAGGGTGTGATGTTGTCTCCAGTTTCATTCCAGAACTCTCCAGAAAGTCTTCTCTTAATAGCAGCTTTAAAACCTCGTGTTATGTTTCTGGCTACATCGTTTTGGCAGTTTTGGGTACCGAACACTCCTTTCTTCGTGTGGATGGTGATCTGTTATTAGTCTCGCTGTATGCCTGTAGCCGTATTATATTTTTGTTGTTGCGAGACTGTTTTGGGCACAGACAAATCCAGTCTTGTTTTGAGTTTTGTCAAAGATCATTATCAAAAAAAGAAGACGAAGAAGAAGAGGAAAGAAGAAGAAGAAGAAAACTGTTACTCTGCACTGAATTTTTTGGTTTCAAATGAGTTTTCCAGTGTCTGACTTCTTCTATATTTAAGGGAGAAACTGTTTTAATAAGTTGTACATCTTCGAAGTCGGAATGTGACTATCTCAATAGTCTTTTGGGGGGGGGGGGGGTGGTTGCATACTCAAAAATGTCAGCAATTGTTGAACTGCAGAGCTGTAGCAGAGAAACGACAAGAGTGAAAAACTTGGTATGTGATATTTTCAAAACTACAGCTTAAAAAAAATCGAACACCATTGAGAAACGTGCGAATCAGTTTCTTTTATGTTACTATCTTATGATTTAATCTAAGCTGTCTGTATATCATAGGCCTAAACAAGTTGGGTTAAAGATCGATTTTGAAAGCAAAAAACAACAAATTCTAACCTCGATCTTGATCATTAGATTTGTTACATTTTAGTCAAGCACAGACAGACCTCCCAGCGTCAGACTTCATCTGTGCCTTCCTCTGCCATAGCAACTGTCTGTCATTGCCGTGTGGGACTGGCCAGCCACACCCCACGCTGTACCAGAATGAATAACACCTAGAGGGCAACTCCATAGTCTTCCGAGACTGAAGGATGCCAGCCAGTCAAGCATTGGTAAAGTGATTTTCAGAAACTCTAGCTCTGGCTTTATTCTCTTATTATTAAGGTGAAAAAGGGTAAAGATGTCCCATAACCTATGTGGTCGTAGAGGGGTGAGGCATCAGAGACCTCAACTTCTCAAGGGGGCCAGCAAATTGAGGGCGGTGCCCATCTCCTCTCCCTCGCTGCTTTACTTTCCCTGACCCTAAAGAGGTAGGTACACATTTACAGCTGGGTGACCTGGGGAACTGTACTAAAGCCAGGGCGTGCAAACGGTCACCCATCCAAGTGGTAACCACGCTCGACGCTGCTTAACCTTAGCTGGGGGAAAGCGAGTGCTCTGACCACTGAACTGTCCCTGTCCCCTCTTATTATTATCTTTTTTCAAACGGCAAAACGTACCGTATAACTAAAAAATTTGGTAAAAAGGACAATGGAATGGCGATTTGATTTGCTTGTTTCGCTGTTTTTGTTTTTGCCGTTTTAGATTCTCTCTACTTAAAAAGAGGGGACGGGATAGCTCAGTGGTCGGAGCACTCGCTTTCCCCCAGCCAAGTTAAGCAGCTTCGAGCGTGGTTACCAGTTGGATGGGTGACCGTTTGCGCGCCTTGGCTTCAGTAAAGTTCCCCCAGTTCACCCAGCTGTAAATGGGTACCTGCCCTCTTTAGGGTCAGGGAAGGTAAAGCAGCAAGGGAGAGGAGATGGGCGCCGCCCTCAAATATGCTGGCCCTAGAGAAGTGAGATCTCTGACGCCTCGCTCCCCGACGACCTTATAGGTTATGGGACTCCTTTACCTCCTTTACCTACTTAAAAAAACCAACCAAACTAGCTTCGATTTTAATGTTTGCTTGAGATGAAACTATGACTGGAATTAAGTTGCCTGAACGTGAGTGAAGTGAAATAAACAAAATTCTGTTGCATTTTCTTTGGATTTGTGATACACAAGGAAAGCTGTGTATTTTATCGAGTAATTATTGAAAGCTTGAGTATATATTTTTGTATAGCTTCAAGATTTTTCTCTTTTATAAAACAAGCACTCCCCCCCCCTCCCCCACCCCTTTCAAACCAACCAAGTAGCCAGCAGCCAACCACCCACCCACCAAACCAACTACCAACCAACCAACCTACTACCAACCAACCAACCAACCAACCAGTTACCATCCACCCATCCAACAAGCCAGTCAGCCAACCACCCCACACACACACACAAACACGCATCAACAACAAAAACCATCATGTAATTCTATAGCCCATGCGTACACACACACCACACACACCACACACACACAAACACACACCACACACCAACACACACACACACACACACACACACACACACACACACACACACACACACACACACACACACACAGAGGTTAGCTGATAATTATGAATTGTTTTACTTGTTTTGTGTTAAACTGGTTTTCGCATATCAAAGAATAAAGAATATGTTGAACTAAACTAAATTGATCTGAATCAAAACGTTCCCATGCAATCTCTCTCTCTCTCTCTCTCTCTCTCTCTCTCTCTCTCTCTCTCTCTCTCTCTCTCTCTCTCTCTCTCTCTCTCTCACACACACACACACACACACACGCACACACGCACACCCTACATTATTTAGCATTTATTTACAGCTTTTGTTTTACATTTTTGTATGATTTTTACATTTTGTGCATCCATAATTTTTTTTTTTTTTGGGGGGGGTGGGGGTGGGCGGAGGGTAAAAAGTTGCAGTTCGCGACAAAATTATCATTTCTTTCCTGTATAATTACCAAGATTATTTTTTACTCTTAATTCTATTGCATATAAAAGTGAAACGGTAAGCCGGTTTACATGGAGGAATTTGTTTATTCTTTGTCGAATTTTCAGTTTGGTTTAATCAAATGTTTAAGGCCTTTTTACAAACAAGAGACACCCTGAGAGCGGCCGAGAGACGCGAGGACTGGAGAAAGGTGGTTGACAAAGTTTCGAAGGCGCCCCCAAAAGGATTCGGAATCAGAGGGATGGGTGACGGTGACAGTGACGACAAACAACAAAAATAAATATTTAAAGTATTCGTACAAAATGTCTGTCTACCTTAATCAAATGTTGGATTTTTGCACTGTCTCTCAGCCACTTTACTTTTTGTTTTTTTCCCCTGTTTCTAACTGAAGTTGTCTACCTAAGTAAAAAAAAAAAAAAGTTGAAATTTAGCACCATCATCGCCAATGTTTTTTCTTCCTGTTTATAAAGGTAGTTGGTATTCTTACAATATAGTTGCCTACTTAAGAACAGATGAAAAAATTTACAAAACCGCATACACACGGGGACTGGATGTAAAAAAAAGCACATACGTGCTTATTCCATTATCCTCGATATAAAAAAGAAATTTTTTAAAAGTTTGAAATTAGCACCATCACAGACAGTTCTTTGTTTCTTATTGTTTATTCCTGTAGTTGTTATTCATACAAAATGGGTGTCTACGTAAGTAAAGAAAGAAAAAAAATTTTTGGAAGTTTTGCACTTTCACAGCCAATGTCTTGTTTCTTCCTGCTTAGTCCTGAAGTTTGTTGAACCCAAAACAAAAAAGACCTTAAGATACTTGCCTGGCACAAAGCCAAGACAAAAAAGACCTTAAGATACTTGCCTGGCACAAAGCCAAGACAAAAAAGACCTTAAGATACTTGCCTGACACACAGCCAAGACAAAAAAGACCTTAAGATACTTGCCTGGCACAAAGCCAAGACAAAAAAGACCTTAAGATACTTGCCTGACACACAGCCAAGACAAAAAAGACCTTAAGATACTTGCCTGACACACAGCCAAGACAAAAAAGACCTTAAGATACTTGCCTGGCACAAAGCCAAGACAAAAAAGACCTTAAGATACTTGCCTGGCACAAAGCCAAGACAAAAAAGACCTTAAGATACTTGCCTGACACACAGCCAAGACAAAAAAGACCTTAAGATACTTGCCTGGCACAAAGCCAAGACAAAAAAGACCTTAAGATACTTGCCTGACACACAGCCAAGACAAAAAAGACCTTAAGATACTTGCCTGGCACAAAGCCAAGACAAAAAACCACCTTCAACGGTCACCATGGTGAATGCTAACTAAGCTTCCATAAAGAAGATACGACATGGTGTGTCCAGTCTATTGGTGAAGGATTCTTGGCATAATCTTGTCTAGTTTAGCTTGTTTAATGTTTCCTGCTATGTTTTTGTGGGTTGTGGTGTGATCTACAGTCCTGTCTTCTGATAACTGTTCTTTATCTATGTTCTATGTTTCCTGCTACAACATCTTGTTCTATGTTTCTTACTACAACATCTTGTTCTATGATTCTCGCTACAACATCTTGTTCTGTTTCCTGCTACAACATCTTGTTCTATGTTTCCTGCTACAACATCTTGTTCTATGTTTCCTGATACAACACCTTGTTCTATGTTTCCTGATACAACATCTTGTTCTGTTTCCTGCTACAACATCTTGTTCTGTTTCCTGCTACGACATCTTGTTCTGTTTCCTGCTACAACATCTTGTTCTATGTTTCCTACTAAAACATCATGTTCTATGTTATTGCTAAATCTTGTTCTATTATTCTTGCTACAACATATTGTTCTGTTATTCTCTCTACAACACCCTGTTCTATGTTTCCTGCTAAAACATCTTGTTCTATGTTTCCTGATACAACATCTTGTTCTAAATTTCCTACTTAAACATCTTGTTCTACGTTATTGCTACATCTTGTTCTATGTTTCCTGATACAACATCTTGTTCTGTTTCCTGCTACAACATCTTGTTCTATGTTTCCTACTAAAACATGTTCTATGTTATTGCTAAATCTTGTTCTATTATTCTCGCTACAACATAATGTTCTATGTTTATTACTGCAACATCTTGTTCTATGTTTCCTGATACAACACTTTGTTCTATGTTTCCTGCTACAACATCTTGTTCTGTCATTCTCGCTACAACATATTGTTCTATGTTTATTACTGCAACATCTTGTATTCTATGTTTCCTGATACAACACTTTGTTCTATGTTTCCTGATACAACATCTTGTTCTATGTTTTCTGCTACAACATCTTGTTCTATGTTTCCTGCTACAACATCTTGTTTTATTATTCTCACTACAACACCTTGTTCTATGTTTCCTGCTGTCTCTGTCTGTTTTTGTGTCTGTCTGTCTGCCTCTCTCTCTCTCTGTGTCTCTGTCTGTCTGTTAGTGTGTCTCTGTGTCTCTGTCTGTCTGTCTCTCTCATCTTTTGTAAAAATCATGCTGTTGTTGTAGTAGGGTTTTCCCCTTGTTTTGTTTTGTTGATAGTCCCTAATCAGGGCAAGGCTGGATGAAAAAAAGTATGCCCATGCTTATTCTGCTACCCTTGAAAAATAAAGATTCATTCATTCATTCATTCATTCATTCTCGCAACTTAAATCCTGTTCCGCCGTCGTAAAGAGTAGGCCATTGTGTGCCGTGGGAACAGATGACACAATTTACAAAACCGCATACACACGCATAAAATAAAATTTTTAAAAAGTCATCTTAGCGCTTTGATTTGTTGCTTTACAAGAATCAGCGCTATATAAATTCCATACATTATTATTATTATTATTATTATTATCATTATTAACTACATAGGGTGTCTAAGGGGCATTATTTCAAGCCTTGTTTAACGTTTCTCGTGACGTCTTTTCTTCAAGTCTCAGATTGACGCGGCAAAAACTCGGCAATAAAAATCTCCTCTGCTGCTAGCTAGCTAGACAATGTGGAGATAAGTTTGACGAAAGGATGAACACTGCTCTCCTTTGGCACTGAAAGCTTTGGTTCCAGATTCTTCTCCAGTTGTCTACGAGGGTGCGTAGAGTACAAGGTCTGGGTGCTTGGGTTTTTTTCTTTTTGTTTTTTTCCCGCTTTTTTCTGTCTTTTGTTTGTTTGTTTTTTCTGTTCTGTTCTATCTTTTCTTTCTTTCCTTTCTGTTCTTTCTTTCTTTCTTTTCTGTTCTTCTTTCTTTATATTCCTATTTATTATGATTATATTATTATTATTATTTTTAGTGAGGTGTATTTCGTAGATTATTTCCCAAACACAGCCAAAGTCGGAATGGTGGTGGTAATGGTGGGGGGTAAGGGGGGGGGGGGGGGGGGGGGGGGAGGTCGCATACGCAAAATCTCACCATTGGTGAACCTCAAAGCTCTAGCCGAGGAACGACACTCACCTCCCCCCCCAAAAAAAACCCCACAACAACAACAACAACAACAACAAACTTAAGCTGTCTAACAAGGATCGAACAAAGACTATGTGTGCAGATCTATCAGTTTTTGTCTTTTATTGTCTACATATTCCGATTTAATCTGAACTGTCTATGTGCAACTAGATTTTTAAAAAAACAACAACTGAGTCAAAGGTTGATCTGAAAAGAAGAAAAAAATGGAACCATGATTATAATTGTTGTATTAATTATTTGTTAGTCAAACACTTACTGGCTGACTTAATTTCTGGAGATTCCAGCAAAGACTTTGCTTTTATCTTTTATTTATTATGTAACAAAGCGTGTTGACTACTCGAAAATAACGCTAGCAACTGCGTTTCCCCTAAAAAAAACCCTCCACAAACAAACATCTCCTCCCAAAAAACCACAACCCAACAACAAACAAACCAACCACCAACCAACCCAAACAACCAACCCCCACCCCCCCCCCCCCCCCCCCCCCACTCTCAACAACAAAAAATCCCCAAACGAACAAAGGAACCAACGAATCAACCAACCAACTCAACGACCAATCTCACACACACACGCGCACGCGCGTACACACACACACACACACACACACACACACACACACACAGAGGTTAGCTGATAATTATGAATTGTTTTACTTGTTTTGTGTTAAACTGGTTTTTCGCATATCAAAGAAAAAAAGAATATGTTGAACTAAACTAAATTGATCTGAATCAAAACGTTCCCATGCAATCTCTCTCTCTCTCTCCTCTCTCTCTCTTCCCCTCTCAATCTCTCTCTCTCTCCACTCTCTATCCCCTTCCTCTCTCTCCCCTCTCTCTCTCTCCTCACAACCACACACACACACACACACACACACACACACACACACACACACACACACACATACACACACGCGCACGCACACCCTAAAATTATTTAGCATTTAGTTACAGGTTTTGTTTTACATTTTTGTATGATTCTTACATTTTGTGCATCCATAATTATTATTATTATTTATTTTTTTTTTGGGGGGGGGGGGGGGAGGGTAAAAAGTTGCAGTTCACGACAAAATTAGCATTTCTTTCCTGTATAATTACCAAGATTATTTTTTTCTCTTATGTCTATTGCATATAAAAGTGAAACGGTAAACCATTTTACATGGAGGAATTTGTTTATTCTTCGTCTAATTTTTAGTTTGGTTTAATCAAATGTTTAAGGCCTTTTTACAAACAAGAGACGCCCTGAGAGCGGCCGAGAGACGCGAGGACTGGAGAAAGGGGGTTGACAAAGCTTCGAAGGCGCCCCAAAGGATTCGGAATCTGAGGGATGGGTGACGGTGACGGTGACGACAAACAACAAAACTAAATGTTTAAAGTATTCGTAAAAAATGTCTGTCTACCTTTATCAAATGTTGGATTTTTGCACTGTCTCTCAGCCACTTTACTTTTTGTTTTTTTCCCCTGTTTCTAACTGAAGTTGTCTACCTAAGTAAACAAAAAAAAAAGTTGAAATTTAGCACCATCATCGCCAATATTTTTTCTTCCTGTTTATAACGGTAGCTGGTATTCTTACAATATAGTTGTCTACTTAAGAACAGATGACAAAATTTACAAAACCGCATACACACGGGGACTGGATGTAAAAAAAAAGCACATACGTGCTTATTCCATTATCCTCGATATAAAAAAGAATTTTTTTAAAGTTTGAAATTAGCACCATCACAGACAGTTCTTTGTTTCTTATATTTGTTTATTCCTGTAGTTGTTATTCATACAAAATGGGTGTCTACGTAAGTAAAAAAAGAAAAACATTTTTTTTGGGAAGTTTTGCACTTTCACAGCCAATGTCTTGTTTCTTCCTGCTTAGTCCTGTAGTTTGTTGGACCCAAAACAAAAAAGACCTTAAAATACTTGCCTGACACACAGCCAAGACAAAAAAACACCCTCAACTGTCACCATGGTGAATGCTAACTAAGCTTCCATAAAGAAGATACGACATGGTGTGTCCAGTCTATTGGTGAAGGATTCTTGGCATAATCTTGTCTAGTTTAGCTTGTTTAATGTGTCCTGCTATGTTTTTGTGGGTTGTGGTGTGATCTACAGTCCTGTCTTCTGATAACTGTTCTTTATCTATGTTCTATGTTTCCTGCTACAACATCTTGTTCTATGTTTCTTACTACAACATCTTGTTCTATGATTCTCGCTACAGCATCTTGTTCTGTTTCCTGCTACAACATCTTGTTCTATGTTTCCTGCTACAACATCTTGTTCTATGTTTCCTGCTACAACATCTTGTTCTATGTTTCCTGATACAACACCTTGTTCTATGTTTCCTGATACAACATCTTGTTCTGTTTCCTGCTACAGCATCTTGTTCTGGTTCCTGCTACGACATCTTGTTCTATGTTTCCTACTAAAACATCATGTTCTGTGTTATTGCTAAATCTTGTTCTATTATTCTTGCTACAACATATTGTTCTGTTATTCTCTCTACAACACCCTGTTCTATGTTTCCTGCTAAAACAGCTTGTTCTATGTTTCCTGATACAACATCTTGTTCTAAATTTCCTACTTAAACATCTTGTTCTACGTTATTGCTACATCTTGTTCTATGTTTCCTGATACAACATCTTGTTCTATGTTTCCTGATACAACATCTTGTTCTGTTTCCTGCTACAACATCTTGTTCTATGTTTCCTACTAAAACATGTTCTATGTTATTGCTAAATCTTGTTCTATTATTCTCGCTACAACATAATGTTCTATGTTTATTACTGCAACATCTTGTTCTATGTTTCCTGATACAACACTTGTTCTATGTTTCCTGCTACAACTCTTGTTCTGTTATTCTCGCTACAACATATTGTTCTATGTTTATTACTGAACATCTTCTATGTTCTGATCAACACTGTTTCTATGTTTCCTGATACAACATTGTTCATGTTCTGTACAATTTTCATGTCCTGATACAACATCTTGTTTTATTATTCTCACTACAACACCTTGTTCTATGTTTCCTGCTGTCTCTGTCTGTTTTTGTTCTGTCTGTCTGTCTGCCTCTCTCTCTCTCTGTGTCTCTGTCTGTCTGTCAGTGTGTCTCTGTGTCTCTGTCTGTCTGTCTCTCTCATCTTTTGTAAAAATCATGCTGTTGTTGTAGTAGGGTTTTCCCCTTGTTTTGTTTTGTTGATGGTCCCTAATCAGGGCAAGGGCTGGATGAAAAAAAAGTATGCGCATGCTTATTCTGCTACCCTTGAAAAATAAAGATTCATTCATTCATTCATTCATTCATTCTCTCTATCTCTATGCTTGCATAGAAGAATCAGAAAAGTATAACTGGTACTCTTCCTTTAAAGTGTTTTTCAAACAGAAAAGTATGTTACAGTTGTAACACAGAAATGGCATAGGAGTAATCTCGCTCGATTCAGATTAAGAATGCCTGCAAAACATGGTTTTCCACTGACAAATCTGCACAGTCTCCATGCCCCATGTGTGTCGCGCAGACTGAAGATGAAATGAATTTTTTGTTTGATTGTTATTCGTACGATGACATCCGTCAGAAATGCCTCATATTGAATGAAGAAATCTCAAGAATTAGAGATATAGTTAGCATTCTCTTGATCGAACATGAAGAATTTCTAAAATCACTTGCAAAATTTATCTCCCTTGCATGGGACAGCAGAAAAAAGAAAACTGCAGCTAATTGATATACCTTTTTAATGTAACACTATATTATTGTTTTCCATATTTGTGGAATACGATTTCCATTGGCTAAATTCCCTTATTTGAATGAGAGAGTCGGGTGGTCGATTTGTCCTACAATATGACACTGGTGTGTGTGTGTGTGTGTGTGTGTGTGTGTGTGTGTATTTATTTATTTATTCTTTTATATGTACTTGTATTTATTCTTTCATATCGAGGATAATGGAATAAGCACTCATGTGCTTTTATACATCCAGGCCACGTGTACATGCGGTTTTGTAAATTTTGTCATGTTTCCACCGGCACACAATGGCCTACCCTTTCGAAGAGCAGAACAGGATTTAACGTGTGCGCAAGATGTTCTGCATGCGTTCGAACACGGGGCCTTGGTTTATAGTCTCATCCGAAGGACTTGTGTGTGTGTGTGGGGGGGGGGGGGGGGGGGGAGGGGGGGGTGTTTGGTGTGTGTGTGTGTGTGTGTGTGTGTGCAAGCTTGTGATAATAATTAATCTATGATAACAATTAATGCATTCGGGTGAATATAGTTATTGGAGATGCCTTTTCCTCTTTCGGTTTTCATTGTTTCCTTGTTGCAAAAAGCATATTGTTTAAATTGTGTTCATACTGTGCTCCTTGCCAACAAGACTGTATTGTTAATGGCAATAAAATACTTTCAGGGTTCAGTGTTCTCTCTCTCTCTCTCTCTCTCTCTCTCTCTCTCTCTCTCTCTCTTTTTTTTTTTGTTTGTTTCTCTGTCTGTCTGTCTGTCTGTCTGTCAGTCTCTTTCTCTCTCTCTCTCTCTCTCTCTCTCTCTCTCTCTCTCTCTCTCTTTCTTTTTCCCTGTCTGTCTGTCTGTCTGTCAGTCTCTTTCTCTCTCTCTCTCTCTCTCTCTCTCTCTCTCTCTCTCTCTTTCTTTTTCCCTGTCTGTCTGTCTGTCTGTCAGTCTCTTTCTCTCTCTCTCTCTCTCTCTCTCTCTCTCTCTCTCTCTCTCTTCTTTTCCCTGTCTGTCTGTCTGTCTGTCAGTCTCTTTCTCTCTCTCTCTCTCTCTCTCTCTCTCTCTCTCTCTCTCTCTCTTTCTTTTTCCTGTCTGTCTGTCTGTCTGTCAGTCTCTTTCTCTCTCTCTCTCTCTCTCTCTCTCTCTCTCCTCTCTCTCTCTCTTTCTTTTTCCTGTCTGTATGTCTGTCTGTCAGTCTCATTTTCTTCTCTCTACTCTCTCCTTCTCTTCTCTCTCTCTCTCTCTTCTTTTCCTGTGCGTCTGTCTGTCAGTCTCTTCTCTATCTCTCTCTCTCTCTCTCTCTCTCTCTTCTTTAGTTCTGCGGTAAGTGTCTGTTGTCGTTCAGTTACTTTTTCTCTTCGCTCTTACCCCACAGTCGGTGTCGCGGGAGTTTACAATTGTCTGTCGCAGCAAGTCAGATGGTGGCCTGGAGAGGGACATCTCCTGGAATCTGAGTGTCTTTCTGTTTTATGGGGAGGAGCAGTAGCTAGGTGGAGGGGAGAGAGAGATGGGTGATCGTAAGAGACCGCTTGACCCACGAGGTAGGAGGGGCAGAGGAGATGAGGGGAAGTCGTCAGCAGAGAGGAGGAGGGATGAGCCTGGAGAGAGGGAGGGTGGAATCGGAGAGGGCTTTGTTGATGAGAGAGAGAGGAGAGAGGAGGGAGAGAGAGGGAGAGAGGGAGAGAGAGGGAGGGAGAGGAGGAGAGAGGAGAGAGAGGAGCGGAGAGAGAGGGGGGAGAGGGAGGGAGAGAGGCGAGGGAGAGAGATGAGACGGGTGAGAGAGAGGGGAGAGAGGGAGGGAGAGAGAGAGGAGGGGGAGAGAGAGGACGAGAGAGGGAGGGTAGAGAGAGAGAGAGAGAGAGGGGAGAGAGGAGGGCGAGTAGAGGAGAGAGAGAGGAGGAGGAGAGAGGAGAGTAGGGAGGAGAGAGAGGGAGAGAGAGGGAGGGGAGAGATGGAGAGGGAGGAGGGGGAGAGAGGTGGAGAGGAGAGAGAGTGAGGGAGAGAGGGTGAGAGAGGAGGGGAGAGAGAAGGAGAGAGAGGGAGGGAGAGAGAGGAGAGCGAGAGAGAGGGAGAGGGAGGAGAGAGAGGAGGAGGGAGGAGAGAGAGAGAGAGGGGAGAGAGAGGAGGGCGAGGAGGAGAGAGCGAGGATGAGAGAGGGAGAGAGGGAGCGAGGAGAGTGAGAGAGAGAGAGAGAGAGAGGATGGGAGAGAGAGAAGAGTAGAGAGAGAGTAGAGTGGGAGACGAGAGAGGAGAGAGCGGAGAGCGAGAGAGATGGGTGAGAGGAGGGAGAGAGAGGAGAGAGAGGAGATGAGAGGGCAGATGAGAGAGGAGGAGAGAGAGAGAGAGGGATGAGAGAGTGGAGGGAGAGGAGAGCGAGGAGATGAGAGATGGAGAGGCGAGAGAGGAGGAGAGAGAGAGAGATGGAGGGAGGAGGGAGAGGAGAGAGTAGAGAGGAGTGGTGAGAGAGAGGGTAGAGAGAGGATGGGAGAGAGGGAGGAGGAGGGAGAGATGAGAGAGGGAGGAGGGGTGAGTGACGAGGAGAGGGCGAGAGAGGGAGAGAGAGAGAGAGAGAGAGAGAGGTGAGAGAGATGGGGAGTGAGGAGAGGGAGAGGAGAGGAGGAGGAGTGAGATCGATGAGGGAGGAGAGAGAGAGTGAGGAGAGAGAGAGGGAGGAGAGAGGCGAGAGCGGGATGGAGAGAGAGAGGGGGGGGGAGAGAGTGGAGACGAGAGAGAGAGGTGAGAGAGAGATAGGGCGAAGAGGAGGGGACGGAGAGAGAGGAGTGAGAGAGCGCCGCGCGCGCGCGCGGAGAGAGAGAGCAGAGAGAGGAGAGAGAGAGAGAGAGGGAGAGAGAGAGAGAGGGAGAGGGAGGAGAGAGCGACAGAAAATATAAAGAAGCTGTTGTGCACGGTAAAGTATTTAGTTTGTTCAAAAGTTGTAGTTTACAACCTGCTCTGTTCTACATAAACTCGAGCCAGGATGACGTAGGGACTTGTACAAGCCAATGAGGGGGGGGGGGGGGGGGGGGGGAGGGGGGGAGGTCGGGGGGGGGGGGGGGGCGTCGGGGGGAGGGGGGGGGGGGGGGTGGTGGGGAGGGGGTGGAGGGATACAACTTTTTAAACCTTTTCTAATCCGACAGACGCTTTAGCCGAGTGGTTTAACACCGTTCAGCATCAATCCCCATGGGTCTATGAAGTCCTGGGTTCCAATCTCGGCGGCGTCTGGTGAATTAAGGGAGGTGGGTGGGTGGGGGGTAGGGGGGGGGGGGTGGTTGGATTTTCACGATCCCTCAGGTCAACTTCAAGTGCGTACCTGCTAGTGCGTTACTCCCCTTCGTGTATTATATACAAGCAGAAGATCAAATATCGCACGTTTAAGATCCCATATTTCAGATCAGAATTCGTTGGGGGGTTACGGAAACACGAACATACCCAGCATACATAATAATAATAATAATAATAATAATAATAATAATAATAATATAATGATAATAATATATGGAATTTATATAGCGCTGAATCTTGCAAAACATCCCCGAAGTCGGAATGCAGCTACCTCCATGCAAAAACGGTTCCATAAGCAAAAATCTCACCATTTGTCAACCTCGGAGCTCTAGCCGAGGAACGAAAAAGAAAAATCACCATTTTGCAATCAGATAATACATTTTCTAATACTTCAGCTTCTTTTGTATTGGTATAACTTGTCCAAAGCGGGATAGCTCAGTGGTCAGAGCACTCGCTTTTCCCCAGCCAAGTTAAGCAGCATGTAGGGTAGTTACCACTTGGATGGGTGACAGTTTGCGCGCCTTGGCTTCAATACAGCTACCCCAGTTCACCCAGCTATAAAATAATGGGTACCTGCCTCTTTAAGGGTCAGGGAAGGTAAAGCAGCGAGGGAGAGGAGATGGGCGCCGCCCTCAATATGCTGGCTCCTAAAGAAGTTGAGGTCTCTGACGCCTCGCTCTCCTACGACCACCGTGTGCATAACTCTGTGCTAAGTTCAGTGTTTTGATTTTACACACTTGTTTATCACATCTTTCACATGTTGTTCTCTTTTGCTATATCACAAAACATGACGGTAGTCTAGAAAGTTGCTGTGCAGTTTTCCTAATTATTATTTTTTCTCTAAGGAGGGAGAGAGACGAAGAGGCAGCCAGAGAAAACGATGGGAAGACAACATCAGAGAGTAGTGGACTACTGGCCTTGAGTGGAACGATTCGCTACAGAAAGCAGAGGACCGCGGGGAGTGGAGGAAGCTGGTTGCAAAAATCTTCAGTGGTGCCCCCACGGTCTTCTGGAATACGGGATAGGTGAAGATGAAGGAATAAGAAAAGGTCAAAATGAAGACCCTGATTCTTCTTCGTTGCTGATTTTATTCGTTGTCATAAAGACTTTGTTCTAAAATAAATAGATGCAGAATAAATCCTGCTTTTATTAGTTGGATACACGAAGGAAGGTGGCAGGATGGTTTAGACATTCACCTGCCTAACAAAGTAAACCGTGAAGGTTCTGGGTTCGACTCCTAGCTTTACCCTTCCTTCATTTTTTATTGTACGCGAAAAGAACCCACGGGAGCATGTCGTTGTGCCGCCGACCCGCTATGCCGCCGACCCGTTGTGACGCCGACCCGTTGTTACTAGGTACTGGTGAAACACACATTTTATAATCTAGACTATCATGCACATATATAGCTGTTTTGATTTTCGCACTGTCGTCTACGTTTTCAGTCACAGGTGGATAGAAAAAATTCGACAGTTTGGGCAAATTGCGTCTGGTCACATTCAGTGATTGAAGTATAAGCATCTGATAGCTGTTTGAGAAACTTTCCTTTAAAATTCGTTTCTAGCATACTGTTTTTTCTTTTTGTTATTGTTTTCGTTTCTCATTAAAAATATAGAAAATTAAACGTATCCCATTTGTCTTCAGTGTCGTTCAGTGTTTTCATTATCGACAGTTGAAAATCGGAAAGAGCCAGGGCTGCACCTCCCGACTGTCCTGGCAACATTGGTAGGTTCATGTCCCAACTGTATCCCTGAAGTCGCAATGCGGCTACCTTAATGGGGGGGTGGGGGGGGGGGATAGTCGCATACGCAAAAATCTTACTATTGGTGAACCATAGAGCTTTTGCCAAGGAAGGAAAGAAGAAAAAAAAGTTGTATATATGACTCTGAGTATGATTTTTATTTCTTTTTGCTTTTACTTGTACTTGTTAATACATAGATGCCGTAAAATGATAATATTAATAATAATGATAATAATAATAATAATAATGATAATAGGTAAAGGTAAAGGTAAAGGAGTCCCATAACCTATAAGGTCGTAGGGGAGCGAGGCGTCAGAGATAATAATAATAATAATAACAACAATAATAATGTGGCACAAAGCTGGGACCCAACCCCCCCAATACCTTCCAGATAGCATACAAAGATGATGTCTACTAGCTTGTCAACATAGAAAAGGATACGACATGATTTCCAGTTTATTTTAAAACATTCTCTACATAATTTCGATTTTGTCATTATTTTATCCCTTGCTTTATCTGTTTTGTTACAACTTTTTGTCGGTTTTTCGTACAAAACAATGTTTATTTCTCTTGATGGGTATTCTTTAGTCTTGTTTTACGTTATCGAGCCGTGTAGTTTTGTGCTGAAGCCGTCATGGTGCAGAAACAAAACGGCTTCTTTTAATGAGTACTGCGAAAAGGTCAGTATGTCAAAGACAAAAACCGAACATTTGGGGATAAAACCTTGGTTTTTTTCTTTTTTTTAGAACTGTTTTTATGGTGTCTGCTTGTTGTAGATTATCAAGGATGGGCCGTCTTAGGGAGCTGAATTCTCTAAGTTGTATTTCTAGACAAAAAATGATATGTTCTAGGAACATTTAACAAGATTAGATTCTGCACTACAGTTTGTTTTCTAGATATGATTTCATCAGGCTGTATGCACGCATTTTAATTTAAGGTCGACCTGAAAAATGAACAGACCATTTTTCTTTTTCGTCATCGACCACTCATACAGCAAGTATTGTTGTCTGTCAAGTGACCGAAAACACGTTGCGCTTCCGTTAAGCGCATGACAAGTCAGGCCCAGCACATACGACATCGGGGTGGAAGAGAACTATCTTTTAAGTCTGTATGGGAAAAGGCAGGAGAATGGACCACGAAGGCAGACAATAAGGAAAGAAGCAGGAACAAAGAGAAGGATAGAAAAGAGGGAATTCCTAGCACACAATTTCCAGAAGGTGGGGATGCTGTTTATACTGACAGGCCCCCGACATTCCCACGGGAAAACAGAGCATTCTAAAACTGATCATAATTATCATTTTAAACGTATGTTGGAAAAAGCACTTGTTAAACAGTTTCAGGATACGCTAGCACTGACATGATTTTTGTCTGTTTTAATCAGCAAAACATGCCGAGTTATTTAAATTTTGAATTGCCTGTGGCGAGACTGGAAGCAAATACATACAATTTAGACAAGGTTATATTTTAAAAACCTGAGTGAAACAAACAAAAAGCCCACACTGTTAGTTCCCGATGATCTGCCACACACAAATAGAGCTGTATATTTAATTTAGCAACGAGTTAAACACTTATTTTGCATTTTCCTACAGTTTCTACTTGTTGTTCCTTCATGAATTATGAACAAAACAAGTTTGCAACAGACACAATGTTTTTATACATTTGTTGACATCCGCGTTTTATTTCTTATTAATGTCGCAAAAATAAACTGTAGACTATGTTATGCAAAAGAGCCACATTCATCTTTGCTGATCTTGTTTTCTTTTCATTTTTTCAGCTTGTTTCTGTAAATTTGGTTTAAAACAAAGGAGATGCATGTTCATCCGTGATGGTGATGGGTATGACCCTAACTCAGTAAGTATCTGTTTAATCTGGTATGGTGTGTTTGTTGTTGTTGTCATTTTATATCTGTTTGCACTGTAAGTCAGTCATTGCTAAAAGCCTACATTTTGATACTTAAGACACACAGCTCCAAACCTAAGATCTTCATCCTTTTTCTTACACCTTATATCTATCACCATGATTCCATTTTTTAAATTCTTAGATATTTACAATTCTTTTTTTACCCTAATCCTTTGCTCGTAACCAATATGGATTTCTCTGTTTTGAGATGATAAATTATTGAAATTGAATGGATTTGAAACAGGATCTGTAACAATGAGGAAACGAGGCAATAAAAAGCTGGTTAGCATCAGAGACACTGTCAACTGGGTTGAATTGAAAGAGTGTGGTGTGTTTGTTTTTGTTTCCTTCTGTTTATAACATAGTTAACTTTTTAAAAATTTATTCTTTTATATCGAGGATAATGGAATAAGCACTTATGTGCTTTTTTTTTTTACATCCAGTCCCCGTTTACATCTAGTCCCCCGATTTAAGACTGTGCACACGAGTTTCTGTTCTCGGTATCTTAGGATTTCATCCGAGCTGTCCAATGGGTCAGAGGTAAGTCTGAAACAAAAACCTTCGATGGTCATTGAGTGTCATGGTTTTCTGCTTTAGTGAAGAACTGGCTTTCCAGTTTTGGAAACTTTGCAGGGCTTGCTTTGTTTTCATCCTTCTTCTTGTTCTTGTTCTTCTTGTTCTTCTTGTTCTTCTTGTTCTTGTTCTTGTTCTTGGCTTCTTCTTCTTCTTCTTCTTCTTCTTCTTCTTCTTCTTCTTCTTCTTCTTCTTCTTCTTCTTTCTTCTTTTCTTCTTCTTCTTCTTCTTCTTCTTCTTCTTCTTCTTCTTCTTCTTCTTCTTCGCAATTCTTCTTCTTCTTCTTCGCAATTCTTCTTCTTCGCAATTCTTCTTCGTCTTCTTCTTCGCAATTCTTCTTCTTCTTCGCAATTCTTCTTCTTCTCGTCGTCGTCGTCGTCGTCGTCATGATGATGATGATGATGATGATGATGATAATGATGATGATGATGATGATTATATATACTTTTTATTATTATTACTATTATTCAACTTGATTTAATTTTACTATTCTTCTTCTTTTATATCGATGCCCAGTCACAAAATGCTGAAAAAAAATACTGCAGGATATGTGAGCGGTTTGCTGACATGTTTATTTCACTGGTTAAAGATTTCTTATGACGAGAGTGAAGCTACATCTACCCATTTTGAACACAAAAGCATAAGGTGAGATGAATTGTATTGAACTAAACTGAACTGAACTAAATCTAGATTGAAAAAACAACAAACCCAAACTTTATATGATATCTTTACAACTTGTTACAGACCCACAAAGCTGCATATTATACTTGAGCAGGTGGCTGGAATGTTTTCTATAACAACACACCTAAATATCTCTCACCTCCAGGGGGGGTTTATTTTGGGGAAGAGTTGATCTATCTTTATGGACTTTGTTTAACAATAAACCTAAAATGGATAGATTTCCTCCATGGACCACTCAGGAAATAGTCTAGACACCATCAGTATTCTTGCTAACTGTGTATTTATTCGTGCAGTCTTTTTTTTCCAAATAAACAAGCTATGGCAGTATGATCCAAAGTTCAGTAAAAGTTGGAATTTTAGAGAACATCAACTGGTTTACTCAAAAGGCATGTGACCGGGCCTATAAAGAACATCGACTGGTTTATTCAAAATACATGTGACCGGGCCTATATAGAACATCGACTGGTTTATTCAAAATACATGTGACCAGGTCTATGAAGAACATCCACTGGTTTATTCAAAATACATGTGACTGGGCCTATATAGAACATCGACTGGTTTATTCAAAATACATGTGACCGGGCCTATAAAGAACATTGACTGTTTAACTAGAAAAGCATGTGACTGGGTCTATAAAGAACATCGACTGGTTTACTAATTTACTTATTTATTTATTCTTTTATATCGAGGATAATGGAATAAGCACTCAGTGCTTTTTTTTACATCCAGTCCCCGTGTGTATGTGGTTTTGTAAATTTTGTCATCTGTTTCCACCAGCACACAATGGCCTACTCTTTCGAAAAGCGGAACAGGATTTAACATGTGCACAAGATGTTCTGCATGCGTTCGAACATGGGGCCTCGGTTTATAATCTCATACGAAATACATGTGACCGGGCCTATAGAGAACATCGACTGGTTTATTAAAAATACATGTGACCAGGCCTATAGAGAACATCGACTGGTTTATTCAAAATACATGTGACCAGGCCTATAAAGAACATCAACTGGTTTATTCAAAATACATGTGACCGGGCCTATAAAGAACATTGTTTAACTAAAAAAGCAAGTGACTGGGTCTATAAAGAACATCAACTGGTTTACTTATTTATTTATTTATTTATTTATTTATTTATTTATTTATTCTTTTATATCGAGTATAATGGAATAAGCACTCATGTGGTTTTTACATCCAGCCCGGTGTGTATGCGGTCTTGTAAATTTTGTCATCTGTTTCCACCGGCACACAATGGCCTACTCTCCCGAAAAGTGGAACAGGATTTAACGTGTGCGCAAGATGTTCTGCATGCGTTCGAACATGGGGCCTCGGTTTAAAATCTCATCCGGAAATAAATGTGACCGGGCCTATAGAGAACATCGACTGGTTTATTCAAAATACATGTGACCGGGCCTATAGAGAACATCGACTGGTTTATTCAAAATACATGTGACCGGGCCTATAGAGAACATCGGCTGGTTTACTCAAAATACATGTGACCGGGCCTATAGAAAAAATTGACTGGTTTATTTAAAATACATGTGACCGGGCCTATAGAGAACATCGACTGATTTACTCAAAATACATGTGACCAGGCCTCTAGAGAACATCGACTATTTTACTCAAAATACACGTGACCAGGCCTCTAAAAAAGTATGTTCTTTCGAGCCAGAAGGCCCATAGAGCCGGAGCTTATCCCGGTTTCTGTAGCGTTAAGCGAACTGATGGTTTTTCACCATCCCTGTGACAGGACGCTAGTCTGTCGCCAGATACTTCCCCAGCAGAGCTGGTACCCACTTGTACACCTGGGTGGAGTGAGGAAAATAGGAGTAAAGTGTCTTTCCCAAGGACACAACACCGAGCCGAGCGGGGATCGAACCCGCGACCTCTGGATCACGAGTTGACCGCCTAAACCACTCGACCACGGTACCTCCTGACCAGGCCTCTAGAGAAGGTCAACTGGTTTGCTCAAATACATGTGACTGGGCCTGTAGAAAACAACTGGTTTACTCAAAATGCATGTGACTGGGCCTATAGTTTTTGTCAGGAAATCTCCCCATGATTGTGTCAGGTCTGTGGTCAGTTTTTAGTAACCTCTAGAATGATCCTTCGTTCTGATGTGGTGTTTACTATCCTAGTTTTTGTGATCCTTATGACATTGACATAATTATGTTCATATGTGTGTGTGTGTGTGTGTGTGGGTGTGGGTGCACGGGTGCACGCACATGCACCTTACAGACTATAACAGTGTAATACCAAGTCAAGAAAAAGCACTGAGGGTTTTAGAATGGATGTCAGCAAAGTTACTTTAAAAAGAATGTGTTGTAGCCTAGTAGTCCAGCCGTTAACGCAAGGATACTGGGTAAAACCTGCAACTGAGGGTGACAGTGTGCCTCTCAGCAAACACATACTTTGGATCCTCCTCTACAATACTGGCATTGGAAACACTATGTTGACCATCCGCTTCCTACTTAATTTAAATCTTAAAGATATTATGGTCTACCTATCATAGACCATGACAAATGTAACCCTTCCCCTAACCTACCCATACCCTTTCCTCCCCTACTCTACCCCCTCCTATTTCCGCCTAAACTACCCCAATACCTACCCTTCCTCCCCCCTAACCTTCCTCACTGCCTCCCACAACCTATCCGCTCCTTCTCTCTAACCTACCTCTCTCCTCCCCATATCTTTTCACCTCCTCCCTCCCCAAAACTACCCCTCCTCCTCCCTGACCTCTCTCCTCCCCTAACTTACCTCCTCTCTCTATTCTACCCCCTCTTCCACCTGAAATTACCCTACCTCTACCCTAACCTACACTCCCCCCTCCATCTCCTATTCTATCCACTCCTCCCCCCACCTAAATTACCCCTACCTCTACCCTAACCTACCTCCCCTCCATCACCTATTCTATCCCCTCCTCCCCTAATTTAAACACTTATTAGAAAAAAATAGAATCAAAGCTTTATCACGCACACATAGTTTGCTTACAAATCTAAGCACACGAAAATCCCAGCTTGAAGAAAGTTGTAGAATATACCACTGTTATAGCGAAACAACTACACAGACAGGCACAAAGATGGTGAGAACTGGTTTTTCCCCTGTGACAGATGAGTTAGCCCTGTAATTGCTAGGGAATAGAGCCTACTGCTCCCTACCTTCCCTCCTGTATCCTCCCCCAGCTACCCCTCCCTCCTGAATCCCCCCCCCCCCTCTGTATTCCCGCCTCCCCCAGGCACCCCTCCCTCCTGTATCTCCACCTCCTGTATCCCCAGCTACCCTCCCTCCTGTATCCCAGCTACCCCTCCCTCCTGTATCTCCCCCTCCCCTATTCCCCCAGCTACCCCTTCCTCCTGTACCCCCTCCTGTACCCCAGCTACCCCCTCCTGTATCCCCCCCAGCTACCCCCCCTCCTGTACCCCCCTCCTGTACCCCAGCTACCCCCCTCCTGTATCCCCCCAGCTACCCCTTCCTCCTGTACCCCCCTCCTGTACCCCCAGCTACCCCCTCCTGTATCCCCCCCAGCTACCCTTCCTCCTGTACCCCCTCCTGTACCCCCAGCTACCCCCTCCTGTACCCCCAGCTACCCCCATTCTGTATTCCCCCCAGCTACCCCTTCCTCCTGTACCCCCCCTCCTGTATCCCCAGCTACCCCCCTCCTGTACCCCCAGCTACCCCCCTCCTGTACCCCAGCTACCCCATCCTGTATCCCCCCAGCTACCCCCTCCTGTCCCCAGCTACCCTTCCTCCTGTACCCCCTCCTGTACCCCCAGCTACCCCTCCTGTATCCCAGCTACCCCCCTCCTGTATCCCAGCTACCCCCTCCTGTATCCCAGCTACCCCCTCCTGTATCCCAGCTACCCCCTCCTGTATCCCCCAAGCTACACCCCCTCCTGTATCCCCAGCTCCCCCCCTCCTGTATCCCCAGCTACCCCCTCCTGTATCCCCAGCTACCCCCCTCCTTTTATCCCCAGCTACCCCCTCCTGTATCCCAGTTTACCCCCTCCTGTATCCCCAGCTACCTCCCTCCTGTATCCCAGCTACCCCCTCCTGTATCCCCAGCTACCCCCCCCTGTATCCCAGCTACCCCCTCCTGTATCCCAGCTACCCCCTCCTGTATCCCCCCCAGCTACCCCCCTCCTGTATCCCAGCTACCCCCCTCCTGTATCCCAGCTACCCTCCTGTATCCCCAGCTACCCCCCTCCTGTACCCCAGCTACCCCATCCTGTATCCCAGCTACCCCCCTCCTGTATCCCCCAGCTACCCCCTCCTGTATCCCCAGCTACCCCCTCCTGTATCCCCAGCTACCCCCTCCTGTATCCCCAGCTACCCCTCCTGTATCCCAGCTACCCCCTCCTGTATCCCCAGCTACCCCCCTCCTGTACCCCAGCTACCCCTCCTGTACCCCAGCTACCCCCCCCTGTATCCCCCCAGCTACCCCCCTCCTGTATCCCAGCTACCTCCCTCCTGTATCCCCAGCTACCCCCTCCTGTATCCCAGCTACCCCTCCTGTATCCCAGCTACCCCCTCCTGTATCCCAGCTACCCGCTCCTGTATCCCCAGCTAGCCCCTCCTGTATCCCCCCAGCTACCCCCCCCTCCTGTATCCCCCAGCTACCCTCCCTCCTGTATCCCCCCAGCTACCCTCCCTCTGTATCCCAGCTACCCCCCTCCTGTATCCCCAGCTACCCCCTCCTGTATCCCCCTCCTGTATCCCCTCTCCTGTATCCCCCCTCCTGTATCCCCCTCTGTATCCCCCCCAGCTACCCCTCCCTCCTGTATCCCACCTCCTCCATTCCCCAGCTACCCCTCCTCTTGTATCCCCCCCCAGTGACCCTCCCTCCTGTATGCCCACCTCCTCTATTCCCCCAAGCTACCCCTCCTCCTCTATTCCCCCCCCCCCCCCCAGCTACCTCCCTCATAATTCCCCCAAGCTACCTCCCTCCTCTATTCCCCCCCCCCCCTAGTACCCCTCCCTCCTGTATCGCCCCCCCAGCTCCCCCTCCTCCTCTATTCCCCCCCCCCCAGATACCCCCCCCTCTATTCCCCCCCCCCAGCTACCCCTCCCTCCTCTATTCCCTCCCAGCTACCCCTCCTCCTCTATTCCCCCCCAGCTACCCTCCCTCCTCTATTCCCCCCCAGATACCCCTCCCTCCTCTATTTCCCCCCCCCCCAGCTACCCCCCCCTCCTCTATTCCCTCCCCAGCTACCCCTCCCTCCTCTATTCCCCCCCCAGCTACCCCTCCCTCCTCTATCCCCCCCCCAGATACCCCTCCCTCCTCTATTTCCCCCCCCCCAGCTACCCTCCCTCCTCTATTCCCTCCCCCAGCTACCCCTCCCTCCTCTATTCCCCCCCAGCTACCCCTCCCTCCTCTATTCCCCCCCCAGATACCCCTCCCTCCTCTATTCCCCCCCCAGCTACCCTCCCTCCTCTATTCCCCCCCCCAGCTACCCCTCCCTCCTCTATTCCCCCCCAGCTACCCTCCTCCTCTATTCCCCCCCCCAGCTACCCTCCCTCCTCTATTCCCCCCCCAGCTACCTCCCTCCTCTATTCCCCCCCCCCCCAGATACCCTCCTCCTCTATTTCCCCCCCCCCCCCCCCGCTACCCCTCCCTCCTCTATTCCCCCCCAGCTACCCCTCCCTCCTCTATTCCCCCCCAGCTACCCCTCCTCCTCTATTCCCCCCCCCAGCTACCCTCCCTCCTCTATTCCCCCCCCCCAGCTACCCCTCCCCCTCTATTCCCCCCCCCCAGCTACCCCTCCTCCTCTATCCCCCCCCCCAGCTACCCTCCCTCCTGTATCTCCCCCTCCTCTGGGGGAGGGGGGGGGGGGCGGTAGCTGGGGGAGGGCAATTTGGGGGGGGGGGGTAGCTGGGGGGGGGTAGCTGGGGGGGGGTAGCTTGGGGGGGGCGGTAGCTGGGGGAGGGCAATAGGGGGGGGGTAGCTGGGGGGGGGGTAGCTGGGGGGTGGTAGCTGGGGGGGGGTAGCTTGGGGGGGGGCGGTAGCTGGGGGAGGGCAATAGGGGGTGTGGTAGCTGGGGGGGGTAGCTGGGGGGGGGGGGTAGCTGGGGGGGGTAGCTTGGGGGGGGGGCGGTAGCTGGGGGAGGGCAATAGGGGGTGGGGTAGTGGGGGGGGTAGCTGGGGGGGGGTAGCTGGGGGGGGGTAGGGGGGGGGGGGTAGCTGGGGGAGGGCAATAGGGGGTGGGGTAGCTGGGGGGGGGGGGGGCGGTAGCTGGGGGGGGTAGCTGGGGGGGGGGGCGGTAGCTGGGGGGGGTATGCTGGGGGGGGCGGTAGGTGGGGGGGGTAGCTGGGGGGGGGGACGGTAGCTGGGGGTGGGTAGCTGGGGGGGGGCGGGGGGCGGTAGCTGGGGGGGGGGGGTTTAGTGGGGGGGGGGCGGTAGCTGGGGGGGGGTAGCTGGGGGGGGGGGGCGGTAGTGGTGGGGGGTAGCTGGGGGGGGTAGGTGGGGGGGGGCGGTAGCTGGGGGGGGTAGCTGGGGGGGGGAGGGGCGGTAGCTGGGGGGGGGGGTAGCTGGGGGAGGGCAATAGGGGGTGGGGTAGCTGGGGGGGGGTAGCTGGGGGGGGGTAGGTGGGAGGGGGTAGCTGGGGGAGGGCATAGGGGTGGGGTAGCTGGGGGGGGGTAGCTGGGGGGGGTAGCTGGGGGGGGGGTAGCTGGGGGAGGGCAATAGGGGGTGGGGTAGCTGGGGGGGGGGTAGCTGGGGGGGGTAGCTGGGGGGGGGTAGCTGGGGGGGTAGCTGGGGGGGTAGCTGGGGGAGGGGCTTGGAGAGGGTAATGGGAGGGCGTAGCAAGGGGATGGGGAGGAGGGTGTTAGTAGGGGAGGGGAGACAACAACAAAAATATGGAAGGGGTAGGTATGTTAAGCCCAATATCCTTAGCATTTATCAGGAGTCCTTGCATAACTGTATTGTTTACCACCAATCCCAGGCGGCATCGATTCCTTGTTTCCCACGCTAATGTCGTTCACTGTGATCGTAAGTATGTGTGTGCAAACTGGCTTGCTGTCACTCCTCATGTCAAAATGTTATCCTTGGCGGCTGTGCTATAGTCCCCCCAGTGTAAGAATTCTCCACACAATCCCTGTCTGCTTGCAGAGGTATTAACCTTGTTTCACATCCCTCCCAACGTCTGTTGTTAGATCTATATCTAATCTAGCACCATTTTTTCCTCCCTCAGATGGATGTTCACAAGCCTTGTTTTATGTTTCTAGCAACATTTCGCATAGTTTGTGAGACTGTTTTTTTGTTTTTTTATAAGTATAAAACCAACACCTCCTAAAGGGTAATGGCAAAGACCCAGCTTCTAGATCAAGAAAGAAACTGCTTTTTTTGTACTTGAAAGTTTTGGGGTGGTTTTTGGTTTTTTTGAAAATTATTTCCTGATGTCTGTTTGATCCAGACACTGACTTTTCTTAAGGATTCGTGTATGTTTATGGGTATGTATTCTGTAACTTTTGCTTGTTTGTTTGTGTGTTTGTTTGTTTTTTGTTTTTGTTTTACTAATTACCAGAACGTTTTAGGTTGTGTACTTAAGATTCTGTTCTTCACAAATTCTCGGGTGAACTTGAGCTGTCTGCTTGTATCTTTTTTGTGGTGGGGAGAAGGTTTGACCTGAAAAAACGGAAAGATTGAAGAAGGAAAAAAAGAAGGCAGAAAGAAGAGATAGAAGGCAGAAAGAAGAGAAAGAAGAAAGAAAGGACAGAAAGAAGACAGAAAGGAAATGAGGAAGGAAAAGAAGAAAGAACACAGATATCGATGAAATTAATAAACATTAACACTCGACTCCATTACATCCCAGGCGCAAACGTACATAGAACATTTTAAGAACAACATGGTTAAAACAACAACAACAGCAAAACAAACAAACCAACCCATCCGCCTTTCCTAGAAGGCGAGCTAAAGCTAGCGCAGCGAGATAAAGAACAAGAACACATACCCAGCATGCACCCTGCTGCCTGGAGAAGAATGGGCTCCGCCAAGTTCAACTTGCCCATGACACACTGCCTGAGAAGTTCAGTGCAGTGCAGTGCCCTGACGACTTCTCAAGAAGTTAAGGGCGAAGTCATTTATTGTTTGGAGGTAGCAGTAAGCCTGTTCTTGTGCTGTGTGCTTTCTGTGGTTCGTGGTCACTGTCATTATTTCTTGTTGTTGTTGTTGTTGTTCTTCTTCTTCTTCTTCTTCTTCTTTTTCTTCTTCTTCTTCTTGTTCTTCTTGTTCATGTTCTTGTTCTTCTTGTTCTTCTTGTTCTTCTTGTTCTTCTTACTTCTTCTTCTTCTCTTCTTCTTCTTCTTCTTCTTCTTCTTCTTCTTCGCAATTCTTCTTCTTCTTCTTCTTCTTCTCTTCTTCTTTTCTTTTTCGCAATCTTCTTCTTCTTCTTCTTCGCAATTCTTCTTCTTCGCAATTCTTCTTCTTTGCAATTCTTCTTCTTCTTCCTCTTCTACTACTTCTTCTTCTTCTTCTTCTTCTTCTTCTTCTTCTTCTTCTTCTTCTTCTTCTTCTTGCTTCTTCTTCTTCTTCTTCTTCTTCTTCTTCTTCTTTTCTTCTTCTTCTTCTTCTTCTTCTTCTTCTTCTTTTTCTTCTTCTTCTTTCTTCTTCTTCTTCTTCTTCTTCTTCTTCTTCTTCTTCTTCTTCTTCTTTTCTTCTTCTTCTTCTTCTTCTTCTTCTTCTTCTTCTTCGCAATTCTTCCTCTTCTCTTCTTCTTCGCAATTCTTCTTCTTCGCAATTCTTCTTCTTCTTCTTCTTCTTCTTCTTCTTCTTCTTCTTCTTCTTCTTCTTCTTCTTCTTCTTTTCTTCTTCTTCTTCTTCTTCTTTCTTTTTTCTTCTTCTTCTTCTTCTTCTTCTTCTTCTTCTTCTTCTTCTTCTTCTTCTTCCTTCTTCTTCTTCTTCTTCTTTCTTCTTCTTCTTCTTCTCTTTGCATCTATTCTTCTTCTTCGCAATTCTTCTTCTTCGCAATCTTCGCAATTCTTTCGCAATTCTTCT
>CM054148.1:26718931-26726431 GCA_028751875.1 Rapana venosa | reverse complement strand
AGGTGACGTGAGGCAAGGCAAGGTGATGTGAGGCAGGCAGGCAAGGTGACGTGAGGCAAGGAGGTGAGTGAGGCAGGCAAGGTGAGTGAGGCAAGGAAGGTGATGTGGAGCAAGGCAAGGTGACGTGAGGCAAGGAAAGTGAGTGAGCAAGGCAAAGTGACGTGAGGCAAGGCAAGGTGAGTGAGGCAAGGCAAGGTGACGTGAGGCAAGGCAAGGTGACGTGAGGCAAGGCAAGGTGACGTGAGGCAAGGCAAGTTGACGTGAGGCAAGGCAAAGGTGACGTGAGGCAAGGGAAGGTGATGTGAGGCAAGGCAAAGTGACGTGAGGCAAGGAAGGTGACGTGAGGCAAGGCAAGGTGACGTGAGCAAGGAAGGTGACGTGAGGCAAGGCAAGGTGACGTGAGGCAAGGCAAGGTGACGTGAGGCAAGGCAAGGTGACGTGAGGCAAGGCAAGGTGACGTGAGGCAAGGCAAGGTGACGTGAGGCAAGGCAAGGTGACGTGAGGCAAGGCAAGGTGACGTGAGGCAAGGCAAAGTGACGTGAGGCAAGGCAAGGTGACGTGAGGCAAGGCAAGGTGACGTGAGGCAAGGCAAAGTGACGTGAGGCAAGGAAGGTGAGTGAGGCAAGGCAAAGTGACGTGAGGCAAGGCAAGGTGACGTGAGGCAAGCAAGGTGACGTGAGGCAAGGGAAGGTGATGTGAGGCAAGGCAAGGTGACGTGAGGCAAGGCAAGGTTGAGTGAGGCAAGGCAAAGTGACGTGAGGCAAGGCAAGGCAAGGCAAGGTGATGTGAGGCAAGGCAAGGTGACGTGAGGCAAGGCAAGGCAAGGCAAGGTGACGTGAGGCAAGGCAAGGTGACGTGAGGCAAGGCAAGGCAAGGTGACGTGAGGCAAGGCAAGGCAAGGCAAGGTGACGTGAGGCAAGGCAAGGTGATGTGAGGCAAGGCAAGGCAAGGCAAGGCAAGGCAAAGCAAAGTGACGTGAGGCAAGGCAAGGTGATGTGAGCAAGGCAAGGCAAGGCAAGCAGGCAAGTGATGTGAGGCAAGCAAGGCAAGGCAAGGTGACGTAGGCAAGGTGCAAAGGCAAGGAGTTAGTGAGGCAAGGTAGATAGGACAGGCAAGGTAAGCAAGGAAAGGCAAATCACCTTTGCAAATCGCTGAACAGATTACATCAAGGGCTTTTTTTCAAAAGAATGCGTGTTAGAAGCGAAAGGGAAGCAAGCAAGGCAAGACAGGCAAAGCAGGCAAGGCAAGCAAAGCGACGGCGAGGCAAGGCAAGCAAGAAGGCAAGGCAGAGGAGGTAAGGCAAGGCAAGTAAGGCAAGGCAAGGCAAGCAGGCGAGGCGAGGCGAAGGCAAGCAAGGCAGGCAAGCCAAGGAAGGCAAGGCAAGGCAAGGCAAGGCAGGCAAGGCAAGGCGAGGCGAAGGCAAGGCAAGAAGCAGGCAGAAGGCAAGGCAAGCAAGGCAAGGAAGGCGAGGTAAGGCAAGGCAGTAAGGAGCAAGGCAAGGCAAGCGAGGCGAGGCGAGGCAGAAGGCAAGAAAAGGCAAGCAAGACAGGTATAACAAGGCAAGTTATGACAAGACAAGTTATAACAAGGCAAGTTATGACAAGACAAGTTATAACAAGGCAAGTTATGACAAGACATGTTATAACAAGGCAAGCCATGACAAGACAAGTTATAACAAGGCAAGTTATGACAAGACAAGCTATAACAAGGCAAGGCATGACAATACAAGTTATAACAAGGCAAGGCATGACAAGTTATAACAAGGAAAGGCATGACAACACAAGTTATAACAAGGAAAGTCATGACAAGACAAGTTATAACAGGCAAGGCATGACAAGACAAGTTATAACAAGGCAAGGCATGACAAGACAAGTTATAACAAGATAAGTTATAAAAAGGCAGGGATGACAAACACGTCTAACAAGCAGCATGACAAACAGTCATAAAAGGGAAGGTGGGAAGACAAGTTATAAAAAAGCAAGGGATGAAAGCAAATTAAACAGACAAGTTATAACAAGGAAGGGATGACAAGACAAGTTATAACAGGAAGGCGACAAGAAAAAGTTATAACAAGGCAAGGCATAACAAGACAAGTTATAAAAGGCAAGGGATGCAAACACGTTATAACAAGGCAGGCATGCAACAAGTTATAACAAGGCAAGCATGAAAAAAAGTTATAAAAACAAGTTTAACAAGGCAAGGCATGACAAGACAAGTTATAACAAGGCAAGGCATGACAAGACAAGCTATAACAAGACAAGTTATAACAAGGCAAGGCATGACAAGACAAGTTATAACAAGACAAGGCAAGGCAAGGCAAGGCGAGGCAAGGCGAGGCGAGGCGAGGCGAGGCGAGGCGAGGAAAGGTGAGAGATGGGCTTGACATTGATTTTGACAATTCACAGAGAGCAGCATGCAGACGTTTTTGAGTTGTCCCTGAATGAGAGGCAACCTAATTAAGGAGGAGGAGGAGGAGAATTGCGAAGAAGAATGGCGAAGAAGAAGAATTGCGAAGAAGATTGCGAAGAAGAGGAATTACGAAGAAGAAGAATTGCGAAAAGGAAGAATTGCGAAGAAGAAGAATAAGAATTGCGAAGAAAAGAATTGCGAAGAAGAAGAAGAACAACAAGAAGAAGAACAACAAGAAGAATTAGAACAAGAAAAGTAAGAAGAAAAGGGATGAGGGAAGAATAAGAAGAAAAAGCAGCTTGAACTGATTCCAGTCTTTCATCCCTGAATACGAGGCAACATAATCAAGAATAAGAAGAATAATTCAACAGAAGAATTGCGAAGAATTGCGAAGAATTGCGAAAAAGAAGAAGAAGAAGAAGAAGAAGAAGAAGAAAAGAAGAAGAAAAAGAAGAAGAAGAAGAAGAAGAATTGAAATTGCGAAAAGGAATTGCGAAGAAGAATTTCGAAGAAGAGTTTGCCAGAAGAAGAATTGCGAAGAAGAAGAATTACAAAGGGAGAAGAAGAAGAATTGCAAAGAAGAAGAATTGCGAAGAAGAGTTGCGAAGAAGAATTGCGAAGAAAAAAGAATTGCAAAGAACAGGAAATGTGAAGAAGAAGAATTGCGAAGAAGAATTGTGAAGAATTGCAAAGAAGAAAAATTGAAAAGAATTGCGAAGGAGAATTGCGAAGAAAAAATGCGAAGAAAAAGAATTGCGAAGAAGAATTGCGAAGAAAAAGAATGCAAAAAAAAAGAATTGCAGAGAAGAGGGTTTGCAAAGAAGAAAAATTGCGAAGAAGAATAATTGCGAAGCAGACGAACTACAAAGAAGAAGAATTGCGAAGAAGAAGAGAAGAATTGCGAGAAAAAGAATTGCGAAGAAGAAGAATTGCGAAGAAGAAGAAGAAGAATTGCGAAGAAGAAGAATGCAAAGAAAAAGAATGCGAAGAAGAAGAATTACGAAGAAGAATTGCGAAGCACAAGAATTGCGAAAGAAGAAGAATTTCGAAGAAGAAGGAAGAAGATTTGCAAAAAAGAAGAAGGGAATCAAAAGAAAAATAAATTGAAAAAGAGATAATTGCAAAAGAAAGAAAAAATTGCGAAAAGGAAAGATTTCAAAAGGTTGGAAAAAAGGGAAGAAAGAGAAGAAGAAAGAAAAAAAAAAAAAGGGATGAAGGGGGAAAGGGGGAGGAGGGGGAAAGAAAAAGAATCCCCCCCCCCCCAAACCCCCACCCCACTCCCCACCCACCCCATTAAAAAAACGGCCTCAATTTTTAATCTAACGTACTTTTCCCCCCCCCTCCCCCACAAAAATTATTAATCATCAACTTCCATTCAGTGGTAGAATCAACACCACCTAAATTAGTCACACGAATGACCCCCCCTTGCATACCCCCGAGAAACCTATCCACATCAAAAACCCCAACGCCCGCCCTATACTTTCCAAAATGAAGTGCGGGGGGGGGGGGGGGGGGGGGGGGGGGGGGGGACGAGATGCCCTGGTGGTTAGAGTGTCGCTTTGCGCTCGGATCTGCTGCCCGTGGTTCAATCTCGTTAAAGGGATTTTTTTTCCCCTCTGGGTTAACATCATGCCGCCCCCATTCCCCCCCCCAAAAAAGTCCTTGGGGAGACTATAAACCGAGACCCCGTGATGAACCACCCCCGACATCTTGCGCACACTTTAAACCCCTTTTTCGGGCAGAGTAGGATTGTGTGAGGGGGGAAAGGATAAAAATTTTTAAAAAAAACTACATACAACAGGAACTGGATGTGAAAAAAAAAGAACATGAGTGCCATTCAATTACCCGGGGAAATAAAAAATTTTAAAAAAAAAAACAAACACGAAATTGGGACCCCTTTTGGCGCAACGAAGAGAAAAAAAGCAAAACCCAACACAATGAAAGTCTGAAGGGGTTCTTTATCCTTAACCACGCTGCCCAAAACCTCCCTCCCGCCGCCCAGAAAAAGGACTGCCCAGGGCCCAAACTTCGTGTAAATGTTTTTGAAAAAAAACCCCAACGGACTAGCCTTTTCCCGTTTGGGCTACTCAGGATTACTCAGTCAGATCCGGTTTTTTTTGAAAAAAAGGGGGTGGTGGGCGTCGAGGGGAAAAGAGAGAGAGAGAGAGAAAGGGGAAAAGAAGGGGAGAGAGGGAGGGAAAAAGAGGAAAGAGAAAGGAGAAAAGAGAGGGAGAGGAGGGTTTTTTGGGGGAAAAGGAGAGGGAGAGAGGGAAAGAAAGAGAGAGAAGGGGAAAAAAGGGGAGAGGGAGAAAAAAGAGAAGGGGGAGAGAGGGGAAAAGGGGGAGAGGGAGGGGAGAAGGGGCGAGGAAGAGAGGGAGAGAGAGAGAGTGGGGAAGAGAGAGGGAGAGGGGAGAGAGGGGGGAAAAGGGGAGAAAGGGGAAGGGGGGAAAGGGGGGGGGAAAAAAAAGGGGGGGGGAAAAATAGGGAAAGGGGGGGGGGGAAAAAACGGGGGGGGGGGGGGAAAAAAAAAAAAAAAAAAAAAAAAAAGGGGGGGGGGGGGGGGGGGGAGGGGGGAAAGGGGGGGGGGGGGAAAAAAAAAAAAAAAAAAAAAAGGGGGGGGGAAAGGGGGGGGAAAAAAGAAAAAGGGGGGGGGGGGGGAAAGGAAAGGAAAAAAAGAAGAAAAAAGGGGGGGAAAAAGAGGGGGGGAGGGGGAAAAGGGGGGGGAAAAAAAAGAAAGGGGGAAAAGGGAGGGAGGGGGAGGGGAAAAAAGGGGGGAAAATTCCTGGGGGTTTGGGGGGAAGAGGTTTTAAAGTGTTTTTTTTGGGGTGAAGTTTTTAGGTTTAAATGTAAAAATTTGGCCTCTCAGGTAGGGCTGGGGGCCGCAGGACCGGGAGAAAAAGAAACCCCCACCCCCCCCCCCAAACCCAAAAAAAAAGAGGAGAGTCCAAAAAAAGGGGGAAGGGTTACCCCCGTTTTCGGGTGGAAAAAGCAGGTGTTTAAAAAAGCGGGGAAAGGGGTGGGGAAAAAAAAGACAAAAGGAAAAGGGAAGGGAGGGAGGGGGGAGGGGAAAAGGGGAAAAAGGGGGGGCGGAGGAGAGAGAGAGAGAGGGAAGAAGAGGGGAAAGAGAGAGGGAGAGAGAGAGAGAGGGGAGAGGAGAAGAGAGAGAGGAGAGGAGAGGGGGGGGAGGGAGAGAGAGAGAGAGAGGGGAGAGAGAGAGAAAGAGAGAGAAGAGAGAGAGAGGGAGAAAAAGGGGAGAGAGAGGGGGAGAGAAAAAGAGATAGAGAGAGAGAGAGAAGGAGAGAGAGAGAAGAGAGAGAGACAGAGAGAGTGGATAGAGAGAGAGGGAAAGAGAGAGAGAGGGAGAGAGAGGGAGGGGGAGAGAGAGAGAGGGGGAGAAGAGAGAGATAGAGAGGAGAGAGAGGGGAAAAGAGAGAGAGAGAGAGAGAGAGAGAGAAGAGCCTTCCTGGATGTTTGGGAGGACTCAGACTGGTTTAGCACAGTGTCCATTGACTTTTGCTGAAGTATTTTATGAAAGCTTTACCAGATGTAAAGTTGTCAGACCATACTCACGTGTATGTGCTGCGTGGCGCGCGCGCACCGAAACACGCACCCCGCACGCACCCCGCACACACACACACACACCACACACACCACCCACACACACAAACACACAGAGGTTTGAGAGTAAAGAAAGCAGACCGACAGACAGGTTGACAAAACCCCTCAGATATATAGACTGACTGACGAACAGGCACAGAGACAATCCGATAAATATACAATCAGACAGATACACAGACTGACTGACCGATGCAAAACAGACAATGTCAGGTAAACAATCGGACAGTCGGCCTCTCGCGTGCACATGCACGCGCGCGCGCGCGCACACAACACACACACCACACACACACACACACACACACACACACACAACACACATACACACATACACACACAACTGTTTTGGAAAGTTTGTCGATTAGCACCCTTGTTCCTTTCCTTCCACTTGAATGCGTCCATCAGTTTATTGATGTATGATTCCTTTCCAGTTCTGCAACCGATGAAAAGTTTTCCAGTTCCATCAGTTTTCTGATGTAAAATGGTGACTTTCCAGGTCTGTGCCGATGTATTGCAAAGTTTCCAGTTCCATCAGTTTTTTGATGAATAATGGTGGCTTTCTAGTTCTGTGACAGTTGGTGTATGCCAACTTCCCAGATATATCAGTAGTAGTAGTAGTAGTCCTGTCCCGATGGTGTATCACCTTGTCGTGGTGGGATGGCTTGCGTGCTTCAATGACCCCCAGAGCTATGTGGGCGGGGGCTTCGGCCTCTGGCAGGTTCAACCATGCTCAACAGGTCTGGGGGGGAGGAGCCAGACTAAACGATGCACCCTGGTCCTCCAGGCTGGGGGTTGTGCATTGGGCTAACGACCCATTCACTTAAAAACCACTCTGTTACTGAAACTGCAACGATACCTCTTACGAGCGACATGGTTGGGGAAGAGTCCTCTCTGGTAGAGCCTATGACGCGTGCTGGTAAAACCCTTTCCCGGGAAGCCAGTGCGCCGACAACTCTTTTAACAACCAAGTAAACAACCAGGATAGGGACCTGGAACATCAAAACCCCTGTATGAAACCGGTAAAACAGCACAGTGAGTAGAGAAATGCACAGGTAAAACCCTAAAGATCCTTGGCCTGTGCGAGACCAAAATGGAATGGAACCGGGCAGAACAAAGCTTGCGAGTGGAGACACTATCATCTACTCTGGACAGGAAGAAGGCCAGCCCCAACACACATGAGTAGCGCTGCTGAGAGACCTGAAGCAACGCAAGCACTGCTGTCCTGGGAACCATGTCACCACGGTTTCCTCACGCACGTTTCAACTCAAAAGGCAGAAAGGTTACCATCGTTCAGTGCTACGCTCCAACAAATACAGCAAGTTAGAAGATAAAGAAAACTTCTTCGAACAAGTCCAGACCATCAGGACAAAGCACCAAAGAGGGATCAAAAATACTAATGGGAGACATGAATGCCAAAGTTGGGGACAGACAACACAAACAGAGACCTGTCATGGGCAGACAAAGGCACGAGAACAA
>CM054148.1:26693931-26713931 GCA_028751875.1 Rapana venosa | reverse complement strand
GTGCTTTTCCGGGCGAATAATGAGCTGTTGATTTTTGCACAATATAAGTGCGCTTTTATTCTGTAAAGCGAAGAAATGTAAGGTTCTTGATGGGGATCGAATGCCCGGTCTCTGTCGTTTTCTGAATGATTGTTGTCAGACCCGACACCATTAATACACACTGTATAAAGATTCGTTTAAAAGGTGGTGAGTTTTTTCAGTGAGAGCATTTGGGAATTTAAAAAAACAAACACTTTTACTTTTTAAAAATTGTTATTATTATTATTATTAATATTATTATTATTATTTTTATTTATTTATTATTATTATTATTATTATTATTATTATCATCAGCTTAATTCTTCTTCTTCTTCTTCTTCTTCCTACTTTTCTTCTTCTAATGATGATGTTGAGTAGTAGTAGTAGTAGCAGCAGTAGCAGCAGCAGCAGCAGCAGCAGCAATAGTAGTAGTAGTAGTAGTAGTAGTAGAAGCAGTAGTAGTAGTAGTACTAGCAGCAGCAGCAGAAGTAGTAGTAGCAGTAGTAGTAGTAGTAATAGTAGTAGAAGCAGCAGCAGTAGTAGTAGTAGTAGTAGTAGTAGTAGTAGTAGTAGTAGCAGTAGCAGCAGCAGCAGCAGAAGTAGTAGTAGTGGTAGTAGTAGTAGTAGTAGTAGTAGTAGTAGTAGTAGTAGTAGTAGAAGCAGTAGTAGCAGCAGTAGCAGCAGTAGCAGTAATACTAGTAGTATAGAAAGAATCATTCGCTTTGTCTAATGTCACTCAAAGTGTTGGCGCTGGAGAAGGAATTATTTTTTTTACAAATTCTGGCTATGGTTGAAGCCTCACCCTTCCTGGTACTTTCCTGTGAGACACTTTGAAAATTTAGCAGTGTCTGCTACATTCAGCTGATCTGAACAGTTCTTCAGTATGGTGCACCAAACAACTCCCAGTGTTAAAGAAGAAGAAGAATTGCGAAGAAGAAGAATTGCGAAGAAGAAGAAGAAGAAGAATTGCGAAGAAGAATTGCGAAGAAGAGGAATTGCGAAGAAGAGAATTGCGAAGAAGAAGAAGAAGAAGAAGAAGAAGAAATTGCGAAGAAGAAGAAGAGAATTGCGAAGAAGAAGAAGAAGAAGAAGAATTGCGAAGAAGAAGAAGAAGAATTGCGAAGAAGAAGAAGAAGAAGAAGAAGAAGAAGAAAGAAGAAGAAGAAGAAGAAGAAGAAGAAGAAGAAGAAGAAGAAGAAGAAGAAAAGAAGAAGAAGAAGAATTGCAAAGAAGAAAGAAGAAGAAGAATTGCGAAGAAGAAGAAAATTGCGAAGAAGAAGAAGAAGAAGAAGAAGAAGAAGAAAAGAAGAAGAAGAAGAAGAAGAAGAAGAAGAATTGCAAAGAAGAAGAAGAAGAAGAAGGAAGAAGAAGAAGAATTGCAAAGAAGAAGAAGAAGAAGAAGAAGAAGAAGAAGAAAAGAAGAAGAAGAAAAAGAAGAAGAAGAAGAATTGCAAGAAGAAGAAGAAGAAGAAGAAAGAAGAAGGAAGAAGAAGAATTGCGAAGAAGAATTGCCAAGAAGAAGAAAGAAGAAGAAGAAGAAGAAGAAGTAGAAGAGGAAGAAGAAGAAGAAGGAAGAAAGAAGAAGAAAAGAACAAGAAGAAGAAGATGAACTGCGAAGAAGAAGAATGCAAGAAGAAGAAGGGTTGTGCAAGAAGAAGATGAAAGAAGAAGATTGAAGAAGAAGAATTGCGAAGAAAAAGAATTGAAGAAAAGAATTGCGAAGAAGAAGAGGAAGAAGAACGAAGAAGAAGAGAAGGAAGAAGAAGAATTGCGAAGAAGAAGAAGAAAGAGATGAAGAGAAGACGAAAGAAGAAGAATTGATGAAGAAGAAGAAAAAGAAGAAGAAAGAAGAATTGAAGAAGAAGAAAAGAAGAGATTAGATAGTAGAAGAAGAAGAATTGCGAAGAAGAAGAGAGAATTGCTGAAGAAAAGAATTGCGAAGAAAGAAGAAGAGAGCGAAGAAGAACAAAAAGAAGAAGAAGAAAAGAAAAAAGAAGAAATTTCTTTCATTATTACAAAACAACAATACTCGTCATATCAAGAGTAGAAGAAGGGGAAGGGGGGGGGGGGGGTTGGGGGGGGGGATGGAAAAGTATAACTTTGAACACGCAGAACAAATTCATCATAACCAAGCTGATACTCTCCCCAATTTGCTGATGAAAATCAGTTTTCATCCGGTTTCAGTTATTTTTGTTCACCACACAGATTACAATTTTCCTGGCAGAAATAACCTATATAATTAAATACTCCTAAAAAAAGAAGCAGTCCTTACCCAAGGTTGGAAGTTTAAGAGAGGGGGGTTGCCGGGAGGGCAGTGGGGGAGAGGAGGGCAGAGGGAGGGGGGGGGGTGAGGAGAGGTGGTGGAGAGGTTGAAAAGGTAAAGGTAAAGGTGTCCCATAACCTATAAGGTCGTCGGGGAGCGAGGCGTCAGAGACCTCACTTCTCTAGGGCCAGCATATTGAGGGCGGTGCCCATCTCCTCTCCCTCGCTGCTTTACCTTCCCTGACCCTAAAGAGGACAGGTACCCATTTACAGCTGGGTGAACTGGGGGAACTGTAGTGAAGCCAAGGCGCGCAATCGGTCACCCATCCAACTGGTAACCACGCTCGACGCTGCTTAACTTGACTGGGGGGAAAGCGAGTGCTCCGACCACTGAGCTATCCCGTCCCCATTAGCGAGAGGTTAGCCTATTGGTAAAAAGAGTGGCAGGCATGGGTCGCTCTGATCACAGCGTGGGGGGTGGGGGTGGGGTGTGGGGGGGGGGGGGGGGTGGATGCGTCATTGTCGGTAGGCTGACCTTCATGTTGATCGGAGAATCTGTAACCCGCCAAACAACCTGACATAATTATGTGACGCTCCACCATGAAATGAGTCACTTTGCACCTGACCCATTTTTCTGCTAGGAGCCATTTTAGGCAGGTGTGTGTGTGTGTGTGTGTGTGTGTGGAAGGGGGGGGGGAACGTTTTCCATTTAAAGATTTTCACAGATTATAATGATAATAAATGGAATTTATATAGCGCTATATCGTGCACAGACAAATCAAAGCGCTTGCACTCAACTCATTCTTACACAGTCATGCAACCAATAGCAAGTAATAGTTCTAACAAGTTCAAATGCACACACACACACACACACACACACGCGCGCGCGCGCGCACCTCCCCCCCCCCCCCCCCCCCATCCACACACACACACACACACACACACATAGGTTATACACTTTGGCAGGGTGACAGAATTTTGGGCTGTTGAAAAGCAGGGATAGCTATGAAATGAAACAGGAGAGGAAAATCTTAGGTTTGAAACAAATATGTCATGAGGCCGGATTTAAAAGTGTCACAAGAAGGCCTTTGGCGAAGAGAGATAGGGAGGCCATTCCAAATCGATGGACCAGAAACATAGAAAGAGCGACGGCCGACGGTGGACTGGTTGAATCTAGGTATTCGTAAGCACAAGGAATCTGCAGCAGAGCGAAGGGAACGAGAAGGAGTGTACAGGTGAAGACATTCACAGAGGTAGAAGGGTGCTGTTTTGTGAAGACATTTGTAACAGAGAGTACTGATCTTATAGTTTATTCTTTGTGGCACAGGCAGCCAGTGGAGAGATCGCAAGAGAGGGGTAATGTGCTCAGATTTTTTTCTTTCTGAGGACTAGTCGAGCTGCAGAGTTTTCAATAAGTTGATTATAAACCTATAGGCAATATTTTACCTTTTACTGAAATATCAAGACAATAAATTTGTTTTCTTGTGTTGTAAGTGGTTTTAAAAAAATACCCAAGCCCTCATTCTGACCACCTGTTATGATGCTAAACATGTCAATTTTCATTTTTGTCACTTCCCGCAGTGTATTATTTCAGTTTGTAATAACTGTCCATAGAATTGTCTGATTTGTCCTTCGAATGAGACTATAAACCGAGGCCCCGCGTTCGAACGCATGCAGAACATCTTGCGCACACGTTAAATCCTGTTCCGCTTTTCGAAAGAGTAGGCCATTGTGTGCCGGTGGGAACAGATGACAAAATTTACAAAACCGCATACACACGGGGACTATATGTAAAAAGCACATGAAAGTTTATTCCATTATCCTCGATATAACCCCCCCCCCCAAAAAAAAAAAAAAAGAAGTAATCTGAGCGCTTTGATGTGTTGCTTTACAAGATTCAGTGCTATATAAATTCCATACATAATAATAATAATAATAATAATAATAATAATAATTATTAATTATTATTATTATTATTATTGTTTTCAATCTGTTTTTTGTATTGAATAGCCTTTTTATTGCAGATTAACAAAATGTCAATAACTTCTTCTTCTTCTTCTTCTTCTTCTTCTTCTTCTTCTTCTTCTTCTTCTTCTTCTTCTTCTTCTTCGTCTTCGTCACACGCGCAGACAGCAGCTATTTCTGTCAGTTGTTTCAGTGAAAATACGTTGCACTGCCGTTACGCGCCTGACAAGTCAGGCCTAGCGCATCCGACTTCCGCATGAGAGAGAATTGTTATCATTTAAGTCTTTCTGTTAAAAAAAAAAGGATGGGGGGATGGGGTAGGAGAACGGACCAAGAAGGCAGGAAATAGACAAGAAGGAGGTGACATGAAGAAAAAAAAGGAACAAAGGCAGAAACAAAGAGAGGGATAGAAAAGAGGGAATTCCTAGCACATAATTTCCAGAAGGTGGGGATGCGATTTATACTGACCGGGGAAAACTCCCGGCATTCCCACGATGGAGGAGAAGACATGGCAAATTTTTGTCTTTAATCATACATTTTTTCATCGATACAATTTTAGAATAGAGATCTACTGACACGCGCGATCTCCCATACTATGGCACCAGAAACAACGTGGACATTTTGTATATCTATCTATCTATCTATCTATATATCTATCTATCTATCTATCTATCTATCTATCTATATATATATATATATATATAATATATATATATATATATATTATATATATATATATATATATATATATATATATATATATATATATATATAATATATATACACGCTCACTGAAAAAGGAAGCACGGTGTATATTTGTGCAGGTTCTTCCTTTCCTGTTGAAAGCTAGAGGGATAGGAAACAGGAGTGAACAGTTATAAAAAGACAGAAAAAGAAGAAAACAGACAGTTGGCAAGCCTGGTTGCGCCTTGATTTCTGTTTGTTTACTCGTCTGTTCGTGGGTCTGTGTCACGCTGACTAGTTTACTGGTACAATGGCGCCCACGCACACAGGCACACAGGCTTGAAACAACACACGAAATCGTGGAAATGCTGTCTAAAAGTGCAAGAGCACGTGCGTGCGCACACGAGCAGGCATGCCACGAGTACACACACACACAACACACACGCGCGCGCGCGCGGCGCGCGCACCTCACAGACACTTTACTCCAAGACACACACACATACTCACACATACACTCAGCACACACAAAATCAACACTTCTAGCTCAAACACACTACACAACACACACACAACCACACACACACTTACCATCAACAGGCACACACACACCCACACATTACTAAATCAAAGAACACAAACACACAACACACTTTACTCAAGACACACACCACATCATCACACAACACACACACACACACACACACACCACACACACACACCACAACACAAAACGCGCACACAAACGTGCGCACACACACACAAATGCGCGCACGCACCACACCAACACACTTACTAAAACACAGACACAGATAGACAGACAGACACACACAGACGACACAAAACAACACAACAACAACACACACAACTCACAAAACACACACACACACACCACACACACAAACCAATACACACACACACACACAACCACGCACACAAACATCGCCACACACACAAACAACTCACACACACACACCTCTCTCTCTCTCTCTCCTCTCTCACACACCAACACACACACACACTCACACACACACAAACACACAATTACTCAAACACACACACACAACTCTCTCTCTCTCACACACACACACACGTCACACTCACACACACACACACACACACACTCACTCACACAAAAAAACTCCCTCTCTCTCAAAAACCACAACACACATCTACCTCTCTCTTCTCTCACACACACACCACACACACACACTACACACACACACACACTCTGTTCTACCCACAGTACAGGATGGGGGGGGGGGGGGGGGGGGGGGGGACATTATACAGACGGCGGCTACAGAATGTTGCACAAGGATGTGCCACTTGAAACATTGCTGGGGGGAGGAGGGGGGGGGGATGAGGGGGAGGAGGAGGAGGGAGAGAGAGACAGAGACCCAGAGACAGGGAGAGACAGGGAGAGAGAGAGAGAGAGAGAGAGAGAGAGAGAGAGAGAGAGACAGACAGACAGACGACAGAGACAGAGAGAGACAGACAGAGACAGAGAGGGAGAGTATGAGAGACAAAGAGAGAGCGAGAGAGAGAGAGAGAGAGAGAGAGAGAGAGAGAGAGAGAGAGAGAGAGAAGAGAGAGAGAGAGATAGAGATACAGACAGACATAGAAACAGAGTGACAGAGAGAAATAGAGACAGAGACAGAAACATAGAGAGACAGAGACAGAGAGAGACAGACAGAGACAGAGAGGGAGAGTATGAGAGAGAGAGACAGATAGATAGATAAAGAGAGACAGAGAGACAGAGAGAAACAGAGACAGATACAGAGATACAGAGAAATGAAATGAAATGAATTTTTTTTTCAAGGGTAACAGAATAAGCATACGTATACCTTTTTTCCCCCCATCCAGCCCTTGCCCTGATTAGGGACTATCAACAAAACAAGGGAGAAAAACCCTACTAAACAACAACGACAACATGATTTTTAAAAAAAGATAAGAGTATTGTTAACACTACATAATCCCTAACTGACCTGAACGTCAATGTCAAGAGATACATATATTATATTATTATATATATTATTTTTTCTTTAGAAAAGAGATATGCATTATTAAACACAGAGACACAGAGAGACACACACACACACACAGAAAGAGAGATATTTTTTTTCTTACATCAAGCCGCTCATTTCTCTAAACCTATCATCCGACTTGTATCGTATGATGATGCCGCCCGAGCATCCCAAATGTAGACCCAGAAAAAGCTTCGAGAGAAGCGTGCAGTGCTTAGAACCAGTTTGATGGAAGACAACATGACTGAAGTTGTGCCACTGCAGTTCTCTGAGCCGTGTACCGTTGTCCAACGAAGAAGTTGCGTTTGGATAAACCATCTGACCGCACTTCATCCGCCTCAGGGCTGGTTATGCAATGGGAGAAGTGCCATTCCTCCTCCAATAGAAGGAAGGAAGGTGGCAGGGTGGTTAAGTCGTTCGCCTGCCAACAAGTAAACCGTGAGGTTGTGGGTTCGATTCCCAGCCTCGCCCTTTCTTCCCAGTTTGACCACCCCCCCCCCCCCCAAAAAAAAAAAAATCGAACTGAATGTCAAAGTCCTTCGGATGAGACTATAAACCGAGCCCCCCGTGTGCGAATATATTGCACAGCATCTTGCGCACACGTTAAATCCTGTTTCGCTTTTCGTAAGAGTAGGCCATTGTGTGCCGGTGGAAACAGATGACAAAATTGACAAAACCCGCATACACACGGGGACTGGATGTAAAAAAAGCACATGCGTGCTTTCATTCCATACATCCTCGATATATAAAAGAAGAAATAAAAATAAAATAATAAATACTTCCCTCTGGACATGACGCCAATTAATGAGAGATAATGAATGATGGGACGGGATAGCTCAGTGGTCGGAGCACTCGCTTTCCCCCAGCCAAGTTAAGCTGCATCAAGCGTGATTACTAGTTGAATGGGTGACCGTTTGTGTGCCTTGGCTTCAGCACAGTCCCCCAGTTCACCCAGCTGTAAATGGGTACCTGCCCTCTTTAGGGTCAGGGAAGGTAAAGCAGCAAGGGAGAGGGGACGGGCGCCGCCCTCAATATGCTAGCCCTAGAGAAGTGAGGTCTCTGACACCTTGCTCCCCTACGACCACAGAGGTTAAGGACACCTTTACCTGTCAATCAATGATGAAGGTAAAGAACTATGTTACTGTTTATATATAAGGGGGTCCTTTGGGACTGATTCACTTCGAAATAACGTTCAGAATAAGAGACCAGTTCTCCCCCTGCTAGGATTCCGGGAGCCTGTTAGTATAATTTAGCATCCTCACCTTCTAGAAATGTTGTGCTAAGATTTCCCTCTTTTCTATCCCTCTCTTTGTTTCTGTCTTGTTCCTTTCTTTCCTGTCATATTAGTCTGATTCTTTTTTCTATTTTTCTGCCTTCCTGGTCAATTTTCTATGCCTTTTTCTTTTAAAAACCAGAAAGCAATTCTTTCCCATGGCGGAGTCGGATGCACTAGGCCTGACTTGTCAGGCTTTTCACCGCATCAAAACGCATTTTCGCTCAAACGACAGACAATATAGTTGCTGCCTGAGCGTTCTACGACGACGAAGAAAAAGAAGAAGAAGGAAGAATTTCAACAAAACTGGCATCTCGATTCGTATAGATTGGTAGCGGAGTAACGGTACAAAGACACTGATCTGTCCTATTATTATTATTACTGCGCAGTGTAGATCATCTCCATTGTCTTTCCCCAAAACGCGGCGAAATCATATTTACCTTAAATAAGAATTCATCAGAAGTGATGTCCAACTTAGGATTGTCCTAACAGTTACAATTACGTAGAGGATAAACTTTCCTGACTACAATGGACAGTTATTACGCTGTCCAACGCAACATTTCAGTTGTATGGCGGGTTACCATATGGCTGGTTACAACTTTTGGCTTCCACAGCGGTAAGTACGCCGATAGTGATCGACACAACCACGCTTTTATCAACCCATCATACAACAATACATTTGATATGTTTGCTTTACAAGACTCACGTCACCACCGTCACCGTCACCGATCCCTCAGATTCCGAATCCTTTGGGGTGCCTTCGAAGCTTTGTCAATGACCTTTCTCCAGTCCTCGAGATTACAAGATTCAGAGCTATACAAATTCCGTATAATCCTTATTATTATTAAAACAATACTGCTTGACGCAAAGCAGCAAGGATTTTAAGCCACGTCGATACTGGGCAAGTTTCCTGAGATAGATCAGGGACTATGCCTCAGGAGTGTGAGCAAACTGACAAGTCTACTAAACAGACAGAGAGAGAGAATGAATGAATGAATGAATGAATAAATGAATCAATCAATGAATGAATCAATGAATAAATCAATGAACAAATGATCTTTATTTTCCAAGGGTTACAGAGTAAGTATTCATTTTTCATCCGGCCCTTGCCCTGATTAGGGACTATCAACAAAATACACACACACACACAAAACCCCTAAAACAAAACCCCAACTACAACAACGACAACAAAAGTTCAACCTATGATTTAAAGAAAAGAGATAAATATATATATATATATATATACATATATATAATAATAATAATAATAATAATAATAATAATGTATGGAATTTATATAGCGCTGAATCTTGTAAAGCAACAAATCAAAGCGCTCAGATGACATGATTTTTTCCCCCCGAGGATAATGGAATAAGCACTCAGGTGCATTTTTACATCCAGTCCCCGTGTATGTGCGGCTTTGTAAATTTGTCATCTGTTTCCACCGGCACACAATGGCCTACTCTTTCAAACAACGGAACAGGATTTAACGTGTGCGCAAGATGTTCTGCATGCGTTCGCACACGGGGCCTCGGTTTATAGTCTCATCCGAAGGACTTTATATATAATTATAATATATATATATATATATATATATTATATATATATTATATATAGAGAGAGAGAGAGAAGAGAGAGAGAGAGAGAGAGAGAGAGAAGAGAGAGAGAGAACTCTTTGAACTCTGAGAGAGAGAAAGAGAGAGAGAGAGAGAGAGAGAGAGAGAGAGAGAGAGAGAGAGAGAGAGAGAGAGAGAGAGACAGACAGACAGACAGACAGACAGACAGACAGACAGACAGACAGACAGAGACACAGGCAGACAGACAGACAACGCACGTGCGCGCGCGAGTGCATGCGCAGATACACAAAACCAACCAGACAACAGAAGTGCATGCCACGTGATAGCATTAGCTCTTGCACGTCCTCTTGTGCCAGGATAAGCATTTGTATAGAGTGACAGGGAGGAGAGTAGCAGCAGGCAGAGCACATGTGTGTGTGTGTGTATAGCGTGTGGGTAGTGTGTGTGTGTGTGTGTGTGTATAGCCTGTGGGTAGTGTGTGTGTAGTGTGTGGGTTGTGTGTGTGTGTGTAGTATGTGTGTGTGTAGTGTGTGTGTAGTGTGTGTGGGTAGTGTGTGTGTGTGGGTGAGTGTGTGTGTGTAGTGTGTGTGTGTGTAGTGTGTGTGTAGTGTGTGTGTAGTGTGGTGTGTAGTGTGTGTGTAGTGTATGTGTAGTGTAGGGTGTGTGTGTGTGTATAGTGGTGTGAGTGTGAAGTATGTGTGTAGTGTGTGTGTGTGTGTGATGTAGTGTGGTAGTGTGCGTGTGTATGCGTGTTGTGTGTGTGTTTAGTGTGTATAGTGTGTGTGTATAGCGTGTGTGTGTGTGTAGGGTGTGTGTGTAGTGTGGTGTGTGTGTGTGTGGTGTGTGTGTGTAGTGTGTGTGTGTGTGAGAAAGAGTGTGAGTGTGTGTGTGTGTGTAGTGTGTGTTGAGTGTGTGTGTGTGTATGTGTGTGTGTGTGTAGCGCGTGTGTGTGTGTGTGTGTAAGCGTGTGTGTGTGTGTGTAGTGTGTAGTGGTGTTAGTGTGTGTGTGAGCGTGGTGTGTGTAGTGTGTGTGTGTAGTATGTGTGTGGAGTGTGTGTGTAGTGTGTGTGTGTGGTGTGGAGTGTGTGTGTATGTAGTGTGTGTAGTGTGTGGTGTGTGATAGTGTGTGTGTTTAGGGTGTGTGTGTATGTGTAGTGTGCGTGTTGGAGTGTGTGTGTAGGGTGTGGTGTGTGTGTGTGACGTGTTGTGTGTGTGTGTTGTGTGTGTGTGGGGGTGTGGTGTTAGTGTGGTGTGTAGGGTGTGTGTGTGTGAGTGTGTGTGTAGGGTTGTGGTGTGTGGTAGTGTGTGTGTGTGTGTTTAGTGTGGTGTTGGTGTGTGTGGTGGAGGGTGTGTGTGTGTGAGGTGTGTGTGATGTAGCGTGTGTGTGTGTGTGTGTGTATGTGTGTTGTGTGTGTAGTGGGTGGGTTGTGGTGTGTAGGTTTTGTGTAGTGGTGTGTGTGTGTGTGGTGTGGTGTGAGTGTGTGTGTGTAGGTGTGTGTAGGGTGTGGTGTGTTAGGTGTGTGTGTTGGTGTTGTAGGTGGTGTAGGTGTGTGTGTTTGGTGTGTGTGTGTGTGTGTGTAGGGTGTGTGAGTGTGTAGTGTTGTGTGTGTGTGTGTGTGTGTGTGTGTGGTGGGTGTGTGTGGTTTAGGTGTGGTGTGTGTGTGTGTGTGTGTGGTGTGTATGTGTGTGTGTATAGCGTGTGTGGGTAGGTGTGTGTGTGTTAGTGTGTAGTGTGTGTGTGTTGTAGTGTTATGTGGTAGTGTGGTGTAGTGTGAGTGTTAGTGTGTGTGTGTATGTGTAGTGTGTGTGAGTGTGTGTGTGTGTAGGGTTTGTGTGTGTGTAGGGTGGTGTGTGGTGTGTGTGTGTGTGTGTGTGTGTGTGTGGTGTGTGTGTGTGTGGTGTGTGTGTAGTGTGTGTGGTGGTGTGTGTGAGTGTGTGTGTAGAGTGTGTGTGTGTAGTGTGTGGTGTGTGTGTTTTGTGTGTTGTGTTGTGTAGGGTGTGTGTGTATAAGTGCGTGTGTGTGTGTTTATTAATAATATTATTATTTTATTCTTTTCTTTATTTCGAGGACAGTGTGTGTGTTCGAGTGTGTGTGTGTAGGGTGTGTGTGTAGGGGTGGGAGGGGGTGGGGTCTAAACACAGGAATAAAATCAATAAAAAGGGAATGTTTTATTTCTCTAAGAGACTGGCTTTTAGAAGTGCTGTTATCTTTGCTCCTTTAAGAGAAAGAGAGAGAACAATGAACAATGAACAACATTTATTGCTGTTCAAGTTTTACAAGTCTCATAGCAGCCCCCCCCCTGCAAAAAATGATATAAGGTGGGGGTTTTGTTATTGTTTAAAGATCATGTCATGTACAAAACCAACTGTGACGCGAAAACTCAGCATGGAAACCATGTCAGAGTAATTTATTGTTAAAATAACAAAGCAAGACATATGTTTGTCCCTCGTGTTCGACGATGACCTCCAAAACAGCAGAGGAGGCAGCTGCTGTTTCGGAAACTGGATAGCAATTTGATTATAATGGAGATACCTTGCCCACAGTACACCCCCACTCTCTCGGCCAAGTGGGCATAAGGACAGTTAGGGTTGGAGATGTTCTCCAAAGGCCAACTAGCCCCCAGGGCTGCAGCACATATTAAGGACTGTGCAAGTAAGGCCTTCTAGTCAGAGAGTCCTAGTCGATCACTAAAGACTAAGCTGTAAAGTGGAATTCCATGAATGGGAAAGCCACTGGGCATATTACAGCCTCTCACTTTGCTGTTTCCCCCAGCGTCAATGGTTTAATTCAGAACTGGGATAAAGGCTCAGGTGCTGACGGCAAACAAGGGAAAATGAAAGGCATTGGCCATGTGTTCAACCACTGGGTACAAGAAACAGCCTATGCAGAACTGAAGAAGACGGCATTGGACTCAAGACTGCTGCTCGGGTCTTCATGTACTCTCTGTCAAGTCAAGTCGAGTCAAAAAACCCCACTTTAATCCTCCTATGAAGGGCAAATTACGAGATGGTTAAAGTGTTCCTCTGTGTTAAAGTATTAGTTTTCCCTTTCTCACTTTAAAAAATTTATTGTTTAAAATTTCTTTTGTTGTTACAAATACATATATGCATGACAAGCATTATCAATATCAATAAACGTTAACTAGCAATAGTCGCATGTTCATGAATGAACTTCAATATTGTACATAACAAAGAAATAGCGTGTATACAGCATTCCTGCATACATACATACATACATACACACATACAAACATACATACATACATGCATACATACATACATACATACATACATACATACATACATACATACATAAGGTAAAGATAAAGATAAAGATAAAGGAGTCCCATAACCTATAAGGTGGTAAGGGAGCGAGGCGTCAGAGACTTCACTTCTCCAGGGGCCAGCATATTAAGGGCGGCGCCCATCTCCTCTCCCTCGCTGCTTTACCTTCCCTGACCCTAAAGAGGGCAGGTACCCATTTACAGCTGGGTGAACTGGGGGAACTGTACCGAAGCCAAGGCGGCAAACGGTCACCCATCCAAGCGGTCACCCATCCAAGTGGTAACCACGCTCGACGCTGCTTAACTTGGCTGGGGGAAAGCGAATGCCATGCCATCTGAAGAATCCCTTTCTCACCTTGGCCACGTTCTTTTATCTTGCATGCTTTTGACTTCCTGCTGTATCTTCCAATAAACACGGGCGTTGCGCATCGTCTTCTTCATCAAACGCTCAGACAGCAACTATCGTTTGTCTGTTATATGAGCGAAAAGGCGTCACGTTGCTGTTAAGCGCCTGACAAGTCAGGCCCAGCGCATCAGACGTCTGTATAAGGGAGAATTGTTATCTTTTATTGTCTTTCTGGGAAAAAAAAGCTGGAGGATGAACCAAGAAGGCAGAAAATATACAAGTAGGAGGTTGACAGGAAGAAAAAGGAACAAGGCAGAAACAAAGAGAGTGATAGAAAAGAGGAAATTTCGAGCACAGAATTTCCAGAATGTGGGGATGCCATCTGTAATGACAACCCCCCCTCCTTCCCCCCCACCCCCTCCTCCCCTACCCCCGCCAGCGATAGCTCAATGTTCAGAGCACTCGCTTTCCCCCTAGCTAAGGTTAAGCAGCATCGAGCGTGGTTACCACTCGGATGGGTGACCGTTTACGCACCTTGGGAGAGACAGAGAGATAGAGAGAGAGAGAGAGAGAGAGAGAGAGAGACAAAGACAGAGACAGAGAGAGACAGACACAGACACAGAAAGAGACAGACACACAGAGAGATAAACAGAGAGAGAGAGGGAGAGAGAGAGAGAGTGAGAGAGAGAGAGAGAGACAGAGAGACAGAGAGAAAGAAAGAAAGTGTGAATTGATCCGTGGTCAAGAGGTAACCCACCTGCCTAGAAAGTGAGAAGTGTGGGTTCAATCCTCGTTGTGTGCCCGAAACTTTCCCCCTATCCACTCCACCTTGAGGGGTGGTCTGGGTGCTAGTATTTCGGATGAAAGGTATAAATCAACGTCTCGTACGCACCACATATTCAACGCACGTAAAAGAACCCACGGTAACAAGAGCGCTGTCCCTGGTATTATTCCTTAGAAAAGAGCCATTCTGATAAGGAAACAAATACACAGGCAGACAAGAACAGAAGAAAAATGGCTGACACTGCTTTTGTAACAACGGGGTTTTCCCCTGGGAGAGCTGCCGAAATGTTATGCAGAGAAATGTGCCTTGACATTATGTGGTACACAAATACAGACAGACAGACGGACAGACAGACAGGCAGAAACAAACAGAGAGAGGGAGAGAGAGAGAGAGAGAGAGAGAGAGAGGGAGAGAGAGAGAGAGAGAGAGAGAGAGAGAGAGAGAGAGAGAGGGAGAGGGAGAGGGAGAGAGAGAAGACTTCCAACCAACCAGCCAAACATAGATACATACATATATAAATACATACATATATACATACATACGTACATATATACATACATATATACATACATAGATGCATACATACACACATACATACAATACATACATACATACATATATACCTACATTCGTACGTACATACCTACATACATACACCTATATACACACATAACAACATACATACTACATACATACATACATACATATATGCATATACACATACATACATACATACATACATACATACATACATATATAGATACACACATAGATAGATACATACATACATGCATACACACATAATAATAATAATAATAATGTATGGAATTTATATAGCGCTGAATCTTGTAAAGCAACAAATCAAAGCGCTCAGATTTTATTTCATACCACTTTAAGTCATGGCAGATTTCTCTCCGTGAAATTCGGGCTGCTCTCCCCGGGGAGAGCGGGAGAACGCGTCGCCACTTAGCGCTGCGCCACCCTTTCACCCATTTTTTTTTTTTTTTGGTTTTTTTTTTTGCTGCAGCTGTATTTGTTTCCCTATCAGAGTGGCTTTTTTTCTAAGAATTTTGCCAGGGACAACTCTCTTGTTGCCGTGGGTTTTTTTACGTGCGCTAAATAATTACGTGTAACACACGGGACCTCGGTTTATCGTCTCATCCGAAAGACTAGCGCCCAGACCACCACTCATGGTCTAATGGATGGGGGGAAAATTTCCGGTCCAAACGGGGTACGAACCGCCGCACACTTCAGACCCGGACTTTTCGCTTTCTAGACAGGCGCGTTACCTCTAGACCACCGATCCACCACATACATACATGGATACATACATACATACATACATACTACATACATACATACACACATAACCACATATATACAATCATACACACATACTTACATACATACATACATACATATATACATACATACACGCATACATACCTACATACATACATGCCAACCTACCTACCTACATACATGCAAACATAAACACACACACATACATACATACATACATACACGTAGATATATACACACCTACACACCTACATACCTACCTACATACATACATACATACACACCTACATCCAGAGAGAAAAAAAACCCTGCCACATGATAACAATATCAGCTATTTAACAGTCCCCCTTTCTCCAAGGTAAGCATTTTCAAAGAGCGACACTTGGGTGAAAATAACAGTTCAGACAGTAACCCTAGTGGAGTGGAGGATTGGGGGATGGGGATGGGGATGGAAAGAGAGAGAAGAGAGAGAGAGAGAGAGAGAGAGAGAGAGAGAGAGAGAGAGAGAGAGAGAGAGAGAATGAGAGACAGAAAGAATGAGAGACAGAGAGTGAGAGAGAGAGTGAGAGAGAGAGAGAGTGGAGAGAAGAGAGAGAGAGTGGGAGAGAGAGATGGAGAGAGAGTGGGGAGAGAGAGACAGAGAGAATGAGGGAGAGAGAGAGTGAGAGAGAGAGGGAGAGAGAGAGGGAGAGATAGAGATGGAGAGAGAGAGGGAGAGAGAGGGAGAAAGAGAGGGGAGGGAGAGAGAGATGAAGAGAGAGAGAGAGAGAGAGAGAGAGAGAGAGAGAGAGAGAGAGAGAGAATAAGAGACAGAGAGAATGAGGGAGAGAGAGAATGAGGGAGAGAGAGAATGAGGGGGGAGAGAGAGAGAGTGAGAGAGAGAGGGAGAGAGAGAGATGGAGAGAGAGGGGGAGAGAGGGAGAGAGGGAGAGGGAAAGAGAGGGGGGAGAGAGGGAGAGGAGAGAGAGATGAAGAGAGAGAGAGAGAGAGAGAGAGAGAGAGAGAGAAGAGAGAGAGAGGAGAGAGAGAGTGAGAGACAGAGAGAATGAGGGAGAGAGAGAATGAGGGAGAGAGAGAATGAGGGAGAGAGAGAGAGTGAGAGAGAGGAGTGAGAGAGAGAGAGTAGAGAGAGAAGAGAGTTAGAGGGAGGGAGGGATTGGTGGTGATGGAGGGAGTAAAAAAAGCAAACGTATAAAATAAACATTATAAGGATTCATTTCCTAAAAAGCTTCACCGGCCTAATGTAATCGTTTCCGTGTGTGTGTGTGTGTGTGTGTGTGTGTGTGTGTGTGTGTGTGTGTGTGTGTGTGTGTGTGTGTGTGTGTGTGTGTGTTTGTGTTTGCATATGTATGTGTGTTTATTTTCTTTATTTTTTATTTATTTTATTCTTTTATATCGAGGATAATGGAATAAGCATTTATTGCTTTTTTACGTCCAGTCCCCGCGTGTATGCGGTTTTGTCAGTTCTGTCATCTGTTCCCACCGGCACACTATGGCCTACTCTTACGAAAAGCAGAACAGGATTTAACGTGTGCGCAAGATGCTCTCTTAGGGAAGATTTGGGAAGAGGAGGAAGTACCATCAGACTGGAAGGAAGGCTACCTCATCAAGCTACCCAAGAAAGGAGACCTCCGCAACTGTGCCAACTATATAGTGATAACGCTTCTGGCGGTGCCAGGAAAAGTCTTTAACAGGATCTCCCTCAAGAGAATGAAAAATGCAGTCGACCCTCTCCTCCGAGACCAGCAGGCCGGCTTCCGCCAGAACAGATCGTGCGTAGATCAGATTGCCACCTTGCGCATCATCGTTGAGCAATCTTTACAGTGGAACTCATCTTTATACATCAACTTTGTTGATTATGAGAAAGTATTCGACAGTGTGGACCGCAACACCCTCTGGAAATTGCTTCGCCACCATGGAGTGCCAACCAAACTGGTCAACTTGATCAAGAACTCCTATGAAAGAATGACCTCCCGGGTGGTCCATGGAGGACAACTCACAAACAGCTTTGAGGTGAAGACCGGAGTCAGACAAGGCTGTCACCTGTCACCTTTCCTCTTCCTCCTGGCGATCGATTAGACCATGAAGACTTCAACGGCATACAGAAGAAATGGAATCCAGTGGACACTGTGGGACCAGCTGGATGATCTCGACTTTGCAGACGACCTGGCCCTGCTTTCCCACAGCCGCTAACAGATGCAGGACAAGACTACAGAACTAGCAGCCACCTCATTATAAGTTGGTCTCAAGATCCATGAAGGCAAAACCAAGATTCTCAAGATCAACGCAGCGAGTGAGGACCCAGTCACACTAAATGGGAAGGAGCTGGAAGAGGTGGAGACATTCACGTACCTGGGTAGCATCATTAACATGCAGGGTGGCACAGACGCAGACGTCAGAGCAAGAATTGGCAAGGCGAGGGCAGCGTACTTGCAGCTGAAGAACATCTGGAGCTCCAAGGTGGTGTCGACCCGCACAAAGATCAGGCTGTTCAACTCCAACGTCAAGTCAGTCCTACTATATGGAGCGGAGACATGGAGGACAACAAAGACCACCATCAAGAAAGTGCAGACCTTCATCAACAGCTGCCTGAGACGAATCCTCCAGATCCACTGGCCCGACACCATCAGCAACGCAGACCTGTGGCAACGTACCAACCAACTGCCAGCCGAGAATGAAATCCGGCGCAGGAGATGGGGATGGATCGGGCACACCCTGAGAAAGCCAGCCAGCAACATCACAAGGCAGGCACTATCATGGAACCCCCAGGGAAAACAAAAAAGAGGAAGGCCAAGAAACACCTGGCGACGCGACCTTGAGGCAGAAACCAGGAAGATGGGATATACCTGGAGACAGCTGAGAGAATAGCCCAGGACAGAGGACTCTGGCGGACTGTTGTCGGCGGCCTATGCTCCAGGGGGAGTGATGGGCCTAAGTAAGTAAGTAAGTAAGATGCTCTGCGTGCGTTCGCACACGGGGCCTCGGTTTATAGTCTCATCCGAAGGACTTTGGGGCGAGTGTGCGTGTGTGTACGCGTGTGTGTTTACGCGTGTGTGTGCGTGTATGTGAGTATGTGTATGTATGTATGTGTGTGTGTGTGTGTGTGTGTGTGTGTCTATTCCTTCCTGAGTCCGTTTGTTTAAGAACATTTCTAGCATGCTAGAATTCAAAACGCACATTCAAACCGTATGCACTCAGCCATTTGCTCGTGTACACGTGCGCGCACGCACACACACAGACACAGATACACAGACACACACACGCACAAACACATGCACACACACGCACGCACACGCACGCACGAACACACGCACATACACACACATGCACCCACGCAAGCAAACTCACACACACACACACACACACACACACACACACACACACACACACACACACACACAACACACACACACACACACACACACACACACACACACACATATTAGAACATTGCGCTCGCAATCTGACGACCCGGGTTCGATTCCCGTTCAATGGGATATTTCCCTGGAGTTAACATCAGTGCCGTCTCCACTCTCCCCAAAAGTCCCTCGGATGAGACTATAAACCGAAGGTCACATGTGCGAACGCACGCACAACATCTTGCCCACACGTTAAATCCTATTCCGTTTTCCGAAAGAGTAGGCCATTGTGTGCCGGTGGGAACAGATGACAGAATTGACAAAACCGCATACACACGGGGACAGGATGTAAAAAAGCACACGAGTGCATATTCCATTATCCTCGATATAAAAGAATAAAATAAAAATGAATGAATAAACACACACACATACACACACATACACACACCCAGAAACGCACACACAGGCACACACAGACACACAGGCACAGAGACACACAGACACACACACACAGACACACACACACACACACACACATAGACACACACACAGAGACACACACACACACACACACGCACGCACACACACACACACACACACACACATAGATGCAAACCGTATGCAGACGTTACATCCATAGCTTCCATAATAAATCTCTCCAGTTTCCCCAAATTTGGCACTTCTTCCAAAGATCAGGTGACGCTTGCATAATCTTCCACTCCCTCTTTCTCTCCCCCCCCCCCCTGTAACACCCCCCACCCTCACCCTGTCTCCTTCCCATCCTCTCCCTCTCACCACCTCCTCCCGCTCTGTCTCTGTCTCTCTGTCTCTGTCTTTCTGTCTGTTTCTATGTCTGTCTATCTCTTTCTCTCTCTGTTTCTATGTATCTGTCTCTTTCTCTCTCTCTCTCTCTCTCTCTGTTTCTGTCTCTATCTCTGTCTGTCTCATTCTCTCTCTGTTCTCTGTCTCTCTGTCTCTGTGTTTCTGTCTCTCTGTCTCTCTCTCATCTCTGATCTGTCAGTTTATTATAGAGATAGAGCTTGCTGCCTCTCTCCCTCTCTCTCCTCTCTCTCTCTCTGTCTCTCTCTCTCTCTCTCGTCTCTCATCTCTCCTCTCTATCTCTCT
>CM054148.1:26678931-26683931 GCA_028751875.1 Rapana venosa | reverse complement strand
CACACAAACACACACGCACACACACACACACACACGCACACACTCTATCTCTCTCTCTCTCACACACACACACACTCATGCACGCACGCACACACACACAGGTCACTGAAATCACCGAGTTAAAGGAAATGTTCAGGTGCCGCTGATCTAAGATGACATCAGCACCGAGTGGAGTCATTTATTTCTTATATACTTTTTTTGCATTTCTTTTTGTTATCGCTGTATTTTATTTTAAAAAAAATTTAATTATTTTTTATCGAGGATAATAGAATAAGCACGTATGCGCTTTTTTACATTCAGTCCCCGTGTGTGTGTGTGTGTACGGTTTTGTCAATTCTGTCCCCGTTCCCACCTGCACACAATGGCCTTCTCTTACGAAAAGCGGAACAGGATTTAACGTGTGTGCAAGATGTTCTGCGTGTGTTCGCACACGGGGCCTCGGTTTATAGTCTCATCCGAAGGACTTTTGTGGAGAGTGGAGTCTGCACTGACGTTAACTCCAGGGGAAAATATCTCCTTTTAACGGGAATCGAACCCGGGTCGTCAGATTGCGAGCGCAATGCTCCAACCACTAGGCTATGCCGAATTGCATATATCGTGTGCTATATCAATTTTTTTTCTTCTTCTTCGTCGAGTGCTTAGACAGCAACTATGGCTGTCTTGTCATATGAACGAAAATGCTTCGCGCTGCCGTTAAGCGCCTGACAAGTCAGACCCAGCGTATCCGACTTCGGCTTGGGAGAGGATCGTTATCTTTTAAGTCTTTCTGGAAAGAAAAGGCAGGAGAACGGACCAAGACGGCAGAAAACAGACAAGAAGGAAGTGACAGGAAGAAAAGGAACAAGGCAGATACAGAGAGAGAGGGATAGAAAAGAGGAAATTCCTAGCACAGAATTTCCAGAAGGTGGGGATGCTGTTTATACTGACAGGCACCCGGCATCCCCAAGGGAGGGGGATATCAATATTTAATCACGGGGGATTTCTAGAATTCTTGATATGAAATTCGTGCTACTGAATTTGGAATAAAAAGGCGTCGCTACTAGTGCAGTGCCACCTTTTGTGTTTCCTGTTTGGAAAGATATTAATTTGTTTTCCCTGTGAGAGTGGCTTTTCTATCAACATGTCGAGAGTGTGCTGCCACAAGACTAGTAAAGATAATAAGTAAAAGTGTCCTATAACCTATGTGGTTGTTGGGGAAGCGAGGCATCAGAGACCTCACCTTCTCTAGGGACCAGCATATTGAGGGCGGCGCCCATCTCCTCTCCCTCACTGCTTTATCTTCCCTGACCCTAAAGAAGAAGGCAGGTACCCATTTACAGCTGGGTGAACTGGGGGACTGTACTAAAGCCAAGGCTGGTAAGCGGTCACCCATCTACTTGGTAACCACATTCAAAGCTGCTTAACCTTAGCTTGGGGAGAGCGAGTGCTGTGACCACTGAGCTATTTCATTAAAAACAAATCCTGTCTGTGAGTGTATTTGAGAGTGCTCTTCTATCTGAGCAACTTTACCTATAGAAATCTGCCAGGTACGAAATCTCGTGTTGCCGTGGGTTCTTTTACTAGCTATAACTCTATGTTGCAGACAGGGCCTACGTATATCGTCTCACCCGAAAGACTAGCACCCAGACCACCACTTATGGTCAAGCGAAAGGGGAGAGGAGGAGTCCGGATTCTGACGGGTGTCAAACTTCTGATCTTTGTTTTCTAGCCTGCGAATGATAGCTGGTGAATTGGACAACATATCAAAAGGAGTTAGGCAAGGCTGCATCCTCTCACCTCACCTTTTTTAACATATACACAGAGCAAATCATCAGAGAATCGGGTATTGAAGACAACAGGCCTCAAGATAGGCGGCAGAAACATAACAAATCTGTGCTACGCTGATGATACAGCACTACTAGCTGATAACATCACCAGCATGAATGGAATATTACACAGAGTAGACGTCACAGGAAAAAGAGCCGGTCTCCAGCTCAACGCAAAAACAAACAAACCAAAAGTACTGCAATGTTGCCAGAACCAGTTGCCAAAACAGAGCTTGAAATAAAAATTGACAAAACTCCTTTAGAAAATGTCAAGGACTTTAAATATGTAGGCTCAATCAAAAGTAAAGACGGATCATTTTCCAAAGGCATAAAAACAAGAATTGGCACGGCTAAAAAAGTAAAAGGATTCAGTTAAACAACATCTGGAAAGATCGAAACATTTCTGAGCTAAACATGGAAACAGAGAAACGCCTAGTATGGCCCGTCATGCTATTTTATGGCTGCGAATCCTGGACACAACAATTACGATTAAAAAAAAGAATTGAAGCAGCTGAGATGCGTTTTCTTTCTTTTTTTTAGAAGGCTGTTCAAAGTCAGTTGGTCATATAAAACAACAAATGAAATAAAACTTACCGCGCGAACCGGATACAGCAAGAAAGCTTCTATCATTATGAAATAAAAGGAAACTGAGATTAAGCAGGCCATGCACTACAAAAGCAAGATGTATGTATGTATGTTTGTCCGTCGTGTCCGACGATGACCTCCAAAACAGCAGAGGAGGCAGCTGCTGTTTTGGAAATTGGGCAGAAATTTGATTATAGTGGAGATGCTTTGCCCACAGCACATCCCCACTCTCTCGGCCAAGTGGGCATAAGGACAGTCAGCGTTGGAGATGTTCTCCAAAGGCCAACTAGCCCCCCAGGGCTGCAGCACATAAGGACTGTGCGAGTCAAGCCTCCTAGTAAGAGAGTCATGGTCGATCACTAAAGACTAAGCTGTAAAGTGGAATTCCATGAGTGGGAAAGAAAGCCACTGGTCATACAGCCTCTCACTTTGCTGTTGCCCCCAGCGTCAATGGTTTAATCAAGAACTGTGATAAAGCCCAGGTGCTGACGGCACTGATACGGACCTCATAAAAACTGTCCTTCAAGGCGAGATGAAGGAAACATCACCCAATCCTGAGGCAGCATGAGAATTTATGAGGTCAGCATCAGGGCAGGCCAGCGAAGACTGGAGGAGGAGCACATGGAGAAGGAAGGAGGATGATGTCCGTGTCATGGAGTGTAGCAGGTTTCTGGTCCAGTGATCTGGAATGACCTCCCTCTCTCCCTTCGTCAAAGCCTACTTATGATGCTTTTAAATCCAGCCTAAAGACGCATTTATTTCAAACCTAAGATTCTCCCCTCTTGTTTCATCTCATTTCTGTCCCTGCCCTCAATAACCAGTTCCCCCCCCCCCCACCCCTCAGCCTTCCCGAGTGTACAACCTTTGTGTGTGTGTGTGTGTGTGTGTGTGTGTGTGTGTGTGTGTGTGTGTGTGTGTGTGTGTGTGTGGCGCGCGCGCGTGTGTGTGTGATTACATTTGAATTTGTAAAAAACTGTTAATTGTGCGCGCGTGTGTGTTTACATTTAAATTTGTAACGGTCTATTGATTGTAACTGGCTGCATGTGAAAGACTAGGATGAATGAACACGCTTTGATTTGTTGTTTTTTTGCAAGATATAGCGCTGTATAATTCCATGTATTATCATCATCATCATCATCATTATTATTATTATTATTATTAATTTTTTTATATATTATCATTATTATTATTACACTATCTTCAGCTTCCGGGACACGTAGTGTTATCTATAAAAGTGCTTGTCGGAAAAATATCTGATGATTTTCACAGAATTTTTTAAAGTATGAAAAAAAAATACTGTGTACTTGTTTTGGGGGAATTGAGTACATACAGCAATACCAGATAGTCACGAAAAAGTTGGAAATTATCATCAAAATGAGAACTGCTTGTGTTCCTACAGTGTTGACCTCTGCGCATGTATATAATACTGCGGTTAGGAAGCTAGCAGACGACAAAGGACTGAGGAGGTACAGTGTTTGCTGAAAAGCAAAAACAAACAATTCAAACCTACCAAACTAATTTGTGCAAAATCACATGAGTTTTCAGTCAGAAACTAGTCTTTCACAAAAAGTGGGTTTTTATATTTGTGACTGCCTTAGTATATGTCTATGAATGCAAGAGAACTAAACTGTACTAAAAATTCCCACTTTTTCTTCCTTTTTTCCCCTTTTGACTCTTATATTCATACCGCACGCACTAAGGCATCCACAGAAATAAAAACCACTTTTTGTGAAAGACTATCCCCTGACTTAAAACTCATGTGATTTTGCAGAAAATAATTTGGTAGGTTTGAATTTTTAAATTTTTCCACCAAACACTGTACCTCCTCGGTCCTTTGTCGTCTGCTAGCTTCCTTACCGCAATATGCATGCGCGGGGTTAACGCTGTAGGAACACAAACAATCCTCATTTGATGATAATTTCCAACTTTCTCGTGACTACCTGATACTGCTCTGTGTCCTCAATCCCCCAAACAAGTACACAGTGCGTTTTTTCATACTTTAAAAAAAATATGTGAAAATCACCAAAAATGTTTTCCGACTCGCACTCTACAGAAGATAATATTACATGACCCACAAACTAATACAGGTGTGTAGCCTGTAACGTAGGAAAATGGAAGGGAAAGTGCCCAAAGCTAACTGCAGTGTGCAGCCTTTTAGGTGAGGAGTGGTGAGTTACCAATGTACCAGGAATCTGTTATAGGGGAGTACTTTGGATAGGGATGTTTTTGCCTCTGAACGGTGCCAGTAATCCCTGTGTTGGGCTAGTGGTTTGTGCCGGTCATATGGTTATCAGAGTGAACATACCTACCTACCTACCCAGCACACTTAACTTATCTCCTCCTCATCCATGGTAATATTATGAAGTTGTTATCGTTGTTGTTAGCAGAAACTTTGTGGAGGAAGGGATAGGGGTGTGGTTTGTTTTAACTAAGTAGATTGTGTGTAATGTTATGGACTGATGTGTGTAATGTTGTGGATTGATTAAATGTCTGTCTGTCTGTCTGTCTGTCTGTCTGTCTACCTGGCCATTTTTTCAAATTAGCTGTCTATAAATGTGTGTGTGTGTTGTTCTGTGTTGTCCTTTTGATTCTTATGTTCATACCGCACGT
>CM054148.1:26653931-26676431 GCA_028751875.1 Rapana venosa | reverse complement strand
GTACATTAACTAAGACTTTAGATTTCAAACGCTCTTCATTCCAGGTCAACTTCTATGCAGACCTGCCAGTTCTTGATCCTTTCCGAGTATATAACACATACCGAGTTTACAAACAGATATCTAACATTTTGCTGGAGACCAAGCATTTGATACAGTTTTAAACCTGAAAAAGGTATCCATTTGTCGTTGTTTGCTGTTGGTGTGGGTGGTAATGGTGGTCGTTTTTCTTACGTGGTCGCTCCTTTGCGTCATCAAGTCCAGTTTTTCTCCTAAAAAAAAACCCAAACCCTGTCTACTGCATCCATGTAATATATTATTCCCTGTGCTTTGTTTCTGTCAAGTTTTTCGGCGAAAGACTGGTTGCAAAAAGAAACGACACCCCCCTTCCGGCCAAAACCCCAACCCCCCTCCCCCCCCAAAAAAAAAAAACAAAACAAAAAAACAACAACCAACAAACACCTCCAAAACACACAAAAAATTTAACACCAAAAACTGGGCTAAGAGAAAAAAACACATGAGGCCAATGACACACACAAAAATAAAGTAAGAAATATTGCCACCACCACCACCACCACCACCACCACCCCATGCCTACAGTCTACGACTGGTTATTTAAAACTTTTAGAATTGTATAAATCAATGTCTTTTCCTCCCTCTCTCGTGATCCCTTTTCTTTCCTTTTGCTCTTCTCTGTCTCAATGTAAAGTCTTTTTTCCTTTTTTTTTAAAGTTAGTGCTCCTATATATTTTTAAAACTAAAGGTACAAAGCACAAACTGCAAAAACGACAAGTTCTCCTGTATATTTCCTAAGCTAAAGTCACAAAAGGAAGCTCAGATGGTATGGGCATATGGACAAGATCAGATGGGCTCTCCAAGACCATACTGCATGCAAGGAACAGTGCAGGGGAAGAGAGGGCGAGGCAGGCCGAAAAAGAAACGAGCAGACAACATCACTGAATGGACCGGGAAGAGCTTCTCCACAAGTCAGCCCAGGCACTTGCCCACAACCGCCGCAAATGGAGCCAGCTGGTGCAACGTTCGTCAATGCAGTGCCCCTAAGACCCTGGAGGGGTTTATGGGAAGCAGATGAGGCGAGATGAGATGAGGAAGTTACAAAATACGGACTGTAAAACAGACAGGTGCTCCTGTGTATTTCCTAAGCTAAAGTTACAAAGTGTAGACTGCAAAAAACAGCAGGTGCTCCTGTACATTTCCTAAGTTTAAGTTACAAAACGCAGACTTCAAAACAGACAGGTGCTCTTCTATATTTCCTAAACGAGGGACGAGATAGCCTAGTGGTTAGAACATTGAGCTGGCAATCTGACGACCCGGGTTCGATTCCCGTTCAAGGGGATACTTTCCCCTGGAATTAACATCAGTGCAGACTCCAATCTCCCCAAATGTCCTTCGGATGAGACTATAAACCGAGGTCCCGTGTGCGAACGCACGCAGAACACCTTGCGCACACGATGAATGCTGTTCCGCTTTTCGTAAGAGTAGGCCATTGTGTGCCGGTGGGGAACAGATGACAGAATTTACAAAGCCACATACACACGGGGACTGGATGTAAAAAAGCGCATGAATGCTTATTCCATTATCCTCGATATAAAAGTTGTTGTTTTTTAAAACAACAACTAATGTTACAAAGCGTACACTACAAAAACAGACAGGTGCTCCTGTATATTTCCTCAGCTAAACTTTTATAAGCATAGACTGCAAAAACAGACAGGTGCTACTGTATATTTCCAAAGCTTAAGTCACAAAGCATAGACCCCCAAAACAGACAGGTGCTCCTATATATTTCTAAAGTTTAAATTACAAAACGCAGACTTCAAATCAGACAGGTGCTCTTTATATTTCCTTAGCTAACGTTGTCTAAGCATGGACTGAAAAACAGACAGATGGTCCTCTGTTTTTCTAAGCTAATGTTACAAAGCACAGACTGCAAAAACAGACAGGTGTTCTTGTATATTTCTTAAGCTAAAGTTACAAAAGTGCAGACTTAAAAAAACAGACAGATGCTCTGGTGTATTTCTTACAAAGCGTAGACTGCAAAACAGACAGGTGCTCCTGTATATTTCCTACAAAGCATAGACTGCGATACAAAAAGATGCTTCTATATATTTCCTAGACTAAAGTGACAAAGCATAGACTGCAAAACAGACAGGTGCTACTGTATATTTCCTTCAAAGCAAAGACTGCGATACAAAGCATATATTTCCTAGACTAAAGTGTAAAAGCATAGACAGCAAAACAGACAGGTGCTACTGTATATTTCCTAAGTTTGAGTTACAAAGCTACCCCATGGTGAATGCCAGAGGCCTGCCAGTATAAACAGCAATCCCACCTTCTGGAAATAATGTGCCAGAAATTCCCTCTTTTCTATCCCTCTCTTTGTTTCTGCCTTGTTCCTTTTCTTCCTGTCACCGTCCTTCTTGTCTATTTCCTGCCTTCTTGGTCCATTCTCCTGTCTTTTTTTCCCCAGAAAGACTTAAAAGATAACACTTCTCTCCTATGCCGAAGTCGGACGCGCTGGGCCTGACTTGTCAGGCGCTTAACGGCAGCGCAACGCATTTTCGGTCATATGATAGACAACAGTAGTTGTTGTCTGAGCGTTCCACGACATCGACGACGAAGTTACAAACCATAGACTGCAAGACAGACAGACAGACAGGCTTGCTCTTGGTGTGCCTGTTCATCATCACAATCGCTGGGAATTTACAGCAGAATGACGGGACTGCCTTTGGAAGACTCCAGGTACAACTCACATGAGGTAGATTATGAACAATCGCACGGTAATTTACGACGATAACAAAAATATTCTTTCATTTCATAGAGTTTGTTTTTTGTAAGTTACAACATTAGTTACTATATCAAAGTTTACATGTACGAACAATGCATCTCACATGTGCTGGATTATGAGCTATTGTACGATAATGTACGACGATAACAAAAACATTCTTTTATTTGATAAAATTCGTTTATGAGTTACAACATTACTAACTACATCAAAGTAAACATATACGAGCAATACATCTCACATATGCTAGGTTATGAACTATCGTACGATAATGCACAGCGACAACAAAAACATTCTTTTATTTCATAGAGTTTGCTTTTGTAAGTTACAACATTAGGTACAATATCAAAGTTTACATGTACGAACAATACATCTCACATATGCTGGATTATAAACTATTGTACGATAATGTACACCAACAACAAATATAATTATTCCTTTATTTGATAACATTCTTTTATAAGTTACAACATTAGTTACTATATCAAAGTCAACGTGTACGAGCAATACATCTCACATGTTCTACATTTTGAACTATCGTGCGATAATGTACAGCGACAACAAAAACATTCTTTCACTTGATAAAATTCGTTTTGTTGTTGCTTCGATTTTGCGACATAAAATCAATTCGTTCATACGTTACAAAACTACTAACCATATCAACGTTTACATATACAAACAATAATACATCTCACGTGTGCTGATAGGGAAACAAATACAGCTGCAGGAAGAAAAAAAAAAGGGTGAAAGGGTGGCGCAGCGCTAAGTGGCGACGCGTTCTCCCGCTCTCCCCGGGGAGAGCAGCCCGAATTTCACGGAGAGAAATCTGCCATGACTTAAAGTGGTATGAAATAAAATCTGAGCGCTTTGATTTGTTGCTTTACAAGATTCAGCGCTATATAAATTCCATACATTATTATTATTATTATTATTATGATGAAATATCATACAATAATGTACAGCGACAACAAAAACATTCTTTTATTTAATGACATTCATTTACGAGTTACAACAATACTAGCCATAACAAAGTTTACACGTACGACAACGTCTCTTTCAGCAAAGCATCATTGTTACCATGTAGGGCAAAGCGACATCCACGTTCATGACCACGGTAATTTCTAAGTATCTTGCAGGTGATTATCATTACACGTATCAAACAGCGTTTCCCTATTCAGTACTGCACACTCGTTATGATTCATAATCCCATAAAGACTTAAAAGAATAGCATTACATAAACAAATGGTACACAATTATATGATTGTACAGAGGCATGGGTAAACTCTCATTCGTGTTATATATATATGTATATATACATTTTTATATGCATATATATATATATATATATATATATATATATATATTATATATATATATATATATATATATATATATATGTACATTATATATATATATATATATATATATATATATGTATATACAGATAGAGAGAGTCAGACAGACAGACAGACAGATAGATAGATAAATAGAGAGATAGATAGTTAGATAGATAGATAGATACAAACATATAGATAGATAGATAGATAGATACAAACATATAGATAGATAGATAGATAGATACAAACATATAGATACTGACAGTCACGCAAACAAAAAACAAGAAACAATGACTATAATAAGAAAAAAACAACCCAAACCTGGGCAAACCAAATAAACCAACGGATGAATACCAGCCAAACAGCCAGCCAAGCAAGCAAGCATGCAACCAATCAACCAGCCACCCAGCCAACCAACCAGCCAACCAACCAACCAACCAACCAACCCACCAACCATCCCACCAGCCAACGAACAACAACATAAACCCAAAGAGGCATGGTTCTTTTCCATGAGATTTAAACGTGTGGGTTTTATCATGAAAAAATTGATAACAAAATCTCCCAAGTTAAAAATAAAACAACTACTACCCCCCCCCCCCCACCAGTCCCTAACCCCCACCCCCACCCCCCAAAATAAAGAAATCACACAAACAAAATATTCCTCCTAGTTCCTGTTTGAAAACTGTGATGTTTAGTGCTTTCACACACGCCAAACGACTGGGAAAAACAACAACAACTGTCTTTGAGAAGAAGTAGAAAGCAAATCAGCCAGAACATCCTTTTTCCTGAAAGAGCAAGAAGCAATACTGCTCCCCTTAACATCGTGACTCTGTCCATGATCTGTATCAAGCGTTAGCACTATGTTTGTTTGGGAGGCGGAGTGGTTACAAACTTGAACCTGCGATCTGACGGCACGGATTCGAGCCACCGCCCGCTCGAGTGGATTTTACCCCTGGAGTACTGATTCCATTCCCCCACAGTACTGATTCCATTTCCCCACAGTACTGATTCCATTCCCTCACAGTACTGATTCCATTCACCAACAGTACTGATTCCATTCCCGCACAGTACTGATTCCATTCCGCCACAGTACTGATTCCATTCCCCCACATTACTAATTCCATTCCCCACAGTACTGATTCCATTCCCCCACAGTACTGATTCCATTCCCCCACAGTACTGATTATATTCCCCCACAGCATTGATTCCATTCCCCCACAGTACTGATTATATTCCCCCACAGCATTGATTCCATTACCCACAGAATACTGATTTCATTCCTCCAACAGTACTGATTCCATTCCCCCACAGTACTGATTCCATTCCCCCACGGTACTGATTCCATTCCCCCACAGTACTGATTCCATTCCCCCACAGTACTGATTCCATTCCCCCACAGTACTGATTTCATTCCCCCACAGAATACTGATTCCATTTTCCACAGAATACTGATTCCATTTTCCACAGAATACTGATTCCATTTTCCACAGAATACTGATTCTATTTTCCACAGAATACTGATTCCATTCCCCCATAGAATACTGATTCCATTTTCCACAGAATACTGATTCCATTTTCCACAACAAACTGATTCCACTCCCTACAGTACTGATTCCATTCCCTACAGTACTGATTCCATTCCCTCACAGTACTGATTCCACTCTTCACAGTACTGATTCCACTCCCGACAGTACTGATTCCACTCTTCACAGTACTGATTCCACTCCCGACAGTACTGATTCTACTCCACAATACTGATTCCACTCCCAACAGTACTGATTCCACTCCACAGTACTGATTCCACTCCCAACAGTCCTGATTACACTCTTCACAGTACTCATTTCATTCCCCTACAGTACTGATTCCACTCCCCCACAGTACTGATTCCATTTTCCACAGAATACTGATTCCATTCCCCACAAAATGATTCCATTTTCCACAGAACTGATTCCATTCCCCCAGTACTGATTCCACTCTTCACAGTACTAATCCATTCCCCCACAATACTGATTCCACTCTTCACAGTACTGATTTCATTCCCCACAGTACTGATTCCATTCCCCGCAGTACTGATTCCATTCCCCACAGAATACTGTTTCCATTCCCCAAAAGTGCTGATTACATTCCGAAGAAAGTCCTTCGAATGAAACTATAAACCGAAATCCCGTGTGCGAAAGCACGCAGAACACCTTGCGCACTCGTGAAAACCCGTTCTGCCTTACAAAGGAGTAGACCATTGTGTCGTGGTAGGAACAAATGACAAAATGATAAACAAACACCGCAACAAAAACGGTGGTGTTGCGTTTAGACAGTATCCCTTTAGTCAGAATGCAGACATTATGGTGAGGCAAACTTTCGCATACGCAAAATCTCGCCATCTGGGAGCCTCATTGTTCTAGCACGAAACAATATATTTGTGGCTAATGTATTTTTGTTCCAATCAGCCGCCATGGCGTAGCGGTTAGCGCCTTGGTTTACGAACTGGAAGGTCGCAGGTTCGAATCCCATAAGAGTCACAGGGATTTTTTCGGACTCCGGCCGACTCCTACCCAGAGTGAGTGTGCCGTGGGCTCAGTGGGAAGACTGGGACCACACAGCTAAACTTCATCCACTTAACGGATGCGAGTTTGAAAGTGTTGCTCAAATTACCTGACCAACACTGCAGGTGACTGTATCCCTCAGGCCCGGTTGACGCCGGGATATATTATGATAGTAAGCGTAGAGTACAACCCTGTCAAGTAGTCTCAAAGCATATACACTTCAACAGCAGCACCATTACGTCATCCTCACCGTCATTGATCATAATTCAATAACTAAAATTGCCTCTGATTCGGTGGTCCCGGTTGCTCTGGTCTCACGGTGACCTCAGTTTCGGTTTCCCCATACTCTTCTGTGCCTGTGGTGAGTTAATTGTGTCAAAGCCCTTAGAGTTGGGGGTTCAGGGGTGGGGGGGGGGGGTGTTGCTGGACAGACATTGTGGGGGTCGCCACCTCAGGTAGGTGGGGTGTCTCACTCACTCAGGCTCTGCAACTGAGCTAATACTGTCGTCAATAAGTAGGTGGTGGTCTGCGTATGATAGCTCAGAACAGGCCACCACAGAACATCACCGAAGCGACCCAGCAGTAGAGCAGGGCTTTCCTGGCTGGTGGCCCCACGGAGGCCTGACATTTGGTGGGCTGCCTGTGGACTTCGGAACGTGAGAATTTGATGCAACATAGCTAATCTGTGGAGGACTGGGGCATGGAGATTGTAAAGTGTGGTGTGAGAGAAGAGAGAGGAGGACAGGAACGTCACAGGAGATGAAACAGCCAAAACAACAACAACAAAAAAGAAAAGAAAAACTGAAAAGAAGGATGCTCTCTTGCACCATCAACCGAGTATGACACCCCCACCCCACCCCACCCCACCCCACTGTCCCTCAACACACATCGCTGTCTTATTCCAGGAACAGTGGCTGACAGATGTAAACTTATAAAAAACAACAACAACCGAACAACAACAACAAGAAGAAGGATGTCAACGTGAATATTCTAATAAGGACACGCCAAAAATAAAACAAACAAACAAACAACAAGAAAAACCTCAACAACAACAACAACAACAACAACTAAAACTATCAAACAAACCACAAGTAGAGATCTGCCGGGTTCATTCGTGTCGTGCATGCAAGTGAGCTCTGTCTCTCTGTCTGTGTCTGTGTCTGTCTGTCTGTCTCTCTGTCTCTGTCTCTATGTCTATGTCTCTGTCTGTCTCTGTCTCTCTCTCTTTTGAGCGCGAGCGTGTATCGTGTGTGTGTGTGTGTGTGTGTGTGTGTGTGTGTGTGTGTGTGTGTGTGTGTGTGTGTGTTGTGTGTGTGTGTGTGTGTGTGTGTGTGTGTGTGGTGATAGTGTGTGTGTTAGTGCGTGTGTTTGTGTGTGTGTGTAATGTGTGTGTGTGTGTGTTGTGTGATGGTGTGTGTGTTGATAGTGTGTGTGTTGGAGTGGTGTGTGTTTGGTGTGTGTGTGTGTAATGGTGTGCGTGTGTGTGTGATGGTGTGTGTGATGGTGGTGTGTGTTTGTGTGTGTGTGTGTGTGTGGTGTGTCTTGTGTTGTGTTGTGTGTGTGCGTGTGTTTGTGTCTGGTGTGTGTGTTAGTGATGTGTGTGTGTCTGTGTGTGTGTGTGTGTGTGTGTGTGGGGGGGGTTATGGTGTGTCTGTGTGTGTTAGTGTGTTTGTGTGTGTTTGTGTGTGTGTTAGTGTGTTAGTGTTAGAGTGTGTGGGTTTGTGTGTGTGATGGTGTGTGTTTGTGTGTGTGTGCGTGTGTGTGTGTATGTTCTGTTTGATGTTGTGTGTGTTGTGTGTGTGTTTTGTGTGTTGTGTTTGTGGTGTGTTGTGTTTGTGTTGTGTATGTGTGTGTGTTGTTGTGTGTGTGTGTGTGTGTGTGTGTGATGTGTTCTGTGTGTGATAGTGTGTGTGTGTGTGGAAAGTTACATGTTTGTAAGCATGTGCTTGCCAACGAACTACATCAAGGTAAACAAGTCAAGAATGTTGTAAATTTCCAAGAATCTTAAACAGGCAGTCTAAACCTTTTTCTGCTGTCTAAAATGTATTTGTGTGTGCATCTGTTTGTTCGCGTGTTTGTCTGCCTGTCCGTTTGTTTGTCTATCTGGTTGTCTCTTCTTCTCATCTTATTACTTATCTCCCTATTTCTCTCTCTCTCTCTCTCTCTCTCTCTCTCTCTCTCTCTCTCTCTCTCTCTCTCTCTCTCTCTCTCTCTCTCTCTCTCTCTCTGTACGTCGATTTCTCTATGTATGTCGTTTGTCAGTCTCTGTTTGTCACTTTGTCTGTGTGTCTGCTTGTCTATCTATCTATCTATCTATCTATCTATCTATCTATCTATCTATCTATCTGTCTATCGATCGATCGATCGATCTATTTATCTATCTGTCTGTCTGTCTGTCTATCTATCTACCTATCTATCTATCTATCTATCTGCCTATCTATCTATCTATCTATCTATCTATCTATCTATCTATCTATCTATCTATCTATCTACCTACCTACCTAACTACCTGCCTACCGATCGATCGATCGATCGGTCTGCCTGTCTGTCTATCTATCTATCTATCTATCTGTCTGTCTGTCTGTCTGTCTATCTATCTATCCATCCATCTATCTATCTATCTATATATCAATCTATCTATCTATCTATCTATATATATATATATATATATGTGTGTGTGTGTGTGTGTGTGTGTGTGTGTGTTGTGTGTGTGTGTGTGTGTGTGTGTGTGTGTGTGTGTGTGTGTGTGTGTGTGTGCGAGCGCGCGCGCGCGTTTGTGCATATATCCACCTCTCTCTCAATCTGACCCACTATCTCTGTCTCTCTCACTCTCTGTCTCTCTCTGTTTCTCTCTGTCTCTGTCTGATTCTCCCTGTCTGTCTCTGTGTCTCTGTCTCTGTCTCTGTCTCTCTCTCATAAGGGTGTGTCCAGCAGTAAAAACTAAAGCAAAACAAAGCATGCTAGTGCCCAACCATTTTCCTCGAAGTGCAAACTTAAGTTTTAGCTTTGCTTTCCGTTACCTTCCCTCCCCCCATCTGTCTCTATTTCTGTCTCTGTCTGTCTGTCTGCGTCTCTCTGTGTCTCTGTGTCTCTGTCTCTGACTCTCTCTGTCAGCTTTTCTTTTCCTCTACCTGCCTCTGTCTCTCTCTATCTGTCTATCTGTTCATCTCTTTCTCTCGTTGTTATTGTTGTTGATTGTTGGTGATGTTGATGTTGATGTTTTGTTGTTATTGTTGTTGTTGTTCTTCTTCTTCTTCTTCTCCCTTTTTCTTCTCCTCTACATCCTCCTTCTTCTCCTCCTCTTTCTCCTCCTCCCCCCCCTTCTCTCTCTATGTCTCTCTGTCTCTCTGTCTCTCTGTCTCTCCCCCTCTCTCTCTGTCTCTCTCTCTATCTCTCTCCCTCTCTCTGTGTCTCTCCCTCTCTCTCTCTCTTTTCCTCTCTCTCTCTCTCACTCTGTCTCTCTCTCTCTCTTCCTTTATCGGGTATGTCTTGTGGCTACCCCCCCCCCCCCCTAAATAAAGCAAAAAAAAAAAAACAAAACAAAAAGAACAAAAAGAACCCACCATATCTATTGATAACTCTCCAGATAACTCTCCAGATCCTGATATCTGGCCGCTTAGCCATCGCTGTGTCCTCTCAGCGACCTTCGGTTCGTGAGCCTAGTGTGTGTGTCAGATGATTTGTCAGTATTACGATTGAGTCATTCATGCCAGAGAGATTGGCAGAACACGATAGGATAGTGTGTGTGTGTGTGTGTGTGTGGGGGGGGGGGGTTGTGTGTGTGTGTGTGAATGTGGGTGGTGGGGGCGGGGGGGAGGGGGGAGGGGGAAGTGAGTGAGTGAGTGTGTGGTTTGTGTGTATTTATGTGTGTATGTGTGTGTGTGTGAGTGTGTGTATGTGGACGGAGGTGGGGGAGGGGCTGAGTGTGTGTGTATTAGTGTGGGTTTGTGTGTGTATGTTTGTGTAGGGGGGGGTGAGTGTGTTTGTGTGTTAGTGTGTGTTTGTGTGTGTATGTGTGTGTATGGGTGGTGTGTGGGTGGTGCTGAGTGTGTGTGTGTTAGTGTGTGTTTGATGTTGTATGTGTGTATGTTAGTGTGTGTGTGTGTGTTAGTGTGTGTAGTGTTTGTGGTGAGGGGGGAGGTTGGGGCTGTTATGTGCTTGCGTGCTGTGTGTCGTCATGTGTGTGGTTGTCGTGATGTGTGTTTGTGTGGGGGGTGAATGTATGTGTTGTTGTTTGTGGGTGTATGTGGTGCGTTGGTCTGGTGATTATGTTAGGTTTGTTTTTTGCTGGTGTTTCTTGTTGTCTGTTTGCTGGCTCGGTGGTCTTGTCCTGTGTCGTTTGTCGCTTGTGATTGTGTCGTGGCGGTGATGTTGGTGTTTTGCTGCTTGTGTCGTCTGTGTTGTGTGATGTGGTTGGTGTGTGTGATGTGTTGTGTGTGTTGAGTGTTTTCTCTTCTGTGTTGTTTTGGTTCGGGTTGGTGGTTGTGCTGTGTCTTAGTGTCTGGTTGTCTGCTGTGCTGTGTTCTGCTGTGTGTGACTTGCGTTGTTTGTGTTTGTTGTGCGGTTGTTGTGTTGTTTTCTGTTGTTGGTGTGGTGCGTGTGTGTGTTGTGATGGTGTTTTGTTTGTATGTGTGTTTGTGTGGTGGTTGCGTGGTGTGTGTGTGTGTGTGGTGGGGTGGGTGCGGTTTGTGTGTGCGTGTGTGTGATGGTGGGGTGGATGTGTGTGTTGTGGGGTGGTGTGTGTGTGTGTGTGTGTGGTGGTTTGTGTGTGGTGTTTTGTGTGTGTTGTGGGTGGGGTGGGTGGGTCGTGTGTGTGTTTGGTGGGGGTGTGGGTGGTTGTAGTGGTGTGTGGGTGGTGTGGTTGTGTGTGTGTGTTGGTGGGTGTGTGGTGGTGTTGTGTTGTGTGTGTGTGGTTGTGGTGTGTGTGGTGGAATGTGTGTTTTGTGGCGTGGTGTCTGTGTATGTGTGTGTGGTTGGGGGTGGTGGGATGGTTGTGTGTTGTGTGGTGGTTGTGTTGTGTGTGTTGTGGGGTGGGTTGTGTGTGTTGTGGTGGGGTGGGTGGGATGTGTGTGTGTATGTGTGTGGTTTGTGGTGGTTTTGTGTGTGTTGTGTGGTGTGGTGGTTGTGTGTGTGTGTGGTGGGGGTGGTGGGTGTGTGTGTTGTGGGTTGGTGGGGGGTGTGTTGTGGTGGTGGGTGTTGTGTGTGTGGTGGGGGTGGGTGTGGTGTGTGTGTGTGGGTGGTGGGTTGGTGTGTGTGTGGTGGTGGTGTGGTGGTGGGTGTGTGTGTGTGTGGGTGGGGTGGGTGGTGATGTGTGTGTGTGGGGGTGGTGTTGTGTGTGTGTGTGGTGGGGGTGGGTGGGATGTGTGTGTGGTGGGTGTGGGTTGTGTGTGGTGGTGTGTGTGGTGGGGGATGTGGTGTGGGGGTGGGTGGATGTGTGTGTGTGGGGGTGGGTGGGTTGTGTGTGGGGTGTGGGGGGTGGGTGGGTTGTGTGTGGTGGGGTGTGGTGGGTGTGTGTGTATGGGGGTGGGGTGGTGTGTGTGGTGGGGTGGGTGGGATGTGTGTGTTATGGGGGTGGGTGGGATGTGTGTGTTATGGTGGGTGGGTGGATGTGTGTGGTGGTGGGGGTGGGTGTGATGTGTGTTATGGGGTGGGTGGGATGGTGTGTGTGGTGGGGGTGGGTGGGATGTGTGTGTATGGGGGTGGGTGGGATGTGTGTGTGTGGTGGGGGGTGGGTGTGTGTGTGTTTATGGGGTGGGGTTGTGTGTGGTGTGTGGTGGGGGGGAGATGTGTGTGTGGTGGTGGGGGGGGGTGGGATGTGTGTGGTGAGGGTGGGTGGGATGTGTGTGTGTGTGTGGGTGGGTGGGTGTGTGTGTGTGTGTGTTGGTGGGTGGTGGGTTGTGTGTGTTGTGTTGTGGGTGGGTGGGTGTGTGTGTTGTGTGGTGGGGGTGGGTTGTGTGTGTGCATGGGCTACACAAGTTACAAAAGAAATAAGAGTAAACAGGAAGTGGGGTATATAAAAAAACGGCAACAGACAGATTAAAGTGCGTGAAAAAGTAAGATGAGGAACGGGGGGTGGGATGAAGAATCGAGGCTGATAAAATGAAGGAAGAAAAGTAGGATAAAAAAAAGAAAGAAGGAAAGAAGGGAAACTTGAGGCGAGGAAGACAGAGGAAGGAGAAGGAAGATGGAGAGAAGAATGAGTAAGAATAAAGGATGAGGAAAGAGAGGGAAGAAGAAAGCCAAGAAGAATGCAAGGAAGAAAAATGCACAGAAGAAGAATGCACAGAAGAAGAAGAATGCAAAGGAGAATGCAAAGAAGAATGGAAAGAAGAAGAATGGAAAGAAGAAGAATGGAAAGAAGAGGAATGGAAAGAAGAAGATTGGAAAGAAGAAGAATGCAAAGAAAAAGAATTGAAAGAAGAAGAATGAAAGGAAGAATGCAATGGAGAATGCAAATAAAGCAAAGGAGACTTAAGAGAAGAATTGTGAAGAAGATTTGCGAAGAATTCCGAAGTAGAAGAAGAAGAATTGTGAAGAAGAAGAGTAGAAAGAAGAATGGAAAGAACAAGAATGGAAAGAAAAGGAATGGAAAGAAGAATGGAAAGAAGAAGAATGCAAAGAAGAGGAAGAAAGAAGAGATTGGAAAAAGAAGAATGCAAAAAGCAAAGAAGAAATGAAGAGAAGAAATGGAAGAAGAATTGGAAATGAAGAATTGCAGAATTAAGAAGAAGGAAGAAGAATTTGCGAAGAATTCCAAGAGAAAGAAGAATTGAAGAAGAAGAGTATGAAAGAAGAATGCAAAGAACAAGAATTCGAAAGAAAAGGAATGGAAAGAAGAATGAAGAAGGAATGCAAAGAAGAGAATGCGAAGCAAAAAATGCAAAAAGCAAAGAAGAATAAGAGAAATTGCGAAGAAGAATGAAAGAAGAATTGCAAAGAAAAGAAGAATAGATTGCGAAATTCAAGAATAGAAGAATTGCAACAGTAAGAATGCAAGAAGAATTGCAAAGAAAAGAATTCCGAAGAGAATGCGAAGAAGAATTCGAAGAAGAATGCGAAAGAAGAATTGTAAGAAGAAATAAGAAGGAGAAGAAGAAAACTGGAGAGAAGAACTTGCAAAGAAAAAATTGAATGAAGAAGAAAGCATGCAAGAATGCAACAATTAAACAAAAAGAATATATAACGAGAAGAAAAGTGCAAAGAAGATCAAAGGAGAATGTTAAGAGAAAAATAGGAAAAAACTGTAGAGAGAATGCAAGAAAAAGAATGCAACGAAAGAGAAGAAAAATACAAAGAAGAAAAATATAAGAGAACAATGCATGCAAAACATGTAAAGAAAAGAATGTAGAGAAGAAGAATAAGAATGCTATCAAGAAGAAAAATGATAAAGAAGAAGAAGCACACATCTAATGACTACACTGCATGCCAAACAGTTAAAATGATGATGTATGATGATGATGAGATGATGATAATAATATATAATAATAATAATAATAATCAACAACAACAACAACAATAATAACAATAATAACAACAGCATAATAATGATATATAATAATAATAATAATATGCACAACAATATATAAACACTAACTACCACTACTACTTCACTACTACTATATACTACTATACTACTACTACTACTACCACTACCTACTACTAACTACTACTACTACTACTACTACTACTACTACTACTACTACTACTACTACTACTACTACTACTACTACTACTACTACTACTACTACTACTACTACTACTACTACTAATTAGAAGAAGAAAAAGAAAAATGATGATGATGATGATTGATGATGATGATGATGATGATGATGATGATGATGATGATAAAAATATTTTTTAAATAACAACAACAACAGCAATAATAATAACAATAACAATAACAATAACAAGAATACACACATACACATACACCAGCAACAGCCCTGTCAATTAAAAACCATTTTTATGGACAATCTAACATGAAGCCGACTGTCTGTCAAAACTCATGAAATTGAAACATCAAAATCCTCACCCAGCAAACCATGTCGAGTTTCTCTTTGGATTTCTTGTTTGTTGATTAGCGGTAAACTGGTCATGTTTATATGTTTGTATGCATGTGAAACATGGACAAAAACAGCAGATATTGAAAAAAAAGGATACAGATAATGGAGATGAGATGCTTTTGCAAACTTCTTGGTATATCATATAGAAATCACATTATAGCCAACGAGGAAGTGAAAACCAGAATTAAAAACGCCACACAACCATATGAAGAGCTCCTGACATAAGTGGAAAAAAAGCAAAGTAAAGAGATAGGGGCACGTCACACGAACATCTGGACTGGCCAAGACTGTCCTACAGGGAACAGTACAAGGAGGGAGACGGAGAGGCAGACAGAAAAAACGATGGGAAGACAACATCAGAGTGTGGACTACTGGCCTTGAGTGAAACGACATACTACAAAAAGCAGACAACTGCAAACACTGGAGGAAGCTGGCTGCAGAATCTTCAGTGGTGCCCCAACGGTTGACTTAACTACGGGATAGGTGAAGGTGTGAGGGTGAAATTAGCGGCAGCAATTTCGTGATGTTTAGGGCTTGTGAGAATGAAATGAAGACTATTTTGCAAAGTTTATTTTTCTTCTTCTCTAGTTTCAGCAATTAAAATTTTTTTATTGAAATAATAATAATAATAATAATAATAATAATAACAATAATAATAATAATGTATGGAATTTATATAGCGCTGAATCTTGTAAAGCAACATTTCAAAACGCTCAGATGACATGATTTTTTTTTCAAGGATAATGGAATAAGCACTCAGGTGTTTTTTTTAAACATCTAGTCCCCGTGCATATGCGGTTTTGTAAATTTTGTCATCTGTTCCCTCCGGCACACAATGGCCTACTCTTACGAAAAGCGGAACATGATTTAACGTGTGCGCAAGATGTTCTGCATGCGTTCGCACACGGGGCCTCGGTTTATAATCTCATCCGAAGAATGGAAGGTGAATGTTGAAAGTGTTTAATCCTTTAAAGGAGCATTTTCAGTCACTGTATTTTTTGTAAGAAAATCCTTTAAAAAAAACTGATTTATCAAGTTGTTTGGGTCTCTTAGAGACCCATCAAAAAATTATACATCAGTGCGTGTGTGCTCTTGGTGTGTGTGTGCGTGCACACACACACACACACTCACACTCACACACACAGAGTCTCTCTCTCTCGCTCGCTCTCTTTCTCTCTCTCTATCACACACACACTCGCAATCACACACACACACACACACACACACAGAGTCTCTCTCCCCCTCTCTCTTTTCCTCTCTCATACACACACACACTCTCTCTCTCTCTCTCTCATTCTCTTTCTGTCTTTCTTTCGTTCTGTCTTTCTATCCCCTATCTTTCTCCTCCCACTATCACATAAAATAATATCACGATTTATTGGAACAGTATTTCCAAAATGCTAATCATCAAAAACACCATTTATAATCCAACAAGCCTTTGCATCTTCCACCCAAAAATGAGCAAGAATGTATACAGAAAATGTTTCAAAGTGAAAAAACCCCCACCATATCCGTAATTTATGCATACTCGCATTAATTTGCATACTGCAAGCATACAAAATGAGTGGGGTATGACTGGGCATGTCAAAGTTGTGCATAATTAGCGCCGACATATTATTATATAAACGTGAGAGGGGTATGATCGTGCATATCAAGGTGATGTCGAAAGCATCTCCTGTTGTTGTCCATGGTGTTTTTGTAACCCCTTGAATTTGGGCTTTCAAAATATATTATCACATTCTGAAACCGTGTCATGGCCAGGGATATGTGCTTTGTCAGTTATTGATGTATATAAAGAGTCAAGGCCTTCATTCACATACACATACATACACACACACACACACACAAACACACGCACGTGTGGGCATGTGCGCCCACACCTACACACACACTCACACACATGCGTGCATGCACACACACGCACGTGCTCACATACACACACTACACACACATGCACACTCACAGGCATGCGCACGCATACACACACACACACTACACACACACACACACACACACACACACACACACACACACCACACATGCACACACACATACACAGTTTCGATTCCCGTTCAAGGGGATATTTTCCCCTGGAGTTGACATCAGTGCAGACTCCACTCTCCCCAAAAGTCCTTCGGATGAGACTATAAACCAAGGCCCCATGTGTGAATGCACGCAGAACATCTTGCGCACACGTTAAATCATGTTCCGCTTTTCGGAAGAGTAGGCCATTGTGTGCCGGTGGGAACAGATGCCAAAATTTACAAAAGCGCTTTCACACGGGGACTGGATGTAAAAATGCACATAAGTTCTTATTCCATTATCCTCTGTATAAAAATAAAAATAAAAAACACACACAGATACATACACATGCATGCACGCATGCACACACACACACATACACACACACATGTACTCACACACATGCAGTCTGTCTCTATCTCTCTTTCTCTCTCTTTCTCTTTTTTCTCTCTCTCCTCTCCTCTCTCTCTCTCTCTCCTCCTCCTCTCTCCTCTCTCTCTCTCTCTCTCTCTCTCTCCCCTCCCTTCCACCTCCCACTATCACATGAAATATAATGTCACGATTTATTGGAACAGTATTTCGAATATCCTAATCATCAAAACACCATTTACAATCCAACAAGCCTTGCATGTGCCACAAAATTAGCAAGAATGTAAGCACAAGATGTTTCCAAGTGGGAAAAAAACCCAACGACCCGTAATTTATGCATACTGGCAGTAATTTGCATATTGCAAGCATACAAAATGAATGGGGTATGACTGCTCATGTCAAAGTTCTGCATAATTATTGCCAGCATATTATTATATAAACGTGAGAGGGATATGATGATGCATGTCAAGCTGACGTCGAAAGCATCTCCTGTTGTTATCTATGATGTTTTTGTAACAACTTGAGAATTGGGTATTAAAACATAATCACATTCTGAATGGGGACGGGATAGCTCAGTGGTCAGAGCACTCACTTTCCCCCCAACCAAGTTACCCAGTGTCGAGCGTGGTGGATACCACTTGGATGGGTGACTGTTTGCGCGCCTTGGCTTCAGTACAATCTCCCAGTTTACCCAGCTAAAAATGGGTACCTGCCCTCTTTAAGGGTCAGGGAAGGTAAAGCAGCGAGGGAGAGGAGATGGTCGCCTCCCTTAATATGCTGGTTCCCTAGAGAAGTTGAGGTCTCTGACGCCTCGCTCGCCTACGACCTTATAGGTAATGGGACACCTTGACCTTTTCTTGTACGTTCTGAATCCATGTCCGAACCAGGGTAAATAATAATAATAATAATAATAATAATAATAAAAATAATAAATGGAACTTATATAGCGCTATATCTTGCATAGACAAATCAAAGCGCATACAGTTTAGTTTGCTGTTTGTTTGTTTGATTACCTGGTTGACCGTGTGTGCTGTTGCTGTTTGTTTGTGTGTTTGTTTCTTTGTTTAAGACTTTTGTCTCCTTAATTCCGCTCTTATGTAAAAGGGTAACAATGCCAACATATCTGATCTTAATCATGAAGACAACATGTATTCTGTCCACCAGTCGTTATACTGATGATGGTTTTTTAAGCACAATATTAGCTTTATGCTTGTTGTTGCTATGTTGCTGTTGATGATTGTTGTTCGTATTCATCATCATGAAGATGAGCATTAAGATATAGATGGGTGGTCTAGAGGTAACGCACCTGCCTAGAAAGCGAAAAGTCCGGGTTCGAAGTGTGGGGTGGTTTGATCTCCGTTTGTGCCAGAAACCTTTCCCCCATCCACTAGACCGTGAGTAGTGGTCTGTGTGCTAGTCTTTCGGATGAGACGATTAACCTAGGTTCCGCGCGTTACACATTATTTAGCGCACGTAAAAGAAACTCACGGTAACAGGGAAGTTGTCCCTGGCAAAATGTTGTAGAAAGAAAGCCACTCTGATAGGGAAACAAATACAGTTACAGACAGGAAAAAGAAAAAAAACAACATAATGGGTGGCGCTGCTCTTGTGGCGACGGGCTCTCCTCCGGAGACAGCAGCCCGAATTTCACGCAGAGAAACCTGCCGTGACTTATAGTGGTATACAATGCGATAATTATACACGTGGCGGATCAGCAGTCAAGAGGTAATACACCTAACGCATAAACAGTAAGTCATGGGTTTGATCCCCATTTGAAAGTTTTGAATCCTAGCTCCCCCCCCCCCCTCCACCCCCCACCCCCTATTTACTACACTTCGAGGGGTGGTCTGGGGCTAGTCTTTCAGATGAGGCACTAAACTGAAGTCCCATGTACAAAACACTTTTACCTCGGGTAAAAGAACCTTCGGCGACAAGTAGAGGTGTTCCTGGCAAAATTCTGTAGAGTAAAGCTACTATCATGAATAAATGAATGAACACCCATGCAAGTATGAAAATGGTACTAATAATAATGTTAAAAAAAGGGTGGCGCTGCTCTTGTGGTGACGTGCTCCCCCCTGAGTAGAGCAGCTCTGCATTTTGTTGTTGTTGAAAACCGTAGTGAGCCAATACCAAATTATGTATGTAAATTCTGTCTGATGAAAAACAAAATCATACTTTATTATTTTTATTTGGAAAACCATATTGAGTCAATACTGAATTCTTTCTGTAAATTCTGTATAAAAAAAGTTCATACTTAATTTTTTTTTTCTGTGAACATCATATTAAGTCAGTACTGAATTCTGTCTGTAAATTCTGTATGAAAAGAATCATACTGAATTTTTTTTGGAAAAACATAAAGAGTAAATACTGAATTCTGTCTATCAATTCTGTCTGATGAAAAAATTCATACTAAACTTTCTTGAAAACCATACTGTATGTGTTTTGAAGTTCTCCATATTCTATGTTTATCTTGTAACTACACTAATGTTAAATCTGCCCATTATTCATGAGTGAATGACTAGTGCGTGTATCTTTACAGCATGTGAAGGGATCTGTATGTTATTTTAATGTATATATTCATGTAACCCAGTGCTTGTTTGTTTTCTTAAAGTGACAAATTCTTGTACTTCTTGCATACAAAATCTGCCTTGACTGATAGTGGTATTCAATGCAATAGAATATAAATGCAATAATAAAATAATAATGATAATAACAATATTATTATTATTATTGTTATTAAGCAGAAATGAGAAGAAGAAGAAGAAGAAGAAGAAGAAGAAGAAGAAGATAGAAGAAGAAGAAGAAGAAGAAGAAGAAGAAGAAGAAGAAAATGACATTTATAGAGCGCTATATCTTGCAAAGACAAATCAAAGTGACTTGCATTCAACCTATTTTTATACACAGTCAGGCAACCAATAACAAACAATCAACAGTTTAAACAAGCAGATATTATTACAAACTGGTACGCTGTGACCAAATCTATGAAATGAAAATTAGGATAGTCAAAACCAGTTTTTCAAAAGTACGCAAACCACACACACACACACACACACACACACACACACACACACACACACACACACACACACACACACACACTGTCTGCTTGTCTGTCCGTGTCTCTGTGTCTGTCTGTGTCTCTGTGTCTGTGTCTATGTGTGCCTTTACACACGCGCACGCAAGAACACACACACACACACTGTCTGTCTGTGTCTCTGTGTCTCCCTGTATCTCTGTGTCTGCCTGTGTCTGTGTCTATGTATGTCTTTACACACACACACACACACACACACACACACACACACACACACACAAACACACACACACAACACACACACACACAACACAACACCACACAACACATACACACACCATCTCACTCTCTCTGTCTTTCTCTCTCTCTCTCTCTCTCTCTCTCTCTCTCTCTCTCTCTCTCTCTCTCTCTCTCTTTGTCTGTATTCCAGTCTCTGTCTCTCTCTCTCTGTCTCTCTCTCTATGCCTGTCTGACTGTCTGTCTGTCTCTCTCTCACACACACAACACACACACAACACACACACACCAGTCTCCCCCCTCCCCCCCCCCCCCCCCCCCACACACACAGAGGCACCTGCTTAAAGGGCACATCCCACTCCCTGTACAAGTTCCTTTCCTCTTGTTCTATGTTGCCCTGCAGTCTGTGCGCACGTCCACACAGACACACACAAGACACACACACAAGACACACACACAAGACACACACACAAGACACACACACAGCACACACAAGACAACAGACACACACACAACACACGCACACACACAAGACACACACACACACACACACCATCTCTCTCTCTCACACACACACTCACACACACACACACTCACACACAAATACACACAACACAACACACCGATAGAGAGAGATACTTAAAGGGCACATCCCGCTGGCTTTTTTCTTGTGCTATGCGGCTCTGCAGTCTGGGTTGGCCTAGTACAATCATTGATAACGATCAGGTCACGGTGACTTTGGCAGTCTGGGTTGGCCTAGTACAATCATTGATAACGATCAGATCACGGTGACTTTGGCTGTCTGGGTTGGCCTGGTACAATCATTGATAACGATCAGATCACGGTGACTTTGGCTGTCTGGGTTGGCCTGATACAATCATTGATAACGATCAGATCACGGTGACTTTGGCTGTCTGGGTTGGCCTAGTACAATCATTGATAATGATCAGATCACGGTGACTTTGGCTGTCTGGGTTGGCCTAGTACAATCATTGATAACGATCAGGTCACGGTGACTTTGGCTGTCTGGGTTGGCCTAGTACAATCATTGATAACGATCAGGTCACGGTGACTTTGGCTGTCTGGGTTGGCCTAGTACAATCATTGATAATGATCAGGTCACGGTGACTTTGGCTGTCTGGGTTGGCCTAGTACAACCATTGATAATGATCAGATCACGGTGACTTTGGCTGTCTGGGTTGGCCTTGTGTAATCATTGATAATGGTCAGATCACGGTGACTTTGGCTGTCTGGGTTGGCCTAGTACAATCATTGATAACGATCAGGTCACGGTGACTTTGGCTGTCTGGGTTGGTCTAGTACAATCATTGATAATGGTCAGATCACGGTGACTTTGGCTGTCTTTGTTGGCCTGGTAAAATCATTGATAACGATCAGGTCACGGTGACTTTGGCTGTCTGGGTTGGCCTAGTACAATCATTGATATTGATCAGGTCACGGTGACTTTGGCTGTCTGGGTTGGCTTAGTACAATCATTGATATTGATCAGGTCACGGTGACTTTGGCTGTCTGGGTTGGCCTAGTACAATCATTGATATTGATCAGGTCACGGTGACTTTGGCTGTCTGGGTTGGCCTAGTACAATCATTGATAATGATCAGACCACGGTGACTTTGGCAGTCTGGTTTGGCCTAGTACAATCATTGATAACGATCAGACCACGGTGACTTTGGCAGTCTGGGTTGGCCTAGTACAATCATTGATAACGATCAGATCACGGTGACTTTGGCTGTCTGGGTTGGCCTAGTACAATCATTGATAACGATCAGATCACGGTGACTTTGGCTGTCTGGGTTGGTCTAGTACAATCATTGATAATGGTCAGATCACGGTGACTTTGGCTGTCTGGGTTGGCCTAGTACAATCATTGATAATGATCAGACCACGGTGACTTTGGCTGTCTGTGTTGGCCTAGTACAATCATTGATAATGATCAGATCACGGTGACTTTGGCTGTGCCCCCTGTGGCACTAGGTTACCTCCGAGGGTTGCTGCCACATGTTACACAGCCAGCCCCCCAACCTTTAGCTTGTGCAAGCAAACACAGACTTGGCAGACAGACAGACACCCCAGACTA
>CM054148.1:26643931-26646431 GCA_028751875.1 Rapana venosa | reverse complement strand
TCCATTTGCAATAATTTCCGCAGCTAGTTCATTGATGAAAAGAGAAAACAACACAGGGCTACATACATCACCTTGTTTTACTCCAGAAGTACAGTTTATACAGTCTGTTAGTTGTGCACCATTTCGAACTCTACTTTTCACAGTATCATACAGGCTATGAATACATTTCTATAATTTACCTTTTACTCCATTTTTCAACAGTATAGGCCACAACAGATGTCTATTTACAGTATCGAAAGCTTTTTCAAAATCAATGAAAGATACATAGAGCTTTCGATTCAAAGAAAATTGTTTTTGAACTAAGGCAAGAAGCGCAAACATATGGTCAGTAGTAGAATAACCTTTCTTAAAACCAGCCTGATGGTCACCGGTGATATTATGACATTCTACCCACTCCTGTATTCTTTTGTTAATGATAGTACTAATAGCTTGCTACTTATGTTACTGAGAGAAATACCCCTATAATTATTCGGATTATTGACATCGCCCTTTTTAAACAATGGTAAAACAATAGATTCAGTCCAGCTCTTTGTATAGATACCCCTATGAAATAAAGCATTGAAAAATGTTACAAAAAACTGTACAACCTGATTATTTGAATTCTTATATATTTCACTAATAATGCCATCAGGCCCAGGGGCCTTACTTGATTTCAATTTCCTCAGTGCATAAAGAACTTCTTCTTTAGAAATTGGGCGATTGATATAGTCATCGTCCTCAGTATCTTCAATGTCTATGTGCATGTTTTCGTTAGTTATTTCTTTTTCCAGAAGGGTTTGAAAATGGTGAAACCAAACATTAAGACTTATTTCATTTTTAGGATGTTTTCTTTTAAAAGAAGCTTTCTTAACTGTATTCCAAAATGCTTTTTGATCTTGTATTGTGTTGACAAGACTAGATAATAGTTCCTGGTTGTATTGCTTTCGCTCTCTCTCCAATAAATTTTTATATTCACGTCTACATTTTCTATATTCATGACGATCTTTTACATTTTTGGTTCTGCGATATTTACGTAACATTCTCCTGACATTTTTTTCTATTATTTTTACATTCCTGATCAAAACCAGTCACTTGGTCGCTTACTATATTACTCTTAACAGGTACACACTTCTTCATACACTCTGCACATTCTCGCAAACATTCATTAAATACCTCAAGTGCAAGGTTTACATCAACATCAATTAGATCAATAGCATTACTAATTCTTGTTTAAGACTGTTCTGCATCTAGAAGCTCGCTAAATAGTCCAGCATTTTCATTATTCCACACTAATTTCTCCAACATTTGATCGTTGGCTACCGCATCCTCATAATATATATTTTCATTTGGAAAAGCTACATTTAATGTTAATGGCATATGATCAGAATCAATTCGTTCAACAATGCACATTTTACAAGTGTCAAACACAAGAGAAAGAAGTTCACTCGATAATATAAAATAATCATTTACACTGCTTCCAAAATCAGAGATATATGTGTAGCGATCTTCAAGATCGCCATTACATACACCATTTAGAATATTCAAATCTAAGCAGTACACATATTCAGAAGCATCTTTCCATATGCGTTCAAGCAAGCATCTCTGAACAACGACTAGCACTAAGAGACTGGCTTTTATACTGAATGTGTAAACCTAAATTATCAGAAGAATTCAAAGAAATGTTCGATGTTCTGCCATTTAAGTCACCACAAAGAATCACATATACATCATTTTGTAACAAAAGATCAGTTAAACATTCTTCAAGTAGGTGGATTCCATTGTCAAGATCAAAATGTACATAGAAAGGGGACCCCTCAGGCGGAACATATGTACAAACATAAAATGCATCTTTCAGCGTCCCAAACAACTGTTTATCAATATGAAAAACACATATATTGGCATATTGTGTATCAACCATCTTTACAAATAAAGCAAAACAACTTTTTATTAAACACGCTATGCCATCAGAACGTCTTCCATGCTTAGAAAATTTAATGGCAGGTTTACAATAGACATCATAACCAGGAAAAACATTGCAATCAATTGTATCCATAAAGGATTCAACTAAACACACAAAGTCAAAACTGCAAACAAAAGAGACAAAATCATGATCTTTAATTTTAGAAAACAAACCATTCACATTCCATGACATGAAAGAAAATGATCGCCTATTATCAAAGGTTGGTGAATTATCAACACCCATATGATCACTTTCATCAACAGACGACACACCTTTATTCTCAAACATTCCATCAGTGACTGACAACAAACCTTCATTCTCACACACTCCACCAGTGATTGGCAACACACCCTCATTCTCACACATTCCATCATCGACTGACAACACACCTTCATTCTCACACATTCCATCATCAACTGACAACACACATTCATTCTCACACATTCCGTGATCGACTGACAACACACCTCCTTTCTCACACATTCCATCATCGACTGACACACTTTCCTTCCAACATGACACAGGCTCATTCTCAACTATGTCAACAGCTGTGCCACTGTG
>CM054148.1:26616431-26623931 GCA_028751875.1 Rapana venosa | reverse complement strand
GAAAAATAATAATAGATATATAATTATTGTGTCTGCGGTCATTGTTTGCTACTCTCAGAAGATATTTTTAAAAACTCAACAGACTGTTGTGTTTTATGTGAAACTTTTCTTTAAATCTATGTACATGGAACACATTCTGACAAGAAATGAACTTTCCCTTGTAGTTTTGTTTTACAGAATGAGCATGCTTTGTTTTCAATATTTTTTACTTGATTATACACACACGCACACACACACACACTCACACAAACACGCACGCACGCGCACACGCACGCACGCACACACAAATTAGTTATTGATCGTGTCTGGAGAGAGAGAGAGAGAGAGAGAGAGAGAGAGAGGAGATAGAGAGAGAGAGTGAGAGAGAGAGAGAGGGAGAGAGAGAGGGGGGGGGGGGGAGAGATAGAAAGAAAGAAAGAAAGAAAGAAAGAAGAAAAGAAAGACAGAAAGAAAGAAAGAAAAGAGAAAGAAAGAAAGAAGAAAGAAAAGAAAGAAAGAAAGAGAGTTAGTTTCCTTTCCTTCTGCCTTTTGTCTGTCTCTCCCCGTTCCGTTTTATCTCTTCTCTCTCTCTCTCCTCTCTCTCTCTCTTCTCTCTCTCTCTCTCTCTCTCTCCTCTCTCTCTCTCTTTCTCTTTTCTTCTCTTTCTCTGTCATTCTATTCTGTGTCTACCTGCTACCTGCCTCTCTCTATGTGCCTGTCTGTTTTGTCTGTCTGTCTGTCTGTCTGTCTGAAGTCATAATAAAACCAATCCGTTATCCGATTTCTATTATTCTCCATTCCTTAACCGTCTTTCCATTTCAGACTTTCAATTTCCATATCTATCTGGTAGTCATTCTATTATCTGTCTGTCTGTCTGTCTGTCTGTCTGTCTGCCCTCATCCCCTATCTCACCCCCCCCACCACCCCCCCTCTCATCCATTTCCCCCGGAGAAACTTAAAAATTAGTAAGCTCTTTTTCTTCCTACGTCTCGAAGCCTTTTCATGCATCGTCTTGTCAATACAGTAGAGAATATTCCAAACATGTACATCTCATGGAAGTCCAATAACACCACATCTCTCTCCAGTCTGAAGAAGAATCAAGTTCAGCAGTCCCCCCCCCCCCCCCACCCCACTCACTCCCGTTTCCCCTCAAATTCCATCTTTCCAGTACAGTGATTGACAGGCAGTCTTATAACTGCCACAGAAGTCCGTAGACTGTCTGTACTATTTAAAATCTAGCTGCACTCAGTGCTAACAAAATCAGGCAGTAAGAGTTACAACATGGAAAAGCTAGTCAAAACTAGAACACACACACATGCATGGAGATTACCACAGTCTCGGTCAAGTTATTAAGTCAAGCTAAGTCACTTTTTTCTGATAGTAAATTGAATAGTCGAAAAGAATCAAGTCAAGTCAAGTCAAGTTTTCTGATGGTACATTGAATAAAACCAAATATCAAGTCAAGTCAAATCGTCAAGTTTTCTGATAGTACATTGAATAAGTAAAAATTCAAGTCAAGTAAAGTCACTTTTCTGATAGTACATTGAATAAGCAACACAAAAAAATCGAATCAATTAAAGTCACTTTTCTGATAGTACTTGAAATAAGCAAAACATCAAGTCAAGTCACTTTTCTGTCTGTGTACATTGAATAGCAAAAATCAAGTCAATGTCAAGCCCTTTCTGATAGTACATTGAATCAGCAAAAATCAAGTCAAGTCAAGTCCCTTTTCTGATAGTACATTGAATAATAAAAGAAAAATCAAGTCAAATCAAGTCAAGTTTTCTGATGGTACATTCAATAAAACCAAAAATCAAGTCAAGTCAAGTCACTTTTTTGATGGTACATTGAATAAGCCAAAAATCAAGTCAAGTCAAGTCAAGTCACTTTTCTGATAGTACATTGAATAAGCAAAAATTCAAGTCAAGTCAAATCAAGTCAAGTTTTCTGATAGTGCATTGAATCAGCAAAAAATCAAGTCAAGTCAAGTTTTCTGATAGTGCATTGAATCAGCAAAAAATCAAGTCAAGTCAAGTTTTCTGATAGTACATTGAATCAGCAAAAAATCAAGTCAAGTCAAGTTTTCTGATGGTACATTGAATCAGCAAAAAATCAAGTCAAGTCAAGTTTTCTGATAGTACATTGAATCAGCAAAAAATCAAGTCAAGTCAAGTTTTCTGATAGTGCATTGAATCAGCAAAAAATCAAGTCAAGTCAAGTTTTCTGATAGTGCATTGAATCAGCAAAAAATCAAGTCAAGTCAAGTTTTCTGATAGTGCATTGAATCAGCAAAAAATCAAGTCAAGTCAAGTTTCTGATAGTGCATTGAATCAGCAAAAAATCAAGTCAAGTCAAGTTTTCTGATGGTACATTGAATCAGCAAAAAATCAAGTCAAGTCACATTGATGGTACATTGAATAGCAACAAATCAAGTCAAGTCAAGTTTTTATGTACATTGAATCAAGCAAAAATAAGTCAAGTCAAATTTCTGATGTACATTGAATAGCAAAAATCAAGTCAAGTATCAAGTTTTCTGATAGTACATTGAATCAGCAAAAAATCAAGTCAAGTCAAGTTTTCTGATGGTACATTGAATAAGCAAAAAATCAAGTCAAGTCAAGTCAAGTTTACTGATGGTACATTAAATCAGCAAAATATCAAGTCAAGTCAAATCAAGTCAAGTTTTCTTATGGTACATTGAATCAGCAAAAAATCAAGTCAAGTCAAGTTTTCTGATAGTACATTGAATCAGCAAAAAATCAAGTCAAGTCAAGTTTTCTGATGGTGCATTGAATCAGCAAAAAATCAAGTCAAGTCAAGTTTTCTGATGTACATTGAATCAGCAAAAAATCAAGTCAAGTCAAGTTTTCTGATGGTACATTGAATCAGCAAAAAATCAAGTCAAGTCAAGTTTTCTGATAGTACATTGAATCAGCAAAAAATCAAGTCAAGTCAAGTTTTCTGATAGTGCATTGAATCAGCAAAAAATCAAGTCAAGTCAAGTTTTCTGATGGTACATTAAATCAGCAAAAAATCAAGTCAAGTCAAGTTTTCTGATAGTACATTAAATCAGTAAAAAATCAAGTCAAGTCAAATCAAGTCAAGTTTTCTGATAGTACATTGAATCAGTAAAAAATCAAGTCAAGTCAAATCAAGTCAAGTTTTCTGATGGTACATTGAATCAGCGAAAAATCAAGTCAAGTCAAGTTTTCTGATGGTACATTGAATCAGCAAAAAATCAAGTCAAGTCAAGTTTTCTGATGGTACATTAAATCAGCAAAAAATCAAGTCAAGTCAAGTTTTCTGATGGTACATTGAATCAGCAAAAAATCAAGTCAAGTCAAGTCAAGTTTACTGATGGTACATTAAATCAGCAAAAAATCAAGTCAAGTCAAGTCAAGTCAAGTTTTCTGATGGTACATTGAATCAGCAAAAAATCAAGTCAAGTCAAGTTTTCTGATGGTACATAATCAGCAAAATCAAGTCAAGTCAAGTTTTCTGATGGTACATTGAATCAGCAAAAAATCAAGTCAAGTCAAGTTTTCTGATGGTACATTGAATCAGCAAAAAATCAAGTCAAGTCAAGTTTTTTGATGGTACATTGAATCAGCAAAAAATCAAGTCAAGTCAAGTTTTTTGATGGTACATTGAATCAGCAAAAAATCAAGTCAAGTCAAGTTTTTTGATGGTACATTAAATCAGCAAAAAATCAAGTCAAGTCAAGTTTTATTGATAGTGCAGTGAATCAGCAATTAAATCAAGTCAAGTAAGTTTGATGTATGCATCAGCAAATCAATCAAGTCAAGTTTCTGATAGTACATTGAATCAGCAAAAAAAGAAAATTTAAAATGAATAATAAAAATAAGTCATGGAATTTATGATAGGCATTAATCTTGAAAAAACAAGTCAATCAAGCCTTTGCATCCATTGACTTACAATGCAACAACAATGTCAATTAATTTTAAATCATTAAAAAATAGTTTAAAATCAAGTCAAGTCAAGTCAAGTTTACTGATGGTACATTAAATCAGCAAAATATCAAGTCAAGTCAAATCAAGTCAAGTTTTCTTATGGTACATTAAATCAGCAAAAAATCAAGTCAAGTCAAGTTTTCTGATGGTACATTAAATCAGCAAAAAATCCAGTCAAGTCAAGTTTTCTGATGGTACATTAAATCAGCGAAAAATCAAGTCAAGTCAAGTTTTCTGATGGTACATTGAATCAGCGAAAAATCAAGTCAAGTCAAGTTTTCTGATGGTACATTGAATCAGCAAAAAATCAAGTCAAGTCAAGTTTTCTGATAGTACATTAAATCAGCGAAAAATCAAGTCAAGTCAAGTTTTCTGATAGTACATTAAATCAGCGAAAAATCAAGTCAAGTCAAGTTTTCTGATGGTACATTGAATCAGCAAAAAATCAAGTCAAGTCAAGTTTTCTGATAGTGCATTGAATCAGCAAAGACTATCATTCATGGCAACTTGAGGTCAGTGAGATAGGGGGGGGTGGGTAAGAAGACACAGGCAGTAAATCAAGAAGGTTTGGGACAAAACCGCAAAAATCAGACCGCAATGATTTGCTGACTGTGCTGAAATAGCAAAAACAACTCAGACCACTGGAGAAAACGTTGACATTGGAGAAAGGACGTAGGAAAACTGATTGGACATGGAGAAAACGAGTTTGGACATAGAGCAAAACTAGTTGACCATGTGTGTGAAAACTAAGAAAACGTGACCATGGATGAAAACTGGAGAAAACTGTCGACTAATGGCGAAAACTGGAGAAAACTGTCGACCAATGGAGAAAACTGTCGACCAATGGAGAAAACTGGAGAAAATTGTCGACCAGTGGAGAAAACTGGAGAAAACTGTCGACCAATGGAGAAAACTGGAGAAAATTGTCGACCAGTGGAGAAAACTGGAGAAAACTGTCGACCAATGGAGAAAACTGGAGAAAATTGTCGACCAGTGGAGAAAACTGGAGAAAACTGTCGACCAATGGAGAAAACTGGAGAAAACTGTTGACCAATGGAGAAAGCTGGAGAAAAGTGATGACCATTGAAGAAAACTGGAGAAAACTGACGACCATTGGCAGAAAACTGGAGAAAACTGTCGACCAATGGCGAAAACTGGAGAAAACTGTCGACTAATGGAGAAAACTGGAGAAAACTGTTGACCAATGGAGAAAACTGGAGAAAATTGTCGACCAATGGAGAAAACTGGAGAAAACTGACGACCAATGGAGAAAACTGGAGAAAACTGTCGACTAATGGAGAAAACTGGAGAAAACTGTCAAGAAATGGAGAAAACTGTCGACCAATGGAGAAAATTGTCGGCCAATGGAGACAACTGTTGACCAATGGTGAAAACTGGAGAAAACTGTCGACCAATGGAGAAAACTGGAGAAAACTGTCGACCAATGGAGAAAACTGGAGAAAACTGTCGACCAATGGAGAAAACTGTCGACCAATGGAGAAAATTGTCGGCCAATGGAGACAACTGTTGACCAATGGTGAAAACTGGAGAAAACTGTCGACCAATGGTGAAAACTGGAGAAAACTGTCGACCAATGGAGAAAACTGGAGAAAACTGTCGACCAATGGAGAAAACTGGAGAAAACTGTCGACCAATGGAGAAAACTGGAGAAAACTGTCGACCAATGGAGAAAACTGTCGACCAATGGAGAAATCTGTTGACCAATGGAGAAAACTGTTGACCAATGGAGAAAACTGTTGACCAATGGAGATATCTGTCGAGAAATGGAGAAAAAGTCAAGAAATGGAGAAAAATGTCAAGGAAAGGAGAAAAATGTCAAGAAATGGAGAAAAAGTCAAGAAATGGAGAAAAATGTCAAGGAATGGAGAAAACTGTCGACTAATGGAGAAAACTGTCGACCAATGGAGAAAACTGTCGACTAATGGAGAAAACTGTCGAATAACGCTGCCGATCAATGGATTAAAAAAAAAATTCTTTTATATCGAGGATAATGGAATAGGCACTCATGTGCTTTTTTTTACATCCAGTCCCCGTGTGTATGCGGTTTTGTCAATTCTGTCATCTGTTCCCACCGGCACACAATGGCCTACTCTTACGAAAAGCGGAACAGGATTTAACGTGTGCGCAAGATGTTCTGCGTGCGTTCGCACACGGGGCCTCGGTTTATAGTCTCATCCGAAGGAAGATCTAAAGACAGTTGTAGTGGATAGTGTTCTGTTGGCTGATTTGACAGGGTTCGATTCACATCGTTCTGTTTATATGATTTTTTTTTCTTCTTCCCCGTGGGGATGCCGGGGATCTCTCAGAGTAACACCTGGAAATTCTGTGCATGGAACTCGCTCTTTTCTATCCCTCTCTTTGTTTTTGCTTTATTCCTTTCCTTCCTGTCACCTCCTTTTTGTCTATTTTCTGCCTTCTTGGTCCATTCTCCTGCGTTGTTTGGGTTTTTTTTTGCAGAAAGAGTTAAAAGTTAACAATTCTCTCTTTCGCCGAAGTCGGATGCGCTAGGCCTGACTTGTCAGGTGCTTAACAGCAGCAGAATACATTTTCGTTCATAGGACAGACAACAATAGTTGCTGTCTGAGCGATCGAGGAAAAAGAGTATACTTTATTTTAACTTTCCCTGACTTTTACCCTAAGCTGAATGTATTACAGTGTCTTTAGAACCCCGCCTCTGAGTATGATCTCTTTATTAACCATGTTTGAGTATGTTGCTCGACATATTTGACAAAACACACGCAAGTGTCTGTATTTCTCAAGTGTGTGGTTGACAATGAGATGAAAACTAGAAAAAACAGCATTGTTTCCAAGTCTCAGACAAATCTGAATATCCACAGCATAAACAACAGTATTATTCTCATCTTCACTGATCATAATCATGGTCAATAATAACACAAAAACCTCCAACAAAACGAAATCAACCAAACAAGTAAAAAACAAAAACACAGAATACCTCCCCCCCCCCCACCCCCCACCCCCCACCCAAAAAACCCCCAAAAAACCAACAACCAAAAACAACAACAACCAAACAAATAAAGGGAAAAAAACTCAAAATAAGATATAAAAAACTCCCATGTCTGAGAATTACAGCCTTTTTTGAGTCATGATCTGAAGTAAACATGAAATATTTCCATGTACACACACACATACGCACAAACACACAAAAACTACACTCACACACACACATGCATTCAAACAGGTAGGCCATTGTGTGCCGGTGGGAACAGATGACAGAATTTACACAACCGCATACACATGGGGACTGGATGTAAAAAAAAAAGCATATAAGTGCTTATTCCATTATCCTCGAAATTAAAAAAAATTATAAAAAAGAAAGAAAAAAGAAAGAAAAGAAACAAATGTAGCAACTGTACCACACGTTAACCGTGCTTTTCTACCAGATCACACTCGTACAGACCTCGGGCGTATAATTTCCTATTTCCATAAATTTCTGTCGTAAAAGGATAACTATTTTCCACATAATTACGGGGACTGGCACTAACAAAATGAATGTGTACGAACTCAGCAG
>CM054148.1:26601431-26608931 GCA_028751875.1 Rapana venosa | reverse complement strand
ATGATGATGATGATGATGATGATGATGATGATGATGATGATGATAGTGGTGGTGGTGATGATAGTGGTGGTGGTGATGATGATGGTAGTGGTGGTGGTGATGATGATGGTAGTGGTGGTGGTGATGATGATGATGGTGGTGGTGGTGATGATGATGATAGTGGTGGTGGTGATGATGATAGTGGTGGTGGTGATGATGATGATAGTGGTGGTGATGATGATAGTGGTGGTGGTGGTGATGATGATGATAGTGGTGGTGGTGGTGATGATGATGGTGATGATGGTGGTGGTGGTGATGATGATAGTGGTGGTGATGATGATAGTGGTGATGATGATGGCAGTGGTGGTGATGATGATGGTAGTGGTGATGATGATGATAATGGTGATGGTGGGGGTGATGATGATAGTGGTGATGATGATGATAGTGGTGGTGATGATGATGATGATAGTGGTGGTGATGATGATGGTGTTGGTGATGATGGTGGTGGTGGTGGTGGTGGTGGTGGTGGTGGTGGTGGTGGTGGTGGTGGTGGTGGTGGTGGTGTGATGATGATGATAATGATGATGATGATGATGATGATGATGATGATGATGATGATGATGATGATGATGTGATGATTATGGTGGTGGTGATGATGATGATAATAATGATATTGGTGATGGTGGTGGTGGTGGTGGTGGTGGTGATGATGATGATGATGATGATGATGATGATGATGATGATGATGATGATGATGATGATGATGTTGATAGCCCATGGCCCAGTCCTCGCCAAATAGTTCCACAAAGAAGATGTAACTTCAAATTTCCAAAACGAATGTTCCCCCCACAAAACACACAGTCGATCTGTATCCACAAGTCTGTAATAGACTGCTCTCTCTCTAATCATGAAATAGATCAAAAGGCTTAATCACTTCATCCTTCATATTCGATTCTTTTACTCTCTCTCTCTCTCTCTCTCTCTCTCTCTCTCTCTCTCTCTCTCTCTCTCTCTCTCTCTCTCTCTCTCTCTCTCTCTCTCTCTGTCAGTCTCTGTCTCTGTCCGTCTCTCCCTATGTCTCTCTGTTTTTCTCTCTCTGTCTGTCTGCCTGTCTGTCTGTCTGTCTCTGTCTCTCTCTCTGTCAGTCTCTGTCTCTGTCCGTCTCTCCCTATGTCTCTGTCTCTGTTTTTCTGTCTCTGTCTGTCTGCCTGTCTGTCTGTCTGTCTGTCTGTCTCTGTCTCTGTCTGTCTTTGTCTGTCTGTCTGTCTATCTGTCTGTCTGTCTGTCTGTCTGTCTGTCTCTCTCTCTCTCTCTCTCTCTCTCTCTCTCTCTCTCTCTCTCTCTCTCTCTTTGTTTGCACTCCTTTTCTTCCATTTTCCATTTACATTATTGAAATAACTTTTCTTGAACTTCATCATTTTGTCTTTATATTTATGTGTGTATATATATATATGTATGTATGTGTGTATATGTATATATATATATATATATATATATATATATATATATATATGTGTGTGTGTGTGTGTGTGTGTGTGTGTGTGTGTGTGTGCATTATGAAATTGATTAGCCGTGCCTATCCTTGCTTGGCTTATTCCTGTTTATGTTTACTTTCAATTTAAACAAAAATAAAATAAAAAATTAATATTTATATATATATATATATATATATATATATATATATATATTTCTTTTTTCATGTATGAAATTAGATTGGGGTGAATTTGCATGGAAAGTCCATCATCAATGTATGTATTTTTTTCTTTCTTTATATCATTCTTCATGCAATGTATTGCACGTTAATTACTTTCGATTTTTGGGGGGGGTTTGTTTTGTTTTGCTCGCAGAGGGTTGGATGTAAAAAAAAAAGCTATTGTTGTGCATATTCTATAACCCTCTATAAATAAAATTTGTTCATTGTTCATTGTTCATTGTGTTTCTGTCACTCTTTCTACAACTGTTAATAATAATAATAATGTATGGAATTTATATAGCGCAGAATCTTGTAAAGCAACAAATCAAAGCGCTCAGATTTTATTTCATACCACTTTAAGTCACGGCAGATTTCTCGCCGTGAAATTCGGGCTGCTCTCCCCGGGGAGAGCGGGAGAACGCGTCGCCACTTAGCGCTGCGCCACCCTTTCACCCTTTTTTTTTTCTTTTTTTTTTTTTTTCTGCAGCTGTATTTGTTTCCCTATCAGAGTGGCTTTTTTCTAAGAATTTTGCCAGGGACAACTCTCTTGTTGCCGTGGGTTTTTTACGTGCGCTAAATAATTACGTGTAACACACGGGACCTCGGTTTATCGTCTCATCCGAAAGACTAACTGTTGATGTCTGCTCTTGTTGCCTGTTACCTCCTATCCCGTCGTCTGGATGACTCGTTGGGGCAGCACTGAAGAGTTTTACAATCAACTTCCTCCATTCTTCTCTTGCCTTCTACCAGCCACGGGTAACTAATTACTATTTATTTTATTTATTTTATTTTATTTATTTATTTATTTATTCTTTATATCGAGGATATTGGAATAAGCACTCATGTGCTTTTTTACATCCAGTCCCCGTGTGTATGCGATTTTTGTCAATTTTGTCATCTGTTTCCACAGGCACACAATGGCCTACTCTTCCAAAAAGCGGAACATGATTTAACGTGTGCGCCAGGTGTTCTGCATGCGTTCAAACACGGGGCCTCGGTTTATAGTCTCATCCGAAGGGCTTTGACATTCAGTTCGATTTTTTTTGTGGTCAAACTGGGAAGAAAGGGCGAGGCTGAGAATCGAACCCAGAACCTCACGGTTGACTTGTTGGCAGGCGAACGTCTTAACCATCCTGCCACCTTCCTTCCTGCTAGAAGATGTGAGAACAGTTAGGAAAGTCTAGGAACTTGTCAGAATCGATCATGGTAGAGAAGGAGGTGAAAATGAAACGGAATAGTCAGGAATGCTCTTAACGAGAATTTATTTCTAGAAAAATCCACTGGGTTACATAAAGATGATTAACGAAAATGATGTATAGCGCGCCCGAACGCTTTGACCATACACGCGCTACACACGCGCGCGAAAACACACACACACACACACATACACACACTCACGTACATACACACACATGTGTATGTGTGTGTGAGGGGGGGGGGAGGGAAGCAGTTGGTATGTCTTTTTAAAAATTTTGTTTTGTCTTCTTTGTTTGTTTTGGTTTGGTTTTTCTTTGCTGCTTGTTTGTTTGTATTATGATGGATATATTTTCAAGAATTTTTAATTTTTGAATTGTATGGTTTAATATTGTTCAGGGTTTTTTTTGTTTGTTTTGTTTTTAATTCCATGTATGCATATGTTATTGTCTTTTCTTGTTTGATTTGTATGATTTATCATTTTTTATTCTATGTCTGCATATATGTTTTTCTCTTCGGGTTTTTTTTATAGATAGATGGCTTGATGAAAAACAAAAACAAATGCACTGCTTATTCAATGTACCATCTGAAAATCAAAGTTTGACTTAAACTTTGACACAATTACCAAACAATTCACTGTTTCAATAGGCCTAACGTCCCTACATACTACACACACACACACACACACACACACACCCTGGAGAACGTCAAAACCTACTCAGTATAGATTTCAGAAACCAAACTAAACTAACAAGCGTCGGATTCTTATAACTTTTTTTTTTTTTAAGTTTGACTTGTTATTATCACAGAGATCAGCGGTCTGGGAGGAGAGCTTCAGGAGATATGTAGAACTCAGCAGAGACAGAGAAAGATGGCGAACCCTGGTGGTGGCATTGCGTGGAGCTCCTACCGACGACAGCGGCGATGAAGACAGTTGAGTTGAGTTGAGTTTTTAGTGTACACCTTTGGCGATATGTTTTAAATACTTACGCCTATACTTACGGGATAGCTCAGTGGTCGGAGCACTCGCTTTTCCCCAAGCTAAGGTTAAGCAGCATCGAGCGTGGTTACCACTTGGATGGGTGATCGTTTTGCGCGCCTTGGCTTCAGTACAGTCCCCCCAGTTCATTCAGCGCTAAATGGGTACCTGCCCTCTTTAGGGTCAGGGAAGGTAAAGCAGCGAGGGAGAGGAGATGGGCGCCGTGCTCAATATGCTGGCCTCTAGATATGCTGAGGTCTCTGATGCCTCACTCCCCTACGAATACATAGGTTATGGGATACCTCTACCTTTTACTTTTACGAACAGGCATTTGCCAAAGATATTTATGCCAGCTAAAAGCAATGACGTCATTTCATGATTTTTTTTTTGTTTTAAGTATGACATCATCAGTGTGTGCGTCATTAAAACAAGTGACTGTCACTTGTTGAAATCAACACAAAAATTCAATGCGCTCTTCAGATGAATACAAAGACCATCACACTGGGAAATCTCAATCTGTTTGTGACACTGACAGACACAGAAAGACAAGATTCAAGATTTTAATTCTTTTTACTCCTCTTGGGGGTATGGAGGAATACAAACGAATTGAACAGGAGAATAAACCTAACAGCAATACACCCCAAAAATATAAACAATGCTAACAGGAATTGAAAAGCAAGAGTTCAGCGTGGAAGGAGCAATAATCGTAAAATGATAAACGAGTAATAAAGACACATATAATCATTTTTAAAGTACAGTTGAGAAAAATTACAAAGGACATTTTTTTAAATACCGGCAAATCTTATGAATTTTGACAGAGACACAGAAACACTTTTCGAGATTTACATTACATTTCATCAGCTTACAAAAATGAAAATTTGACAAGGGTTGTATTGAAGAAAATGCTGAGGAATGACATCTTGTAAATGTTTGAAGTAGGGACATTCCATGATAAAAAAGAAATGCATCCCCTAAAACTGACATATTGCATATTGAACATATTCTCTCTTCCCATGGAATGTGAATAAACGTCCAGCCTGAATAGGACACTGCTGACAACTGCAACGAAATTCGATAAGAGTGTAAACATATACATCTGGGTTTGTTTGTTTGTTAAATTTTATTTTATACCACTTTAAGTCACGAGATTTCTCTGCGTGAAATTCGGGCTGCTCTCCCCGAGGAGAGCGCGTCGCCACAAGAGCAGCGCCACCTTTTTTTTTTGGGTCTGCAACTGTATTTGTTTCCCTATCAGAGTGGCTTTTTTTGAAGAATTTTGACAGGGACAACTCTCTTGTTGCGTGGTTTTTTTTACGTGTGCTGAAAATTTTGTGTACCTCGGTTTATCGTCTCATCCAAAAGACTAGCGCCCAGACCACCACTCATGGTCTAATGAATGGGGAAAAAGTTTCGGGCCCAGACGGGATTCGAACCACCGCACACTTCCGGCCCGGACTTTTTGCTTTCTCGACAGGCGCGTTACCTCTAGGCCACCGATTCACATAGTAGACAAGTTATATTCTTTTCTTCACACCAAAATTGATCTTATAGATCTTATAAGGAAAGATATCTACCATTTTCCCGCCGCTAGAGACAAACGAAGAAGTCCGACAAACCATCACCCAACAAGTAAAGCACTACGAAGATCTGCTGACTACAGTCATGGAAAGGAAGCTCAGATGGTATGGACACGTGACAAGATCAGATGGGCTCTCCAAGACCATACTGCAAGGAACAGTGCAGGGGAAGAGAAGGCGAGGCAGGCCCAAGAAGAAGAAATGGGAAGACAACATCACTGAATGGGCCGGGAAGAGCTTCTCCACAACCCAGGCACTTGCACACAACCACCGCAAATAGAGCCAACTGGTGCAACGTTCGTCACTGCAGTGCCCCTACGACCCTGGAGAATAGATAGATAGATAGATAGAGATAGATAGATAGAGATAGATAGATAGATAGATAGATAGATAGATAGAGAGAGATAGATAGATAGACAGATAGATAGATAGATAGACAGATAGATAGATAGATAGATAGATAGATAGATAGATAGATAGATAGATAGATAAGATAGAGAGAGAGATAGATGGATAGATAGATAGATAGACAGACAGATAGATAGATAGATAGATAGATAGATAGATAGATAGATAGATAGAGTAGATAGATAGAGAGATGAGAGAGAGAGATAGATAGATAGATAGAGAGATGAAGATAGATAGATAGATAGATAGATAGATAATAGATAGATAGATAGATAGATAGATAGAGACAGACAGACAGACAGATAGAAGATAGATAGATAGATAGATAGATAGAAAGATAGATAGAGATAGGTAAGATATGATAGATAGATAGATAGATAGATAGATAGATAGATAGATAGATAGATAGATGGACAGACAGACAGACAGATAGATAGATAGATAGATAGACAGACAGACAGACAGACAGACAGACAGATAGATAGATAGATAATAGATAGATAGAGACAGACAGACAGACACGGAGAGACTGAAACAGAGACTGTGTGAACCGTTTTTCACGCAAAGTGGTGTCAACCATACATAGCTGGCCAGCTGTCATCACGCGTGTTTACTTCCCCTGTTCTTCAACGCAGATGGTCTGTATGAATGTTGGGACCAAAGACACCAAATCTAAGGTAAAGGATGACATACTCCGTCTGCCGAGTAAAACCCGTGATTCCCCCGTGGGAATGCTGAGGGCCTGTCAGTATATAAATAGCTTCCCCCACCTTCTGGAAATTCTGTGCTGGGAATTCCCTCTTTTCTATCCCTCTCTTTGTTTTTGCCTTGTTCCTTTTTCTCCCTTTCACCTATTTCCTGCCTTCTAGGTCCATGTTCTCGCCTTTTTTCCCCCCACAAAGACTGAAAAGATAACAACAACTCTCTCCCACGCTGAAGTCGCATACATACGGGGACTGGATGTAAAAAAAGCACATAAGTGCTTAATCCATTAACCTCGATATAAAAGAATTTTTTTTAAAATAATAATAATAAGTCGGGTGTGCCGGGCCTGACTTGTCAGGCGCTTAACGGCAGCGCAACGTATTTTCGCTGATATGACAGACAACATTAGTTTCTGTGTGAGCGTTCGACAACGACGACGACGACGACGAAGAAGAAGAAGAAGAAGAAGAATTGCGAAGAAGAAGAAGAAGAAGAAGAATTGCGAAGAAGAAGAAGAAGAAGAAGGAAAAACCCGTGGCTGCCTGTCATGCCTTGACTTGACTTCCACTCTTAACTTCCTGAGGAGTCAGTTCTTTGAGCTCTGCACTGGAGTGCTCAGACTGTGTGTAGTGGGAAGTTTCTTCTTCAAACGCTCCGACAGTAACTATCATTGTCTGTCTGTCATATGAGCGAAAATACGTTGCGCTGCCGTCAACCGCCTGACAAGTCAGGCCCAGCGCATCCAACTTCGGCGCGCGTTGGAGAGAATGGTTATCTTTTAAAGTCTTTCTGGGGGGGAAGAAGGGCAGGAGAAATGGATCAAGAAAGGCAGAAAGTAGACAAGAAGGAGAAGACGTGACAAAAGGAACAAGGTGGAAACGAAGAGAGGGATAGAAAAGGGGGAATTCCCGGCACTGAATTTGCAGGAGGTGGGGATGCTAATTATATACTGACAGGTCCCTCGG
>CM054148.1:26593931-26596431 GCA_028751875.1 Rapana venosa | reverse complement strand
CTCATATGCAGAAATTCTCATATGGAGAAATTCTCATATGCAGAAATTCTCATATGCGGAAATTCTCATATGTATGCAGAAATTCTCACCATTGGGGAAAGTCAGAGCTCTGGCCAAGATCGAAACCCCCCCCCCCCCCCTCCCTCTCCCTCCTCCCCCCCCCCTCCCTACCCCAGCTACTGGGGCTGTAGCACAGTGGGTAGAACAGTGGATAAACAAATGCAGAACTTGGGAGGGGGGGGGGGGGGGGATTGAGTCGCACGTGTGAATTAAAGTGTTCGGTTCTTTTTGCTTCAGGTTGTTTAGCTACTGTGGGTCAGAGAGAGAGAGAGAGAGACAATGACAATGACAATGACAAATTCTTTTATTTCGAGGATAATGAATAAGCACACATGTGCTTTTTTACATCCAGTCCCCGCCCGTTAGGGATACATCTTAATAATAATAACCCAATACTTATACAGTCTCGCAATAAAAACAAGGGGAAATAACCCTTTTCAAAACAGCTCCCCCCAACAAACCCCCCCCCCCCCCCCCCCCCAAGCAAGCAATTAAAGAAAATCCTAAATACCCCACCCCCTACCCCCATCCCCCCAAAAAACTCTAACCAGTAAAACAAAAAACCAAACAAAGAGAGGGGGGGGGTTGAGCGCACGTGTGAATAAAAGAGTTACGTACTTTTTGCTTACAGGTATTTTTTAGAGCTCAAAGAAAAATAACAAGAGAGAGAGAGAGAGAAGAGAGGAGAGAGAGAGAGAGGAGAGAGAGATGGAGAGAGAGAGAGAGAGTAGAGAGAGAGAGAGTGAGAGAGAGTGAGAGAGAGAGCATGTGTGTATAATTATGACTCTGTGTGTATGTAGAGAGAGAGAGAGATAGATAGAGACAGAGACAGAGACAAGAGAGAGAGAGAGAAGCAAGGATAGAACTGTGTTTTTTTTTATATTTTTATTCTTTATATCGAGGATAATGGAATAAGCACTTACGTGCTTTTTTACACCCAGTCCCCGTGTGTATGCAGTTTTGTAAATTTCTTGTCACCATATGTCCCAAACGGCACACAAGATGCCTACTCGTTCCACGAAAAGCGGATAAAGGATTTAACGTGTTGGGGAGATTGTTTCTGCCTGCGTTCGCAACGGTGGCCTGTGTTTATAGTTTCCGGAGGATGTGTGGCGTGGTGATGTGTGTGTTTTATGTAAGTGTTGGTGTGTGTGTGTGTGTGTTGTGTGTGTGTGTTGCGTGTGAATGTGTGCCTGTGTGTGTGTGTGCGTGTGTGTGTGTGCGCGCATACATGTATAGTCTATTCATACCTAATACCTATTCAACTCTCTCTATATCGATAAACAAAACAAAACACAAAAAAGAAAGAAAAAAAGAACCACACCCACACCCTATCTTTTCACTGAATGGCAAACAAACCAAAACAACTCCCCTACCCCCACCTCCCACCCCACCCCACCTCACCCCCACCCCTACCCCCCTCCCAAATAAAAAAGTCCTGTCCCACTTTTCCACACACGAGAGCTAAGAGGACAGGGCAGTATATAGGATGTTCTCTAGTACACCTTAATGGCTGAAAACAAAACAACACACAACACAAAACGAACCAAAACCAAATAAAACGAAACCCCTCCACACACAGAGTGTTTGTTGTAGTGATTTGTTGAAAGAAGCAGAGATGGGGGGAGAGAGAGGGAGGAAATATTGATGGTGTATGCACGCTACTGGTTCCAGACACTATTGCAGGGCATATCTTCTTTCAGCTTTTTTTCCTTCCTTCCTTCCTTCTCTTCCCTTTTGCTTTCTTTCCTTTCTTCTTTCTTTCCTTCCTTCCTTGCTTTTTACTTTCCTTTCCTTTTTCTTTCTTTCTTTCCTTCCTACCTTCTCTGCTTTCTTTCATCTTCTCCCTTCCTTCTTTCAACTTCTTTTTTCCTCCCTTCGTTCCCGCCTTGCTTTCTTTCAACTTCTCCTTTCCTTCCTTCCTTCCTTCCTTGCTTTTTACTTCCTTCCTTTCTTTCTTTCTTCCTTTCTTTCTTCCTTCCTTTATTTCTCTCAACTTCTTCCTTCCTTCCTTCTTTCAACTTCTTTTTTCCTCCCTTCGTTCCCGCCTTGCTTTCTTTCAACTTCTCCTTTCCTTCCTTCCTTCCTTCCTTGCTTTTTACTTCCTTCCTTTCTTTCTTTCTTCCTTTCTTTCTTCCTTCCTTTATTTCTCTCAACTTCTTCCTTCCTTCCTTCTTTCAACTTCTTCCTTCCTTTCTTCTTTCTTTCCTTCCTTCCTTCCTTCCTTGCTTTTTCTTCCCTCCTTTCTTTATTTCTTTCTCCCTTTCTTCCTTTCTTCAGTCCTTCCTTCCTTTCTTTCTCTCAACTTCTTCCTTCCTTCATTCCTTCTTTCAGCTTCTTCCTTCCTTGTTTTTTTACTTCCTTTCTTCCTTCTTTCCTTCCTTCCTTCCTTGCTTTCTTTCAGCTTTTTCCTTTCTTCCTTCTTTCAACTTCCTTCCTT
>CM054148.1:26568931-26588931 GCA_028751875.1 Rapana venosa | reverse complement strand
AGGACGTTAAACTGAAGAATTAACTAACTAACACACACACATGCTCGCAAACATGCACGAGGGCAGCGCCCCTCTCCTCCCCCTCGCTGTTTTACCTAAACAGGGCAGGGACCCATTGACAGCTGTATTGACAGATTAAAATATTGAGGCTGTCAATATAACAGGGTTCTTTGTAACGCACGCATACGTTAACATCGCAAAGTGCAGGCATAGCAAGGTAAAGGTACAGGTGTCCCATAACCTATGTGGTTGAAGGGGGAGCAATGCGTCAGAGACCTCAACTTCTCTAGGGGCCAGCATATTGAGGGCGGCGCCCATCTCCTTTCCCTTGCTGCTTTACCTTCCCTGACCCTAAAGAGGGCAGGTACCCATTTACAGCTGGGTGAAGTGGGGGACTGTACTGAAGCCAAGGCGTTCAAACAGTCACCCATCCAATTGGTAACCACACTTGACGCTGCTTACCTTGGCTGGGGGAAAGCAAGTGCTCTGACCACTGAGCTATCCTGACCAGGTTGCTAGAGAGAAAGAACTGTCCATTAACATAAGACAGACAGACAGACAGATAGACAGACAGACAGATAGACAGACAGATAGACAGACAGGACACGTGCCAGAAAAGGCCGGAGGCTATCTCTTTCAGCAAGTAGTGTGTGTGTGTGTGTGTGTGTGTGGTGTGTGTGTGTGTGTGTGTGTCTGTGTGTGTCTGTGTGTGTCTGTGTGTTTCTGTTTGTGTGTGTGTGTATTTGTGTGTGTGTGTGATTTTTATTTATTTATTTTATTTTATTCTTTTATATCGAGGATAATGGAATAAGCACTCGTGTGCTTTTTTTACATCCAGTCCCCGTGTGTATGCAGTTTTGTAGATTTTTTTTTTTTTTTTTTTTTTGAGAAAATCTTTTTTTTTTTTTTTAAATGACACTTGTCATGATCAATACAATAATTATGCGAAAAGTGACACTTGTCATGATCAATACAATACACTGCAATAATTATGTGAAGACACTTGTTGCGATCCACTGTAAAATGTTAAAGTGACATTGGTCAAATCCATAGGACTCAAAGATTCGCATAATTGTTACCCACAAACTGTTTCTAAATTTACTTTTGGTAATCGAGATTTTCTTCTTTTTTACATTTTTTTAAAAGATCAGTATTTTTTTTTTAACAAATGAGTTTTAGATAATTTGTTTGCATAACATAGAACAAATGTACATATATGTTATAAGCAAGTATATATAAGAGTTTGCAATATATTCATATTATGAATACAACATTTCAAACAAGTTAAATACAACCTAACAAACTGTACAGAAAAAGGAACATGGAAATGGTTTAGTACACAGATTACATTTTTGAGTATATCAACAAATAAATGCTATCAAAAACAGTTTCTTCTGAAAGTATCTAGTCATCATCAATTAGTTGCTTGTAATATTGCCATTTACCTGCAAAAACACTATAAGTCATGTTTGTTTTAGCAATACACTCTTTAGTTTGATATAGTTTTTTCAGATATTTTCTAAAAAACCCCAAATAGAGGTTCCGTTTTTTGTACTCTAGATCTGTAAATAAAAAATTTTGCATTGATTAATAATTCGTCTAGTATTTCATCACTCTTTGATCGAGAATCAAATCCAAACAAAATCTGTTCCTTTGACAGCACTAGATCATGTGTATTGGTACAATTTTCCTGAAGGAAGCTTTGTAATTCATTCCAAAAATGAGAAGTTTTGCTGCAAGCATAGAATAGATGATCAACAGTTTCTTTCTCAAAATAACAGAATGTGCATTTGTTGTTTTCAGCAATTTTCATTTTTTCCAGAATATTATTTGTTGCTAGAATTTTGTGAATCAGTCTTATCTGGAACCATTTCCTTTTAATTTCTTTTATTTTATGTACTTTGTCAAAAATATTTCTCCAGTTGAGATCACCTGGTATTGTATTGTTCCATTTATCGCAACACTTTGGCTGTTTGTTATCTGCAACCAGAATGTCATAATAAGGGCGTGTTCCCTTTTTAATTGTCAGAATAAAACCCAAAGCCTTTTGAAGGCTATTTGATCTATTATCATTTATAGTGATGTCCGTTTTGCTGATATACTTTTTAATCGCTTGAACACAGCCTAAATATGAAATAAAATTTGTCTTGATATTATATTTCTTCTTAAAATGTTCATATGTCAAAAAATTTCCACTTTCGTCAACTAGATCTGCAATGCGATATATATCGTTGTCTATCCATTCTTTCAATTGAAAGAAGTTTCCACCAACTTTAACATTCTCGTTGTAAAATATGTTTTCTGTCAAAAGATTTTTAGAATCAACAAGTTGAACTTTCCTGCTAAACATTTTGTATGCATGGAATGTATCAATCCAGAATGCATTCGAACTTCTTTCCCTAATGGGTATACAGTAGCTATATTTGTCCAGATCTTTGACAACAGGGCAAATCTCTTCAATGATAGAACTCCACTTATGAATCCTGAGTTTAAGTTTTCTTATCCATATAAGTTTTAACCCCATTATATACTGTTTTAGAGATGGTATTCCCAATCCTCCATGCTTTATATGTTTGATTGTGGTTTTTCTCGAGATTCTATCTTGCTTATTTTTCCACACAAACTTAAAACATAGCTTCTGAAGTATATTTATATAATCATTTGGTGGATTAGGTAAGAGTATCCAGAGATATATCAGTTTGGAAAGAATTAAAGATTTTAGCACTGCCACTCTACCAATAGGTGTAATATTCCTTTTTATCCAGATGTTGAATAGAGATCTTATTTCTGTAATTTTGTTATCATAGTTCAGTTTTTCACATTGTGACAAGTCTGGTGTAAACCATATTCCCAGTATCTTAAACTGTTTTGGGTTCCAGTCTAACCTTAAATGGGTCATATACCTTGCATCAGAAAATGTTTTGCTCCCAAGCCATAATATTACTTTAGTTTTCTCTATATTCATAAACAGTCCAGTCACTTTTCCAAATAAATTAAAGTTTTATGGACTGTTCAAATGATATGCTGTCACCTTTATTTATTAGCTGTGTGTCATCAGCGAACTGTGACAACTTGTATTCTGTGTCATTAATATAAATACTTTTGATGTTTCGGTTTTCTCTTATCATAATTGCTAGAATTTCTGCTGAGAGAATAAATAAATATGGAGATATAGGGTCACACCTGTCTGCATCCTCTGTGGATATTAAACCAGGGGAGCACTGTCCATTAACTATAACTGTAGACTTAATATTTCTGTAGAAGGTTGAAATCCAACGAAGTATATCTTTTCCAAATCCAAATGCTTTAAATACCTTTGAAATGAACTGCCAACTTAATGAATCAAAAGCCTTTTCAAAATCAATGGAAATTAACATACCTGGAAGGTTTTTCATTTTTAGGTAATTAATCAGATCATACAACAATCTTATATTATCTCCTATATATCTGTTAGGCAAAAATCCTGTCTGATCTTCATTGATGAGTTTGGGAAGAACTGTTTTTATTCGATTAGCTATACAGGATGAGCCTATTTTATAAATAACATTAAGTAAGGATATTGGCCTCCAATTTTTTATGAATTCTTTTGGTTTGTCATGTTTAGGGATACATGTAATTAGTCCTTCTTTTTGTGTGTTTGTTAATTCCCCATCTCTAAAGGATCGATTTAAAGCTCTGACTACAAAAGAACCAAGTTGTTTCAAAAAAAACTTGAAGAATTCTGAGGTAAATCCATCAGAGCCTGGGCTTTTGCCATGTTTCATATTTCTAAGAGCGCATCCAGCCTCCTCCAATGTTATTTCACCTTCAAGCAATTTTTTTTCTTCGCTTGATAGCTTTGGAACTTCTGAGACTAGATCTTTAATCTCATATTCTTTTACTTTTCGTTCTTTATATAGGTTTTCATAAAATTCTTTAACTTCCAAAAGAATATCCTCAGATTTATATAGCTCCTTGTCATTTGAAACTAACTTTGGCATATATTTACTTATATAATTTCTTTTTTCTAAATTACAAAAATACTTTGTGATCTTTTCTTCCTCTTCATACCCATCTAGCTTTTGATCTAAGAGAACACCTTTCATTTTAACATCTCTAATGGCTGTTAGTTCACTACTGAAATCATTTAATTGCTGAATGTCCAACTCTGTTTTGTTAACTTTTTTCTCTACTTCTTTGATTTGATTTTCTAGTTTTTTGTTCCTCTTGCTCTCTCACTTTCTTTTTCTGTGTTGCATATGCTATTGTCCTTGTCCTAATCTTCATCAGCAGAAAATCTAAAAACACATTTTCAGGAACTGTTAACTTTATATTAGTTTCAGATAATTCTTCCAGATTTTCTTTCTCATAGTGCTCAGCAGCATACTCTTCAATAACACTGTTAATAGTTTCGTTAATTTCTTTTGTATACATGCTATCCTTGAGGAGAGAGTTGTTAAATTTCCAGTACGTCCTGCACTTCTTTTGTTTACCAAATTTTAAACTCAAACTAATCATGGAATGATCTGATCGATATCCATATTGGATATCAGGCTCTTCCACAGCAAAGATAAGGTACTCAGAGAGAAGGAAAAAATCTAATCTGCTTTGTTTTAAAGGACTTGTCTTTCTCCATGTGAATCTTTTATAATTGGGGTTGTATTCTCTCCATATATCTGATAACTGTAATTCTTCAATCATATTTAGCACACTTTCTCGAGCTTTAGGGTTGTTGATATGTTTATAATTATCGTAATCAAGGGAGGGGTCTAAGACAAGGTTCCAATCACCAACACAGATAATATTACGTGTTTTAAAGCGTTTAATTACATCTTTTAAGTGTGAATAAAATTCAGGCGTGTCTCTGTTAGGTCCATAAATATTAACAAGAAGCAGATCATGTTCCATAAATCTAAATAAAACTATTACAAAGTTTCCATTCTGGTCTCTCTTTATCTCTTTTATCTTAAATTCTCTTCGTGATCTACATGGACCAGATTACAAAGGAAGCCAACCCAGATCCTGAGGCCCTGAACGAACTATTATTTGCTGATGACCAGTCCCTGATGAATCAGAACAAAGCAGCTCTTCAAGAACACACAGACCAACTCAACACAAGCTGCGAGAGGTATAACATGAAGATCAGTATCACCAAAACAGAAGTTATGTCTGTCAGCAAAATCCAGAAAGCTGGACATCAACATCAACGGCAACCCAGCTGAAACAGACCAAAGAATTTAAATACTGGCAGCCTTTTCACTGAAGATGGAAAATTGGACAGAGAGATAGAAACAAGATGCCAGAAAGCGAATGCAGTCAGTTACCACCCTCGCCCCCCTTCTAAAACATCCCAGCATCCCAATGAGCACCAAGGCAAAACCATCACGCCATCTTCGTTCCAACACTCACATACCAGTGTCAGACATGGGCCCTAACAAAAGCCTTAGAGAGAAAACTGGTCACATGTGAAATGCGCTGCCTGAGAAAGCGTCAACAAGACCAGACGCGACAAGATCAAGAATGAGGTGATCAGAGACATGTACGGACTAACAACCAATTCTCCACCATATCGAACAACAAAGGATCAGGTGGTTTGGTCACCTCACTAGAATGCCGCCCAACCAACCAGCCCTACGGGCATACACCATCAAATACAATGGCTGGAAAGCCAGAGGCAGACCAAGGAGACGATGGAGCGACTCCGTGGCTGACACCCTGCGAGCCCATGACCTGTCACTACATCAAGCCTCCCGCCTAGCTGCAGACAGACGTCTGTGTCTCCCCGCGACGCCGAAGGGCACCAGCGGCAGATGAAAGAAAGAAAGGATCTTAAAATCAAATGTATTATTGAACAGTATTGCCACACCTCTGGAGTTTGATCTATTAGAAGAAAAAACACACTTGTAGCCCCACTCTGCTGTAACAAAAGATTCTGGTTTCTTATCAAAATGGGTATCTTGTAAACAAAAAACTGAATGGGACTTTTGCTTCAGGTATTGGAATACATCACGTCTCTTTTTCGCATCACCTAATCCTTGGCAGTTCAAAGATACAACAGAAATACTATCCATATATAGTTATTACATTTGAAAATAGCTGGAAACCAGAAAGCTTTGTAGATTCTGTCATCTGTTCCCACCGGCACCAGTGGGCTACTCCTACGAAAAGCGAACAGGATTTAACGTGTGCGCAAGATGTTTTGCGTGCGTTCGCACACGGGACCTCGGTTTATAGCTCCTCCGAAGGACTTTTGGGAGAGTGGAGTCAGCACTGATGGTTAACTCCAGGGGAAAATATCCCCTTGAACGGGAATCGAACCCGGGTGGTCAGATTGCGAGCACAATGTCTAACCACTAGGTTATCCCGTTACCCCGTGTGTGTGTGTGTGTGTGGTGTGTGTGTGTGGTGCTGAAACAGCTTGCATTGTTGGTGTGCTTCAGTGGCCTCAACTGGCGGGGGTGGGGGGGGGGTGAGAGGGGGGGGGACGTGTACTTCAACGGTGTGGCAGAGAAGAGAAAAAAAAGCAAACAAACACTGGGTGAAATATTTTATGAATTTGTTGTGTGTGTGCATTTAGGAGTGTGTGTGTGTGTGTGTGTGTGTGTGTGTGTGTGTGTGTGTGTGTGTGTGTTGTGTGTGTGTGTGTGTCTTTCTTCTTTAATTTAACGTCTTTTCACATTACGTGATATTAGACAAGTTGTGTGTGTGTGTGTGTGTGTGTGTGTGTGTGTGGTGTGTGTGTGTGTGTGTGTGTGTGTGGTGTTGTTGTGTGTATGTGGTGTGAGTGTGTGTGTGTTTGTGTGTGTTTGTATGTTTATGTGAGTGTGTGTGCACGTGTGTGTATGTGAGTGGGTGTGTATATGTGTTTGTGTGTATGTGAGAGAGAGAACATACATGGGTGTAGATGTGTGTACATATTTGTGTATAGAGTGTATGTGAGTGTGCGGGCGCGCATGTGTTTGTATGTGTGTGTGTGTGTGTGTGTGTGTGTGTGTGTGTGTGTGTGTGTGTGTGTGTGTGCACGTGTATGTATGCCTGTGTGTGACTGTGTGTGTGTGTGTGTTTATGCAAGTGTATGTGTGTATTTGGGTGTATATGAATGTGTGTGTAAGTGTGTGTGTGTGTGTGTGTGTGTGTGTGTGTGTGTGTGTTGTGTGTGTGTGTGTGTGTGTGTGTGTGTGTGTGCATAGGTACTGTATACTCTACATCAGCTAGGAATCTGTAGGCCTACATAGTTGTGATGTTTTAAAAAAAATTATATTATGTTAAGAAATCAAACGGAATCAAATTTAACTTGAACAGGAACAACAAATATCTGTTATAAAAACCGACCGACTGGGCTCTTACTCAAGCCTTTCACTAATTCTAGCATTTTAAGATTATCAACCAAAATGTCTGTGTGGGATAAACTAGCAGAGTTGTTGTTAGACAACCAATCCGGCAAAAAAGGCTTCAACTGATCACAATAAAACATAACATGTTCTGGCGTAATCTGATCACCACAAATACATGACACATTTCGACTGAATTTCGTTTTGAGAGCATCGAGCCTTAGTCTGTATATCAGACTTGTCAACAGTCTATGACACAATTTGTTCTGATCAGAGAAATCGTTGTATTTAGACTTTGTCGACTTAGGTCTTGCACATCCTTTTGAATGATAAGTTTCATGATATAGAGTGCCAAACTGATCCCAGCAAGTCTTCTTTAGAAGACAATATCCCTCTTGTAAAGACAGCGGCAGTTGCATTTTGATGGTATTTTCCTTGTTCATTGCACCCCTTTTAGCTGTGCAATCTATCCATTCGTTTCCCCAAAGACCACAATGGGATGGAATCCAGCAAAATTGTATACAGGTACCACGTGTGGACAAAAAATGAATTAAATGAACAATTTCAGTCACAATTTCCCCTTTTATTTTAAACAAAAACATTTAAAGACTGTAAACAGATTTGGGAAATCAACACAGAAAATATTTGTTCACGGGAAAAAGGAAAAATTTTTAAGCAGAATTTTAAAAACGCCACCCAAAAAATTGCAAAAAAGCCTGCTGAGAAAATAAAAAAAAGCCCTTTTCCCCAATGTAATAAGCCCTTTAAATTTTTTCCAGAGCGGGAAATTACAAATCCAGCCCCCCTTGCCTTTACTAACAAGTACAGAGCCGTCGTATAATTTTAAAATGATTATTATAATTTTCATGTAAATTAATCAACAAATGCCGAAAGAACGGGCCCATCATTTTTTTTAAAAGGTCAGCTTGCCTATGTAAAATTTGGCAATGTTAGCCCCCAAAGGAGGAATAACGCGGGCCGACAATCGGGGAGAAAACTTTTTTTTTTTGATTCACACCTGTTTTTTCAAACGGGTCGATGTGAAGCTCCCAAAGGGAGTTAAAGAACTTATTTTTTTTTGCTTTTTTGGGATAAGGGATTCAGCCTTTAAAAAATTTCTGGCATACATAGTTTTTTTTTGTATGACTTTTTTAAGATGTATTTAGCGGGAAGCAATTTTTAAATTTGTGTTCAAAAAAAAATCATTTCCAAATTTTCCCGGGCATAACACCGGGTGTCGCAGTATAAACCGGGCCACCAACCGTTGCAAGTTTGGAGATTTGCTACCCAAACTCCTTTTGTATTTTTTTAAAATAGATATTTTTTGGAGCCGAGAAAAAAAATTTCTTGCCAAATTTTAAATTTTTTTGAACAAACCAAAAAGATTTGCGGGGGTTAAAAGGGTAGGGAGTATCCTGCCCCCAAAGGGTTGCCTACTCACAACCCAAAAAAAGTTTAAACGTTCTGGCCTTTGTTGGGAATTACTCTATGTAAATACCAAGTTTTTTTTAGATGTAAATAAACTCCAAAAAATTTTTACAACTTGTGTGTATTCAATTGCAGACCTTTTAATTTAAAAACGGGGAAGAAAATCTGGATTATGCCCAAATTGAAAACATCATATATTTTTTTTTCTAAAGGAAAGGGGATTAACCCTTTTTAAAAGCATTACATTAATTTTAAAAAACTCATTTTGATACCCCCTTTTTAAAAATTTTTTAAAAGACACAGTAGTTTTTTTTTTTTAAGATTCACTTTAAAACCACATGAAAATTTCATCTACTACTGCACAATTCCAAAAAATTTTTAGATAAGGGCTTAGAAGATCATGGGTTTAAAAATTAAAAACATTTTGGGGGCTAAAACCCTTTCCTTTTGGGGAAATTTCCCCCAAGGGAAAGACCTTAAGTGAGAATGGGCCCTTCCTACTTTTGTTTGAATGGACCTTTCACTTAAAAATGCTTTAAAGTAATTATAAAATGCAACCTGAAACCCCAATTAATCCATTTTTTAAAAAGTAGCTTGCCCTCCCCGACTTGGTCGTCCCTTTTTTTTACATTCAAAGAAAGTTCAAGCACTTTTTTGTCTTCTAGCAAACTGATTTTTAATTGGGTCGTAATTTTTTTTTAAGGGACGACAGTTGACCCCCCCTTTTTCCAAGGGCCTGCTTAGAGACGGGAAAGATTTTATGTTTTTCACAGTAATAAATGACCCTTTTTTAAGATGATACTTCCTTTAAATTTTTTCCCTAAGGGATGTTAGGGCATCGGCCTGTACTTTTTTTTGTCTGCTTTGGGGTTTCCCTTGTTTAAAAAACGGGCACAATGATGGGATTTTTCCACAAAGATGGCAGACCCCCATTTAAAAACCAACTTCTGAAAATATTGGGAAAAAAATTTTAAAAAAATTTATCTGGAAAGTCTAATTTTTTTCTTTTAGTTTACACATCAGCCCAAACAAATTTTTTTTTTGTCCCAAAGGGTTTTTAAAATTTGAAACTTTTTTTCCCTTTGAAGTAAAAAGGTCAGAAATTTGGATAATACATAGATTTTAACTTTTACTTTTAATTTTGGCATTTTTTTTTAACTTCCAAATACTTTTTTTCATTTGCCGATAAACTTTCCACTTTACAATTTTTTGGGCAAATAAACAACAAAAAATTTCACCTTTTCAAAGTTAGAGGGAAACTCATTTTTTCTGATTTTTAAGGGTATGGGGGCAAAACAATCCCCATTTTTAAATTTCCTTCATTTTTTTCCCCAGATTTTTGGTTAAGATCTTTATTCCGAATATCTATTTACGAAAGTGGACCAATACGGTTTTTTTTCCGCTTTTTCTATTATCCTGTTGCATTGATTCTTATTTTTTTTTCATATTGCTTTATATTTAAATTAAATTTTTTATTTTTGGGGAAAATTTTAAAACCTGTATTTTCTTTTGTCGGGCAACTTCACAGGGGGGCTTTCCACCATACATTCCCCGAACATTTTTTAGTTTTTAAAAGGGATTACTTTTTGGAATGGACAGCCCACTGCATAAGAATTGTTTTAAAAACAAAATTTCGTAAGTTCGTCAAACCTGTCTTCAAAAAAGGACATTTTGTATGCTGCAGTATGTCTTTAAATTTTAAACCTTGGGCTTTTTTATAACATTTTTTTGAATTCTGTCTTTGGGATATCTTTTTTTGACATTTTGCTTTTCTAAACTTATAATAACACCCAAAAGGGCCCATTTTAAACCCGTATCATGGACTTTCCCTCCACTCAAAAGGGGTGCCAATTGCGGGCGATATTAAAATAATGGGTTTTCTGTTGCTCATGATTTGGATAGGGTTCTGGTATTCTTGTAATATTTCCGTTTTTTTAGCAATAAAAGGAGAGTCCCAATATTTTCAAAAAAAAAAACGGTTATAGAAAGAAATTTTAACAATCTTTTTTCCCCCAAAACGGAAAATGGGCATTAAAGTCACCAGCTATGACCATTTATCTTTTCGGTCCCTTACCTTACCCCTTTCATTTTTGATTGTCGGGGGCCTTTAAAAGACAAATAAACTGAAAAAAATTTTTTAAAAGGGCACTTTTCCTTTAAAATTTTTTCCCGGGGCCCTGCCCAAGTTTTAAAAATTTTTTAAAGTTTTCCCTTTGGAAAAGGAGACAGAAGCTAAAACAAAACTAATTTTTTCCTTTATAAAAAACATGTTATCTTTCCTTTTTCGCTTCTACCTATAAACAGGGGGTTTAATAGAGTTAGGAATTTTGGGAATTTTACCCCGGGTCTATTTTTTAAAGGGATTGAAAAACCCAAAATTTTTTGAAAATTTTTAGAAAAAAATTTTTTAAGAAATAATGCAATTTTTTAAATGGGATGGGAAAATTCCACTGCATAATATCAATTTTAATCTAGGTTTTTTCATTTTGATATTTGTTTTACTTTTAAAAAAGTAAAATGATAACCCAAACCGAAAAAATTTTAAAAAAACTAAAAAACCCTAAAAAAACAAGAGAAAAAAAAAAGGGAAAAAAAAAGTAATAAAAAAACAACAAAGAAAGTTCAAATGGCAAAAACACTTTATCGTAAAAAAACACAGACAAAAAGTTCACTGATCCGAAGTCCGCAGGCCCATACCAAAAAGACATGTCACCCCTCTGTAAGAAAACGGCCCCCACTTTTTTTGCCAAGAAAACACAGCTACACGAAACCAAACCCAAAAAAACCTGATAGTTTTACACATGGGTGAGGGTTCCCTTAAAGAATCGATCAAATTTGGAACGAGTGGAAAGAGGTAAAGGCCGAAAAAAGCTGCCTCTGGGGGGGTTTTGATGGCAGATGATTTTTTTTCCCGACTAGAGGTGGGGAAAAAGGAGGCTGTGGGAAGACGGGTCTTTTTTTCCCCGGGGTAAATTTCGGCCCCGTGCTGCTCTGCGGGATGGCTTCTTCCACAAAAAGAGTGGAGATGTCGTCCCCCGGGTTTCCCGGGTAAACCCTTCTTCCTCTCTGAAGGGTGAATGGAAACCTGTCATATACACTTTCCCAAAATTTGGGTTTTAAAAATTTTTAGACATAAAAATGAAAAATTTCAATGTTAACATCTGGAAAACGTGGGGATTATACAGCTCCCTTTTCTTTTACTTTTTACCAGGATGGGGCATGGAGCCACTTTAAATTTTTGACAGTTTAAAAAAGTAAAACCCACCCGGGCTGCACAAAAAACCTCAACACAAGAACCCCGAGAATGACACAAAATTTGGGGATCCCTCGTTTTTTTTTTAAATCATTTACACCCCGTGGGGGACAACTACACAAAAATCTTCGCAGTGTATCCCTAAGACGAAGGGGGCATTTTTTCCCTGGTAAATTTCTTTTTTTGTAACAACCCCGAAACCAAGGGGGTTTCCCCTTGATTTCCAAAAATTTTTGGCCCCTTACTGAATCAAAAGCAAAATTAAAACTTTTTTGGGGGTTTTGGGGAAATTTGGGTTTTGTACTTGAGGCTTGAATTCCAGATTTTTCGTTTTGTTTCTTTCATCCCAAAGGGTTTAATATGATTAAAGTCCCCTTTGATTTTTCATGGTTTTTTTTCTGTTTACAGTTTTAATGGGGCAGCTTATTTTCTTTTTCTCCCCTGGGTTTTTTTTTCTTTAACTCTGGGCAGTAATTTTAAAGCATTTTCTTGCTGGATGGTTTTTTTCATAGTTTTGTTGACGTCAAATTTTTTAAACCTTGTTGATTTCTTTTTAAAAATCCTGGTCCCCTTTCTCCAACATACAATTGGGGGGTAAGAGACTTTTTTCAACACTTTCATAAAGAGGGGTTGACACAAGACGGGGGTTTTGGGGGGACAGATGGAAAGGCAGTTTTTGTGTCTTCCGTCTTTGTTTTCTTTTTCCCTGCTCTCACCCGCAGGCACAGCCCGCCATCCCTTGAGTAAACTGTGTGGGGTGGGTGGTTTTCCCCTGTCTGTCCTGACTTCCCCTAATTTTTGTGTGTGGTTTTTTGTTGTGTTTTTGTGTGTGGTGTTTTGTGTGTGTTGTAGGGGTGTGTGGGGTGTGGTGTTGTGTGTGTTTTGTTTGTGTGTTGGGTTTGGTTGGGGTCTGTTGGTTGTAAATGTGTGGTATTTTTCACTGACTTTGCTATTCACACACACTCACACACCATCCTACATGCATGCACATAGACACACAAACACACACCCACACACACCCCACACACACACACATACAGAAAAAAAGCTGTACTTCTTTTTTTTTTTTTATATATTTAAAAACAATACTATCCCAACATTATAAACTTTTCCAAAATAATGGTGCCCAATCAAAAACTTTAAAAAATACACTTTCCCTTTTCGAAAAACTTGTCTTTTTCCCCCCTCAAAAAACAGAGTTGTAAAGCTATTTAAAGACCCCGAAACCCCTGGCATCATGTCGTTTTAAATTTGATTTCTCCGTCCTTTCCTCCCAAGAAAAAACCCCCCTATGTAATTTTTGTTTCCCGGCTAGAGCTCCGAGGTTCACCAAAGGGAATGGGCGTCTCGACCGTTTTCACCTACCCGGGAAAGGTACCGTACCCCCCCTTTAGGGGGTCAAAGCTGGGGAAAAGGGTTTATCTTTCCCTAACCCCCCGAATAAAGGGAAAGGAGGTAAAGGATTTCCCCTAGCCTATTTAAAGGTTTGAGGGGGGCGAGGCGTCAGAGACCTCACTTTTCTAAGCCCCCATATTAGGGCGGCGCTCATCTCCCCCCTCCCTCCTGCTTTACCCCCCTACCCTAAAGAGGGCAGGGACCCATTTCCCGCTGGGGGAACTAAGGGAACAGTACTGAACCCAACCGCAAAAAGGTCAAACCCCCCAAACTTTGGGAACCACGCTCGACGCTGCTTTAAATTGGGTGGGGGGAAAACAGTGCTCCGGGCCACGAGCTATCCCGTCCCCCCCAAAACCAATAAATGACATAAAAATTTCGGGAAACTTTTTAAATGCATATCTGATCTTTTTCAGCAGAAAAACCAAAGAGAATTAAAAAAAAGGAGGGCGCACTTGAATTTACATTTGGGAAAAAGTCCAAAAAAAAAAAAAAAAAAAAAAAAAAAATTCCCCGACCTTTAATTACCAAACCCGGGGCCGAATTCGAACCCACGACTTCCCTTTGGCCCGTGGATTAAAAAACGAAAGGGCTCACCCCTCGCTATACCCTTCTCAGGGGACTTTGCATGAATTAGGAATTTTGGAGCCAAAAATGGTCCCTCAGGAAATGCTTTTCCTTCCCAAAATTTAAAAACCCCCCCAGGGATTTTGTCCTAATGGCAAAACTGCAGGGGAAAAAAACCCGCCCAACTTCCATAATCTGTGGTTTTCTTGGGGATGAAAAATGCCACACCCACTATTTTTCTTCATTTCCCTTGTTTTTGCTTTCCTTTGGAAAAAAGGAAGGTCTTTTTTTTTTTTTTTTTTTGGGTTTGGGTTTTTTTCTGAATCATTTTGGGGGGATTTTGTAGGTTAAATTTTGGGTTGTTTTTAGTTTTCTGGGTTTTAATCATCATTTTTTTTTCATTGTTGTGTTAAATAAAGTTTTTTTTTTTACTTGTTTTTTTTATTTTTGTTTCGCCCTTTTTTCTTGTTCTTCTTCTTCACCTTTTTTTTCATCCCCCTAACCCCCCTGCTAATTTTTTTTTTTCCCGCTCCTGCCATTTTGTCCTTCTTTGCATTTCTTCTTACTTCTTCTTCTTTTCTTCTTCGAAATTCTTTCCCCTTCTTCTTCCCAAATTCCCTTTGCATTCCTTTTTCGAAAATTTTTCGCATTCCCCTTTTTCTTCTTCTTCTTTTTTTCTTTCTTCTTTCCCCTTTTTCTTCTTCTTTTTTCCCCCACAATTTTTCTTTTTTTTTGCAAATCTTTCCTTTTTCAATTTTTTTCCCTCTTTTTTTCTTTGCAATTTTTTCGGGAGTTCCTTCCTTCTTCTTTTTCTTCGCAATTCTTCCCTTTATTTAACCCCAATTCCCTTTTTCTTTTTTCGCCATTCTTCCCTTTTTCTTCTTCTTCTTTCTTCCTTCTTTTTCTTCTTTTTCTTTTCTTCCCCTTTTCTTCTTCGCCTTTTCTTCTTTTTTTCTTCTTCCTTCCTTTCCCCTTTTTTCTTCTTCTTCCCTTTTTCTTCCTTTCCCTTTTTCTTCGCAATTTTCTTCCCTTTTTTTCTTCTTCCCTTCTTTGCAAATTTTTCATCTTCTTCTTTGGGAAATTTTTTCTTCTTCCCTTTTTTCTTTTTTCTCTTTTCTTCTTCATTCTTCTTCTTCTTCTTCTTCTTCTTTTTCTTCTTCTTCTTCCATTTTCTCTTTCATTCTTCTTTTCTTCTTTCAATTCTTCGCATTCTTCTTCGGCAATTCTTTCTTCTTCTTCGCAATTCTTCACGCATTCTTCTTCTTCGATTTTCTTCTTCTTCCTTTTCTTCGCATTCTTCTTCTTCATTCTTCTTCTTCTTCTTCTTCTTCTTGCTTCTTCTTCTTCTTCTTCTTCGCTTCTTCTTCTTTTCATCTTCTTCGCAATTCTTCTTCTTCGCATTCTTCATTTCTTCTTCTTCTTCTTTTCGCATTCTTCTTCGCATTCTTCTTCGCAATTCTTCTTCTTCGCAATTCATCTTCTTTGCAATTCTTCCTTCCTCTTTCAATTCTTCTTCTTCTTCTTCTTTTCATTTTCTTTCTTCTTCGCAATTCCTTCTTCTTCTTCTTCTTCTTCTTCTTCTTCATTCTTTCTCTTCTTGTTCTTCTCTTCTTCTTCTTCTTCTTCTTCTTCTTCTTCTTCTTCTTCTTCTTTCTTCTTCTTCTCTTCTTCTTCTTCTTCTTCTTTCTTCTTCTTCTCTTCTTCTTCTTCTTCACTATCTTCTTCTTCTCTTCTTTCTTCTTCTTCTTCTTCTTCTTCCTTCTTCTTCTTCTTCTTCTTTTCTTCTTCTTTCTTCTCGCAATTCTCTCGCAATTCTTCTTCTTCGCAATTCTTCACTTCTTCTCTTCTTCTTCGCAATTCTTTCTTCTTCTCTTCTTCTTCTTCTTCTTCTTCTTCTTCTTCTTCTTTTCTTCTTCTTCTTTTTCTTCTTCTTCTTCTTCTTCTTCTTCTTTTCTTCGCATTCTTCGCAATTTTTCTCTTCTTCTTTTCGCATTCTTCTTCGCATTCTTCTTGCAATTCTTCTTCCTTCTCAATTCTTCTTTTCTTCAATTCTTCTTCTTCTTCTTCAATTCTTCTTCTTCATTCTTCTTCTTCTTCTTCTTCTTCTTCTTCGAATTCTTCTTCTTCGAATTCTTCTTCTTCTTCTTCTTCTCAATTCTTCTTCTTCTTCTTCTTCTTCTTTTCTTCTTCATTCTTCTTCTTCTTCTTCTTCTCTTCTTCTTCTTCTTCTTCTTCACAATTCTTCTTCTTCTTCTTCTTCTTCTTCTTCTTCTTCTTCTTCTTCTTCTTCTTCTCTTCTTCTTCTTCGCAATTCTTCGCAATTCTTCGCAATTCTTCTTCTTCTTCTTCTTCTTCTTCTTCTACGCAATTCTTCTTCTTCTTCTTCTTCTTCTTCTTCTTCTTCTTCTTCTTCTTCTTCTTCTTCTTCTTCTTCTTCTTCTTCTTCTTCGCAATTCTTCTTCTTCTTCTACGCAATTCTTCTTCTTCTTCGCAATTCTTCTTCTTCGCAATTCTTCTTCTTCTTCTTCTTCTCTTCTTCTTCTTCTTCTTCTACGCAATTCTTCTTCTTCTTCTTCTTCGCAATTCTTCTTCTTCGCAATTCTTCTTCTTCTTCTTCTTCTTCTTCTTCTTCTTCTTCTTCTTCTTCTTCTTCTTCGCAATTCTTCTTCTTCTTCGCAATTCTTCTTCTTCTTCTTCTTCTTCGCATTCTTCTTCGCATTCTTCTTCGCAATTCTTCTTCGCAATTCTTCACAATTCTTCTTCTTCACAATTCTTCTTCTTCTTCTTTGCAATTCTTCTTTGCAATTCTTCTTCTTCTTCTTCTTCTTCTTCTTCTTCTTCTTCTTCTTCTTCTTCTTCTTCTTCTTCTTCTTTGCAATTCTTCTCCTTCTTCTTCTTCTTCTTCTTCTTCTTCTTCTTCTTCTTCTTCTTCTTCTTCTTCTTCTTCTTCTTCGCAATTCTTCTTCGCAATTCTTCTTCTTCTTCTTCTTCTTTTCTTCTTCTTCTTCTTCTTCTTCTTCTTCTTCTTCTTCTTCGCAATTCTTCTTCGCAATTCTTCTTCGCAATTCTCCTTCGCAATTCTTCTTCTTTTTCGCAATTCTTCTTCTTCTTTCTTCTTCTCAAGTCTTCCTGTCAAGGCCAGGTTACAATGCCCCATCAACAGTGCCTCCCACATTGTGCAGAATGCAGAGTATTTTGCTGTGGTGGTGGTGGTGGTGTCACTGACACGCTGAAGGCAAATGGAGAAGCTGCCATTCAACCCTTGAACAAACAGTAACACTCTTCCCTGCAGCTTTTGCCAGCTCAATGTTGACACAGTCAACACACACACACACACATGCACGCAATGCACGCCGCGCGCACACACACACGCTCACACACACATTCACGCAAGGACGCACGCATGCGCGCACGCACGCACGCACACACACATGTAGCATGCACGCGCGCATGTATGCAAGCACAAACAAACACACACAGAGGCACAGACACTCACACACAGACACACTCACTCACACACGCACAAAGGCACGCATGCACGCGCGCGCGCGCACACGCACGCACACACATTCACGCAAGAACGCACGCACGCGCGCACGCACGCGCGCACACACATGTACGCATGCACGCGCGCATGCATGCAAGCACACACAAACACACAAGGAGGCACAGGCACTCACACACACACACTCACTCACACACGCATGCATACACACGCATGAAAAGACGTTAAATTAAAGAAGAACGCATGCACGCGCACACACATACACACACACGCATACATATGCACGCGCACACACACACACAATTTTAGGGAAACAAATACACATTTAGACAGGAAACCAAACAAAATAATGGGTGGTGCTCTTCTTGTGGCAATGCGTGGGTGAACAATCCAAATTTTGCATAGAGAAATCTACCATGACTTAAAGTGACTATATAAATACACACACACACAAGCCTCCCCTCACACACACGCAAGCCCTCTCCCTCAAAACACACACACACACCCTCCCCCTCAAAAAACACACACACACTCTCCCCCTCAAAAACACACACACACTCTCCCCTCAAAAAGACACACACACGCACACACACACAAACCCTCCCCCTCAAACACAAACACAAACCCTCCCGTCACACACACACATACCCTCCCTCAAATACAAACACAAACCCTCCCGTCACACACACACACACCACACACACCCTCCCCCTCAAACACACACACACACCCTCCCCTCAAACACACACACACACACACACACACACACCTACCCCTCAAACACACACACGCACACATACCCTCCCCCTTAAACACAAACACAAACCCTCCCGTCACGCACGCACACACACACACACACACACACACACACACACACACACACACACACACAACACACACACCCTCCCCCTCAAAAACACACAGACACACACACAAACCCTCCCCCTCAAACACAAACACAAACCTCCCGTCACACACACACACACACACACATGCCCTCCCCCTCACACACACAAACCCTCCCCTTCACACACTCACACAAGCCTTCCTCTTACAAACCTAAGCCCTCCCCTCACACACAGCCCTCCCACACACACACACAAGCCCTCTCCCTCAAACACAGACACAAAAACCCTCCCCCTCAAACACACACATGCCCTCACCACCTCACCACAATGCCCTTCCCCTCACTCAACACACAAGCCCTCCCCCACAAACACACACACCACACAAACCCTCCCCCTCAAACTTACACACACACACAACCCTCCCCCTCAAAAACACACACACACAACCCTCCCCCTCAAACACACACACACACAAACCCTCCCCCTCAAACACACACACACACACAAACCCTCCCTCAAACACACACACACAAACCCTTCCCCTCACACACACACACAAACCCTCCCCTCAAACACACACACACACACAAACCCTCCCCCTCAAACACACACAAATCACACACACACAAACCCTCCCCCTCAAACACACACACCACACCTCCCCCTCAAAAGACACACACAGGCACACACACACAAACCTCCCCCTCAAACACAAACACAAACCTCCCGTCACACACACACACACACACCCTCCCCCTCAAACACACACACACACACACCCTCACCCTTAAACACACACACACACACACATACCCTCCCCCTCAAACACAAACACAAACCTCCGTCACGCACAACACATCACACACACACACACCACACACACACACACACCCACACCACACACACAACCCTCCCCTCAAAAACACACAGACACACACAACAAACCCTCCCCTCAAACACAAACCACAAACCCTCCATGTCACACCACACATCACACACACACACCCTCCCCCTCATACACACACACAAACCCTCCCCTTCACACACTCACACAAGCCTTCCTCTTACAAACCTAAGCCCTCCCCCTCACACACAGCCCTCCCACACACACACACACAAGCCCTCTCCCTCAAAACACACACACAAAAACCCTCCCCTCAAACACACACATGCCCTCCCCTCACTACAATGCCTTCCCCTCACTCAACACACAACCCCTCACCCACAAACACAGACACACACACACAAACCCTCCCCTCAAACACACACACACACAAACCCCCCACTCAAACACCACACACACAAACCCTCCCCCTCAAACACACACACACACAAACCCTCCCCTCTAACACACACACACACACACACACAAACCCTCCCCCTCAAACACACACACACACCACACACACAAACCCTCCCCCTCAAACACACACACACACCCACCCCTCAAAAAGACACACACGCGCACACACACACAAACCCTCCCCCTCAAACACAAACACAAACCCTCCCGTCACACACACACACACACCCCCTCCCCCTCAAACACACACACACACACACCCTCACCCTTAAACACACACACACACACACACACCCTCCCCCTCAAACACAAACACAAACCCTCCCGTCACGCACACACACACACACACACAACACACACACACACACACAAAACACCACACACACACCAC
>CM054148.1:26564092-26568431 GCA_028751875.1 Rapana venosa | reverse complement strand
GGGGGGGGGGGGGGGAGTTGGGGGGGGGGGGGGGGGGGGGGAGGGGGGGCCCCCCCTTTTTTTTTTGGGGGGGGTGAGGGGGGGGGGGGGGGGGAAAAGGGGGAAAAAAAAAAAAAAAAAAAAAAAAAAAAAAAAAGGGGGGCCCGGGAGGGCCCCCCCGGGGGGGGGGGCCCCGGGGGGGAAAAAAAAAAAGGGAAAAAAAAAAGGGGAAAGGTTTTTGGGGGGGGGGGGGGGGGGAAAAAAGGGGGGGGGGGGGGGGGGGGGGGGGGGTGGGGAGGGGGGATGGGGGGAGAAAGGGGGGGGGGGGGGGGGGAGTTAGAAAAAAAATTGGTTTTGGGGGGTGGGGGGGGGGGGGATGGGGGGTGGTGGGTGTGGGGGGGGGGTGATTGGTGTGTTGTTGTGTAAGTGATTGTGTGGTGGAGTGGGGTATTGTTGTTTCCCTCGGTGGTTTGTGTGGTGTTCTGTGGTGTGTGTGTGTGTCTGTTTTTGTTTGTGTGAGTAGTTTTTGGGTGGTGAGTGTGTGTATGTGTGTGTCCCGCATGTGTGTGGGGGGGGGTAGGGGGGTTGGTGTGTGGTCTTTAAAGATTCAGCGATTATAATTCCATCATTATTTTTATTTTTATTATTATTATTATGTGGGTGTGTATTTGTGTGAGTGAGTGTGTGTTGTGAGTAAATGGTGTGTCTATTTCATGTGTTATTGTGTGTTTGTAAAAGAGAGAGAAGGGAAGATAAAGAAAAGAGGGGGGGGGGGGGGGAAAGATTACGAACGTGCAAAAAAGGGGTGGGGAAAATTTTGAAAAAACAGGAGGAAAAAAAAAAACATTGAAGAGAAAAAAAACAAAGCAAACTTTTTTGGCTTTTAAAATTTTATAGGGAAAAAAACTCGATCTTTTTCTTGTAACGTTTTGTCACAAAAAAAAGAAAGGCAAAACTAGATTTACCGCACACAAACACGCATAATACTACAAAAAATACATACATACATAAAACCCCAACAACCAACAACAACCAAATACATACTAAATAATACACATAATACTACATCTTTACATACATACATAATCTACATACATAATACATACAACATCATACTACATGATAATACAAAATACAAAATACTGCAACAACAACAACATCTACATAAAATCATACATCATAATACAACCATACATACATCTCATACAGTTCAACATAATACATCATACAACATACAGCTTTCATACTACATACATACAAAAATACATGTAACATACATACATACATACATCATCATCATACTACATTATACATACTTTTAACATACTCATCATCAAATAATACATACTAAAAACTACATACATAATATAACATCATCATGAAAATTTAAACATAATAATACTACATTTAATACATCATGCATCAAAATAATACAACAAAACCCAACAAAATTTTACATAAACATCAACAAAACATCATACTACATACTAATAATAAAAATCATACATACCAAAATTACCATACAACATCATTATAAAAACATACATACATCATGCTCATTTAATGCTACCCCTACTGCTTTCAAAATCTTAAAAATTTATACATCAAAATCCCATCATACATCATTCATGCAAAATATATCATACATCATACGACATCATACTTTATCCCTTACATAAACATACATTAAACACATAATACATCCAACATACTACACCAAACCAAACATAATACATACAAAACAACTAATCATACAACATACACAACACCAAACAAAAAACAAACAAAAAACACAAATTTTCCCCCTTTCAAAAAAAAAAAAAAACCCCCCCACAGGTGTTTTGGGTTTTGTGAAAAAATATTGGTTGTGTTAGTTTTTGTGCGTGCATGCAGTGTTGTATGTGTTTTTTGTTCCCGTATGTGGTTTGGTTTGTGGGTGCTTGCTTTTTTTTTTAGGGTTTCCTGGGATTTGTGTGGGCTTGCGGTGGCGGGGTTTTGGGAGTAGTTAAGAGCTTTTTTTTTAAAAAATGTGATAAACATAAAAAAGGAAAACAATTTTAAAATAAAAATAAAATTTCCATTTTCACTATAAAAATCATATCATATCACCACCACCCCCCACACACATAATCCATCAACCCCCCAAACATCATATCACACACACACATATTTCAATACATACATACCCCCATATCAATAAAACCCCAAAACCCCATCCTAAAAAAACCGAATTTAAAACGTACCATATCATATCAGGTCAATCTTTAAAAACCCAAAATAAAATCTCATAAATAAAATAATCAATTCATCCATACCACCCTCCACCATCGGGTCTCAAAAAACATACATTCATCAATAACACCATAACCCCCAAACAAAAAAAGAAAAAAAAATCGAACGGGGAAACCATAAAACCAGAATTCTTTGAAAAAAAAAAAAGGGAAAAAAGTAAAAAAAAAATTTCGAGAAAAGGGGGGGAAATCTATTTTTAGAAAATTTAATATAAAAAATCCATTTTTTTGCCAATTTTTTTTTCCCTTAATTTTTTTTTTTTTTAAAAAATAATTTTTTTTATTTTTTAAATTTTTTAAAATTAAAAAGATGAATGTTTTCTTATGTTTTTTTTAAGAATTTTTTTTTTAAAATTTTTGAAACCGGGGAATGGGGGGTGGGGGGGGGGGAATGGGTGTGTGTGTTTTTTGTAAATGGGGGGAGGGGGGGGGGGGGTGGGGAAAAATAATTGGTTTTTGGGGGTGTGGGGGGGTGTGTGTGTGTGTGTGGTGGGGTGGGGTGGTGGTGTGTAGTTGTGTTGTGTGTGTGTGTGAGGGGTGGTGATGTGGGGTGTGGGGGTTTGTGTGTGTGTGTGGGTGGGGGGTTGGTGGTGTTGTGTTGTTTTGGGTTTGGGTTTATGTTTTTTTTTTTTTTTTTTTTTGGGGGGGTTTTTTTATGTTTAAAAATTTATTTTAATTATTTATTTTTTTTATTTTATTATTATTGTAATTATTTTTTGTTTATTTTTTTTTTTTATTTGGGTGTTTGGGGGAAGGGGGAAAAGGGGGAGGGAAGGGGGGGAGGGGTTTTAGGTGTTTTAGGGGTGGGGTTTGTAAAGGGGGAAAGGGGGAAATAAAAGAGAGAGAAAAAAAAGGGGGGAAAAAATTCGAAGTTTTAAAAAGGGGGGGAAGAATTTGTAAAGGGGAAAAGAAAAAAAGAAGGAGAAAAAAAAAAAAAACCAAACTTTCCGCAGTTTAAAAGATAAAAAAACCATCATTTTCTTTAATTTTTTGCGCAAAAAAAACAAAATAAAAAACCCCACACAAAAAACCATGCAACATCACCATCATGAAATGCATAAAAATACATAAAAATCATACATCATTCATCTACATATACATTATCTACATCATACATAAATACATGCATCTATGCTACATTACTCATCACATACATGCTACTAAACCCCCCCCCCCCCCCCCCCCCCCCCCCCCCCCCCCCCAAACCCCCCCCCCCCCCCCCAAAATAACAAATAAAAACCAACTTTTAACAAACCCCCCTTTAAACATCCCATACATGATACATGTTTACTATAAATAATACATACATACATACTTCTCAACATGATCCATACAACTTACTAATGTTCATGTGCATACATAATCCATACTACAACATCCATAATCCATCCATCCTCCATCCACCCACCCATCCAACAACACTAATACATACTACAACATACAACAAGACCGACATCAACAACATATACACAAACACAACATACTACTACACCATACACACTACACAACCCACCATACACACACACACACCGTGTGTGCTTGTCTTGTGTCAAATATTTGTGTGTGTGTTGTGCGTAGTTTTTGTGCGTGGTATGTCGAGATGTGTGATGTGTGCGTATGTGTATGCAGTTGGCGTATTTGTGTAATATATGTGTGCGGGCATGCTTGTGTCTGTATGTGTGTGCGCGTGCGTGATTGTGTGTGTGTGCGTTGGCGTGTGCGCGTGCGTGCGAGCTAGCTCTCAAGCACGCATATTTACAATTATGGAGAAGAATGTGATGAAGCATGACAGAAAAGGAAAGACATGAGTTTTAGAGAATAAAAGAATAAAATGATTGCCTAGTTTTCGACTATGGAAAGAATCATCATCATCATCACGCACCACCCACCATCATCATCATAATCATCATCACATCATCATTATCATCATCATCATTATCATCATCATCATCATCATCAATCACATCATCTCATTATCACCATCATCATCATCACGACTACCACCACCATCATCACCATCATCAACACCAACACCACCATCACTATCAGCAGCAGCAGCAGCAGCAACA
>CM054148.1:26534092-26551592 GCA_028751875.1 Rapana venosa | reverse complement strand
TCGATTCCCGTTCAACGGGGATATTTTCCCCTGGAGTTAACATCAGTGCAGACTCCACTCTACCAAAAAGTCCGGATGAGACTATAAACCGAGGCCCGTGTGGAACGCACGCAGAACATCTTGCGCACACGTTAAATCCTGTTCCGCTTTTCCTAAGAGTAGGCCATTGCGTGCCGGTGGGAACAGATGACAGAATTTACAAAACCGCATACACACGGGACTGGATGTAAAAAAAAACAACCACATAAGTGCTTATTCCATTATCGTCGATATAAAAGAATAAAATCAAATCAATCAATCAATAAAAACACACACAACACAACACAACACACACACACACACACACACACACACACACACAACAACACAACCACACACACACACAACCACAACACAACCAACCAACCCAACCCAACCCAAAACAACAACACACAACACCACACACACACACACACACACACACATTAGGCTACGTGGGTGTAACACACCCCCACACCCACCCCTCCCCCCCCCCCCCCACCCTACCCCCACTGATATGCCCACTGTCTAGAATTTCTTTCATCTGGGCAAAAAGGTCGCAAAGGATGCCGTATTTACTTTTGCTTTAAAAGAAGCTTTCTTTCAAACAGTGTTGCCAGAAATCGCTTTGTGTTTGTATCTTACAAAGACATGGCGTGTAAACTGACAGTAAATTGGACGTGGTGTGAGATATAGTTCTAGATTTAGATTATGGAGGGGGGGGGGGGGGTGTTAGTGGTTTGGTGGAGGGGTGGGGGGGGGTTTGGGGGGAGGGGGTTGTTATTTTGGGCTTGTTTGTTTGTTTGGTGGTGGTGGTGGTGATGGTGGTGGTGGATTATGATTTTTGTTGTTTGGGGGTTTGTGGTTGTCGTTTTTTTTTTGGGGTTTGTGGGGGAGAGGGGGGGAAGGTTTCGTTTGTTTTGGGGCTTTTGTGTGTGTGTGTGTGTGTGTATGTGTTTGTGGGGGTGGGAATGGGGGATGGGGGGCCGGGGGATGGGGCTAGATATCTGTGTGTTCGTGTGTAGGTTGGTGAGTGAAAGATAGATATAGAAGATTAGATAGATAGATAGATAGATAGATAGATAGATAGAAGATATAAATATAATGATAGATGTGCGAGTGGCAGTGTGTGGTGGTGTTGGACATCCTGCGAGAAGATAACCACGGCCTTGTTCTGTCTTTCTTGTTAATGCGGAGGTGTTGTACTTCCGGATATAAGGCCAAGAAGGTAAAACAAACGCCTTTCGGAGTTCACAATGAAGAGTAAAGAAAACAATTCCTCACAAAACCAAAACAACAAATACCACACATCCCCAACACACTTGAAAAACACACACACACAACACACACACACACACACGGGGGACAGGATACTAGGTCAGAACATGCGCTAGCAATTGAAAACCCGGTCGATCCTAAGGGATTATTTCCCGATAACATCAGTGCAGACTCCATTACCAGAAAGTCGGATGAGACTAAACCGAGGCCCCGTTGGGAACGACGCAGAACATCTGCGCAACGTTAAATCATGTTCCGCTTTTCCTAAGATGCCATTGCTGGGTAGGAAACAGAGACGAATTACAAAACGATACACCGGGGACTGGATGTAAAAAACAACACATCATAAGTGCTATTCCATTATCGTCGATTAAAAGAATAAAACAAATCAATACAATCAATAACACACACTAACAACACAACACACACAAACACACCAACCACACACACACAACAACACACAACAACACACCACACACACAACACACACACACACCAACCAACCAACCCACCCAACCAAAACAACAACACACACACAACACACACACACACACCACACCACACAACACACACAACATAGGCTACGGGGTGTAACACACCCCCACACCCACCCCTCCCCCCCCCCCACCCCCCACCCTACCCCCCACTGATATGCCCACTGTCTAGAATTTCTTTCATCTGGGCAAAAAGGTCGCAAAGGATGCCGTATTTACTTTTGCTTTTAAAAGAAGCTTTCTTTCAAACAGTGTTGCCAGGAAATCGCTTTGTGTTTGTATCTTACAAAGACATGGCGTGTAAACTGACAGTAAATTGGACGTGGTGTGAGATATAGTTCTAGATTTAGATTATGGAGGGGGGGGGGGGGGGTTGTTAGTGGTTTGGTGGAGGGGTGGGGGGGGGTGGTTTGGGGGGAGGGGGTTGTTATTTTGGGCTTGTTTGTTTGTTTGGTGGTGGGTGGTGGTGATGGTGGTGGTGGGATTATGATTTTTGTTGTTTGGGGGGTTTGTGGTTGTCGGTTTTTTTTGGTTGATGGGTTTGTGGGGGAGAGGGGGGGGGGAAGGGTTTTCGTTTGTTTTGGGGCTTTTGTGTGTGTGTGTGTGTGTGTATGTGTTTGTGGGGGTGGGGAATGGGGGATGGGGGGCCGGGGGATGGGGCTAGATATCTGTGTGTTCGTGTGTAGGTTGTGGTGAGTGGATAAGATAGATAGATAGATAGATAGATAGATAGATAGATAGATAGATAGATAGATAGATAGATAGATAGATAGATAGATAGATAGATAGATAGATAGATAGATAGATCGATCTCTGCGTGCGAGCATGTGTGTGTATATGTGTATGTGTCCGTGTGTCTGTCCGTTTGTATTTCTGTGTGTATGTGCGCGCACGCGTGTGCGTGCGTGCGTGTCTGCGCGCCCACATAACCATGGCCAGAGAAGCAATAAACCACACCCGGCCCTTGTTCTGTTTCCTTTCTTTGTTACACAATGACAAGGATGGAGAGTGTTTAGAATAACTATACCTCAGGAGTATAGAGGCCTTAGAAGAAGTGGTTTCTAGAATCAAAACGTACAACAATTTACAGGAAGATTCACAACTATGAGAGTTAAGCTACACAGACACACACAACATTTCCCCTCTCACACACCACACACACACACACACACACACACACAATACACACACACATTCCCCAACACACTCGTGAGCACACACACACACACACACACACACACAACACACACACACATACACACACATACACTCCCCAACACACTCGTGCACCACACACAACACACACACACACACACATCCACACATACATTCCCCAACACACTCGTGCACACACACACACCACACACACACACACACACACACACAATACACACAAACACACACACATATGTATGTATATTATATATATATATAATATATATATATATATATATATATATATATATATATATATATATATATATATATAGCATATACACATTCCCCAACACACTCGTGCGCGCGCGCGCGAACACACACACACACTTTTTGTGTGCGTTCTTTTTCTTTTTTAATGCAGCAATATTGACTCTGTCTTGAAATGTGGCAATATTGACATTGTCTTGAAATGTGGCAATATTGACTCTGTCTTGAAATGTAACAATATTGACTCTGTCTTGAAATGTGGCAATATTGACTCTGTCTTGAAATGAAACAATATTGACTCTGTCTTGAAATGTGGCAATATTGACTCTGTCTTGAAATGCAACAATATTGACTCTGTCTTGAAATGTGGCAATATTGACTCTGTCTTGAAATGTGGCAATATTGACTCTGTCTTGAAGTACGGCAATATTGACTCTGTCTTGAAATGTAACAATATTGACTCTGTCTTGAAATGTGGCAATATTGACTCTGTCTTGAAATGTGGCAATATTGACTCTGTCTTGAAATGTGGCAATATTGACTCTGTCTTGAAATGTAGCAATATTAACAATGTCTTGAAATGTGGCAATATTGACTCTGTCTTGAAATGTAACAATATTGATTCTGTCTTGAAATGTGGCAATATTGACTCTGTCTTGAAATGTAACAATATTGACTCTGTCTTGAAGTACGGCAATATTGACTCTGTCTTGAAATGCAACAATATTGACTCTGTCTTGAAATGTGGCAATATTGACTCTGTCTTGAAATGCAACAATATTGACTCTGTGTTGAAATGTGACAATATTGACTCTGTCTTGAAATGTAACAATATTGACTCTGTCTTGAAATGTGGCAATATTGACTCTGTCTTGAAATGCAACAATATGACTCAGTCTTGAAATGTGGCAATATTGACTACTGTCTTGAAATGCAACATATTGATCTGTCTTGAATGAGCATATTACATGTCTTGAAATGTCATAAATGTGAATATCGACACTTGAAACTGTCATTGACAATGTCTTAAAATGTGACAAGATTGAAACTACACTGTCTTCAATGTCTTAACATGTGACAATATCGACACTACACTGTCTTCAATGTCTTAACATGTGACAATATCGACACTACACTGTCTTCAATGTCTTTAAATGTGACAATATCGACACTACACTGTCTTCAATGTCTTAAAATGTGACAATATCGACACTACACTGTCTTCAATGTCTTAAAATGTGACAATATCGACACTACACTGTCTTCAATGTCTTAACATGTGACAATATCGACACTACACTGTCTTCAATGTCTTAAAATGTGACAATATTAACGCTACACTGTCTTCAATGTCTTAAAATGTGACAATATTAACGCTACACTGTCTTCAATGTCTTTAAATGTGACAATATCGACACTACACTGTCTTCAATGTCTTAACATGTGACAATATCGACACTACACTGTCTTCAATGTCTTAAAATGTGACAATATTAACGCTACACTGTCTTCAATGTCTTAAAATGTGACAATATTAACGCTTCACTGTCTTCAATGTCTTAAAATGTGATAATTTTGACTCTTGTGTTCAAACTGATAATTTATTGATATTACCTCTTTTAACCACTAACATTTAGTACCAAAAAAACTGCCTCTTGGAATAAAAACATGACACTGTCCAGATATTGCCGTTCTATTACCATGAAACCACTCAAAGACTGATTGTCTCACACTTTGCACGAAACCATCTATAAAAAATAATAATAATAATTCTCTTTGAATCTTAACTGCAAATCATTAAAACTTAGCGGGCTTTTTATTTTTAAAAAAAATTATTTTTTTTACTCTTTAACATGAAACTGTTTTAAAATGTGCCTCTGACTCTTAAAACATGAAAACTTTACAATTTTGGAAAATCTTAGCTCTATACATGAACCCATCGCCTTCCTATCTCTGTGACACTCGAGTTGAAGCCTTTGGCATGTTTCCTCTCAGATTTTTTATTCTTCTCTCGTTTGTCTGGCACCTCAATCTCTTTTTCCGATCGATAAAAGAAACACCCACTTTTTTTTTTTAAACATTTGGGTAGCAAGAAAAAGAGAGAGGGGGGGGGGGGTATCGGGGAGCTAGGGGGGGGGGGGGTAAGGAGGGGCGGGGGTGTAAAGAGACGTGGGTGTGAGACGGAGGCAGGAAGAGAGGGCACGGATGGGATAGTGGTGGTGGTAGTGGTGGTGAGGAGGAGGAGGAGGAGGGAGGTGGCAGGGGTAAGTAGGGAAGGTGGGGAGAGGAGAGTGGGGGGGGGGGGAGGGAGAAGAGCGAAGGAAAAGGATGTGTGTGTGTTTGTGTGTGTGTGTGTGTGTTGGTGGAGGGTGGGTGGGTGGGTGTGTTGTGGTGTGTGTGTGGTGTGTGTGTGTGTGTGTGTGTGTGTGTGTGTGTGTGTGTGTGGGGGTGTGTGTGTGTGTGGAGGGTGGGTGGGTGGGTGTGGTGTGTGTGTGGAGTGGTGTGGTGGTGGTGGGTGGGTTGGTGGGTGTGGTGTGGTGGGTGAGTGGGGTGTGGGTGAGGGGTGTGTCTTGGGTGGGTGGGTGCGTATGCGTGTTTGTTTGTGTGTGTGTTGTGTGTGTGTGTTTGGGTGGATGGGTGCGCGTGTGGTGAGTGAGTGAGTGAGTGAGGGGATGAGTGTGCGTGCGTGCGTGCGTGCTGTGGTGTGTGTGTGTGTGTGTGTGTGTGTGTGTGTGTGGTGTGTGTGTGTGTGTGTGTGAGTCTGTGTGTGTGTGCGTCTGTGTCTGTGTGTGTGTGTGTGTGTGCACGCGGGCTCATGCACGCAAGTGCGCATGATTGCGGCAAGTATGCACATGCATAACTCGATTATGTCACACGTACACGATCTACGAATGTGTCCGCGAATAGTTATAGTATCCACGCGCGTGCATAATTATGTGCACGCGCTCTTTCGTGCGAAAGCAACATCTGTTCAGAGCTTTTATCTCGGGATCATCACTTAAGGATAAAGGTCCCCGTGAACACACGTCAGTTAGCCAGGCTAGCCACTCTCTTCAGGGAATGGTGCCAGACTCTTCCTGATAATGGATCTCTCCCATTGATGTATGAGGGGCCCCAGTAGTAGTGTTTGAGGGCCCCAGTAGTAGTGTTTGAGGGCCCCAGTAGTAGTGTTTGAGGGCCCCACTAGTAGTGTTTGAGGGCCCCAGTAGTGTTTGAGGGCCCCAGTAGTAGTGTTTGAGGGCCCCAGTAGTAGTGTTTGAGGGCCCCAGTAGTAGTGTTTGAGGGCCCCAGTAGTAGTGTTTGAGGGCCCCAGTAGTGTTTGAGGGCCCCAGTAGTAGTGTTTGAGGGCCCCAGTAGTAGTGTTTGAGTGCACCAGTAGTAGTGTTTGAGGGCCCCAGTAGTAGTGTTTGAGGGACCAGTGGGGTTTCAGGGCCCAGTAGTGTTTGAGGGCCCCGGTAGTGTTTGAGGGCCCCAGTAGTAGTATTTGAGGGCCCCAGTAGTAGTGTTTGAGGGCCCCAGTAGTAGTGTTTGAGGGACCAGTGGGGTTTCAGGGCCCCAGTAGTAGTGTTTGGGTGCACCAATAGTAGTGTTTGAGGGCCCCAGTAGTAGTGTTTGAGGGCCCCAGTAGTGTTTGAGGGCCCCAGTAGTGTTTGAGGGCCCCAGTAGTAGTGTTTGAGGGCCCCAGTAGTAGTGTTTGAGGGCCCCAGTAGTAGTGTTTAGGGGCCCCAGTAGTAGTGTTTGAGGGCCCCTGTAGTAGTGTTTGAGGCCCACAGTAGTAGTGTTTGAGGGCCCTAGTAGTAGTGTTTGAGGGCCCCAGTAGTAGTGTTTGAGGCCCACAGTAGTAGTGTTTGAGGGCCCCTGTAGTAGTGTTTGAGGCCCACAGTAGTAGTGTTTGAGGGCCCCTGTAGTAGTGTTTGAGGCCCACAGTAGTAGTGTTTGAGGGCCCCAGTAGTAGTGTTTGAGGGCCCCTGTAGTAGTGTTTGAGGCCCACAGTAGTAGTGTTTGAGGGCCCCTGTAGTAGTGTTTGAGGCCCACAGTAGTAGTGTTTGAGGGCCCCAGTAGTAGTGTTTGGGTGCCCCAATAGTAGTGTTTGAGGGCCCCAGTAGTAGTGTTTGAGGGCCCCAGTAGTAGTGTTTGAGGGCCCCAGTAGTGTTTGAGGGCCCCAGTAGTGTTTGAGGGCCCCAGTAGTAGTGTTTGAGGGCCCCAGTAGTAGTGTTTGAGGGCCCCAGTAGTAGTGTTTAGGGGCCCCAGTAGTAGTGTTTGAGGGCCCCTGTAGTAGTGTTTGAGGCCCACATTAGTAGTGTTTGAGGGCCCTAGTAGTAGTGTTTGAGGGCCTAGTAGTGTTTGAGGGCCCCAGTAGTAGTGTTTTGAGGGCCTAGTAGTGTTTGAGGGCCCCAGTATTAGTGTTTGATGGTTCCAGTAGTAGTATTTGAGGGCCTAGTTGTGTTTGAGGGACCCAGTAGTAGTGTTTGAGGGCCTAGTAGTGTTTGAGGGCCCCAGCAGTAGTGTTTGAGGGCCCCAGTAGTGTTTGAGGGCCCCAGTAATGGTGTTTGAGGGCCCCAGTAGTAGTGTTTGAGGGCCCCAGTAGTAGTGTTTGAGGGCCCCAGTAGTAGTGTTTGAGGGCCCAAGTAGTAGTGTTTGAGGGCCCCAGTGGTAGTGTTTGAGGGCCCCAGTGGTAGTGTTTGAGGGCCCCAGTAGTGTTTGAGGGCCCCAGTAGTAGTGTTTGAGGGCCCCAGTAGTAATGTCTGAGGGCCCCGGTAGTAGTGTTTGAGGGCCCCAGTAGTAGTGTTTGAGGGCCCCAGTAGTAGTGTTTGAGGGCCCTGGTAGTAATGTTTGAGGGCCCCAGTAGTAGTGTTTAAGGGTCCTGGTAGTAATGTTTGAGGGCCCCAGTAGTAGTGTTTTAGGGCCCCAGTAGTAGTGTTTGAGTGCCCCGGTAGTAGTGTTTGAGGGCCCCGGTAGTAATGTTTGAGGGCCCTATTGGTAGTGTTTGAGGGCCCCGGTAGTAGTGTTTGAGGGCTCTGGTTGTAATGTTTGAGAGCCCCAGTAGTAGTGTTTGAGGGCCCTGGTAGTAATGTTTGAGGGCCCCAGTAGTGTTTTAGGGCCCCAATGGTAGTGTTTGAGGGACCCAGTAGTAATGTTTGAGGGCCCTATTGGTAGTGTTTGAGGGCCCCGGTAGTAGTGTTTGAGGGCCCTGGTTGTAATGTTTGAGAGCCCCAGTAGTAGTGTTTGAGGGCCCTGGTAGTAATGTTTGAGGGCCCCAGTAGTGTTTTAGGGCCCCAATAGTAGTGTTTGAGGGACCCAGTAGTAGTGTTTGAGGGCCCCAGTAGTAGTGTTTGAGGGCCCCGGTAGTAGTGTTTGAGGGCCCCAGTAGTAGTGTTTGAGGACCCCTGTAGTAGTGTTTGAGGGCCCCAGTAGTAGTGTTTGAGGGCCCCAGTAGTAGTGTTTGAGGGCCCCAGTAGTAGTGTTTGAGGGCCCCAGTAGTAGTGTTTGAGGGCCCCAGTAGTAGTGTTTGAGGGCCCCATTAGTAGTATTTGAGGGCCCCTGCAGTAGTATTTGAGGGCCCCAGTAGTAGTGTTTGAGGGCCCCAGTAGTAGTGTTAGAGGGCCCCAGTAGTAGTGTTTGAGGGCCCCAGTAGTAGTATTTGAGATCCCCAGTAGTGTTTTAGGGCCCAATAGTAGTGTTGAGGCCCCCAGTAGTAGTGTTTGAGGGCAACGGTAGTGTCTTGAGAGCCCCAGTGGTGTTTGAGGGTGCGAGTAATAATGTTTGCGGGACCCAGTAGTGTTTGAGGGTCCCAGCAGTGTTTGAGGGCCCCAGTAGTAGTGTTTGAGGGCCCAGTAGTGTTTGAGGGCCCCAGTAGTAGTGTTTGAGGGTCCAGAAGTAGTGTTTAAGGGCCCCAGTAGTAGTGCTTGAGGGTCCAGTAGTAGTGTTTGAGGGCCCCAGTAGTAGTGTTTAAGGGCCCCAGTAGTAGTGTTTGAGGGCCCCGGTAGTAGTGTTTGAGGGCCCCAGTAGTGTTTGAGGGCCCCGTTAGTAGGGTTTGAGGGCCCTAGTAGTAGTGTTTAAGGGCCCCAGTAGTGTTTGAGGGCCCCAGTAGCAGTGTTTGAGGGCCCCAGTAGTAGTGTTTGAGGGTCCAGTAGTAGTGTTTGAGGGTCCAGTGGTAGTGTTTGAGGTCCCCAGTAGTAGTGTTTAAGGGCCCCAGTAGTAGTGTTTGAGGGTCCAGTAGTAGTGTTTAAGGGCCCCAGTAGTAGTGCTTGAGGGCCCCAGTAGTAGTGTTTGAGGGCCCCATTAGTGTTTGAGGGCCCCAGTAGTAGTGTTTGAAAAAAACAAGGTAAAAAAAAAATTTAAGCAACAGAGAAAAACAAAACTAAAAACCCAAACTTACAAAGTCATAAAAATGATTATCTACACATTGCAAAAAGGGTACACATAGCTGTTACACGTGACAATAAGATATTGAAACACAGAGACACAGTCAGAAAGACAGAGACACAAGCAGACAGACAGAAACACAGACACACAGACACACAGAGACACAGGCAGTCACATAAAGGCACAGACAGAGAGACACAGACAAACATACACAGACAGGCAGACACCAAGACACAAACAGAACAAAGACACAGGCTGACAGAGAGAGAGACAAGGACAACGATTTATGGATGCCAGACAGATACCAGAAAACGCCTGTACATTTGCAGTAAGTGTGTCTGTAATTTACCTGTCTATTTATGTTAATAAACGCTATCTATCTTCGTTTCGTTTTGTTGTTGTTTTTAAGGCGGGTGGGGGGAAGGGGGGAGGGAGGTAGGGAGTGGTGAAAAGGACAAACATAAAAGCAAGGATGGAGAGGGGTAAAAAGAGGGAGGGAGGAGAGAGAGAGAGAGAGAGAGAGAGAGAGAGAGAGAGGAGAGAGAGAGAGAGAAGAGAGAGAGAGAGAAACGAATAACGAACATTTTATTTTCTGAGGATAATAGAATAAGCACAAGACTTTTTTTTATATCCATCCCCCGGAAAACAAAGAAGAAAGAGAGAGCGAGAGCGGCGCGCGCGCGCGCGCGCGCGAGAGAGAGAGAGAGAGAGAGAGAGAGAGAGAGAGAGAGAGAGATAGAGAGAGACAATGACAATGACAATGACAATGGCAATGACAATAATTTATTCAAAAAAGGCCATGGCCCCATTTGAAGGGGTATACATCATTGGTAATGGTTTGTACATCCACACCTAAGTCCTGTACCTCCAACACATACATAACATTTTTGCAATCTAAAGGTAATCATGACATCATCGTTTCTCTTCTTTTGAAAGACTTATGCAGGTACATAGCAACATTTCGTATAGTGTTTTCATTGGTGGAGGACAAAAGTAAGACTAACCTAATAGTGCAGGTCTCTTATAAAACTTAGAAGGAATGTATTTTGTTCTTAAATCTTCCAGTGCTGGGCAACAGAAAACAAAGTGTACCTCATCTTCTCTATTCAGTTTACACATAGGGCATGTCATATTTCTGTCATATATTTTATATCTTAAATGATGTACCATTATATCGGTGACCCCAAAACGAAACTTGGTCAATACACACCTTACAAACTTATTCATATTTAGAGAGAGGAGAGAGAGGAGAGAGAGAGAGGAGAGAGAGAGAGAGAGAGAGAGAGAGAGAGAGAGAGAGAGAGAGAGAGAAAGAGAGAGAAAGAGAGAGAGAGAGATGGGGTCATTCATTTATTTAATTTTTCTTTATTTATTTATTCTTTTATTTCGAGGATTTTTTTTATTCTTTTATATCGAGGATAATGGAATAAACACTTAGGTGCTTGTTTAATCCAGTCCACGTGTGTATGCGGTTTTGTAAATTCTGTCATCTGTTCCCACTAGCGCACAATGGCCTACTCTTACGAAAAGCGGAACAGGATTTAACAGAACAGGAACAGGATAATGGATTAAGCACTCATGTGTTGTTGATTTTTACATCCAATTCCCCGTGTGTAGGCGGTTTTGTAAATTCTGTCATCCGTTTCCACCGGCACACAATGGCCTACTCTTTCGATTAGCGGAATAGGATTTAACGTGTGCGCAAGATGTTCTACATATTTTTCGCACACAAGGGTTTTGGGTTTTATAGTCTCACGGGGGAGGGGGGGGGGGGGGAGAGAAAAACCAAACAGGCGGGGGGGGGGGGAAGGGGGGAAAGGGAGTGAGAAGAGAGAGAGAAGAGTGTGTGTGTGGTGTGTTTTTGGTGTGGTGTTGTGTGTGTGTGTGTGGTGTTGTGTGTTTTGCGCGCGCGCGCGCGCGCTGTGTTTTTGGGCATACCCCACAAGAAAATCCTCCAAAAGATATTGGGAAAAACTAAAAAGGGGCCGGCCCCAGAAACTTCTGCAAAACCAAAAACATTTCCCACAATAAGGACCCCAATAGTTCGGGCCACATGAAAAAAGAAAGAAGAAGAAAAAGGGAAAGAAAAAAAGAAGAAGAAAAAAAAGGGAAAAAGAAAAAAAGCAAAGAAAAAAAACAAAAAGGGAACAAGGGAAAAAAGACGAAAAGAAAAAAAGAATTGAAAAAGAAAAACAAAAAATTGAAAAGGAAATTGCAAAGAAGAAGAAGAAGAAGAAAGGAAAGAAAAAGGAAGAATTGCAAAGAAGACAATTTGGAAAAGGGAAAAAATTGCAAAGAAAAAAGAAAAAAAACAACAACCAGGGGAAAGAACAAAAAGAATTGCGGGGGGGGGAAAAAAGGAAAAAACTGCAAAAGAAGAAAAGAAGAAAAAAAATTGTGAAAAGGGAGGAGAAATTGAAAAAGGGGAGAATTTGGGCAAAGGGGAGAATTGCAAAAAAGGGAGAATTAAAAAAAAAGAAGAAGAAGAAGAAGAAGAAGAACGGAAAAGAGGAGGAGGAGCACAAAAAAAACCAAAACACACAAACAATGACGACGACAAACGATGAGGGATGATGATGATGATGGAGACACTTTCGAAGCAAGGGGTTAACCCAAAAAAATGCTGGCACACAAGCTTAAAAACTCAAATTATACGGGATGTGCCCCCACCCCCCACAAAAAAAACAAAAACAAACAACCTCAAAACAATCCCGAAATAAAAACTTTTATACCCCTCAAAACATTACCCTCAAATCTCTGCCCCAAACCCCACCCCCCCCCCTTGCCCCCCCTTTCCCCCCTTTCCCCTGGGCACCACCCTCCCCCCCTCCCCCCCCCTCACCCCCCCGGGCCCCCAAACCGACCACATCCCCCCCTTTACCCCCCCCTCCCCCTCCCCCCCCCCCCCCTTTTTCCCTCTTTCAAAACCCTTTATTTTTTTTTTTCCCTTTTTACTTTTGCAAAAGCCCCCGCAGTTTCAGAGAGAAAAAAAAGTGTGATTTTGTGGGGGGCCCTGTAAGGGCTCTTTTTAAGAGCTCTTTCCCAGACAGCTAAATTTGTACGTACGTGGGCCTGTGTTTGGGCCTTTTGTGTGTGTGTGTGTGTGTGGGGTGTCTTAAATTTTAAAGTCTTTCACAAAAAAGTGATATTAGACAAATGTTTGGTGTGTGTGGGGTGTGGGGGGTGGGTGGGGGGGTAGGAATTTGGGGGCTGGGGTTTGGGGGGGAGTTGGTGGGGGGGGGGGTTTGGGTGGGTGGTGGGGGGGGTGGAGGGGTGTTGTGGGGGGGTGGGGGTGTTTTTGGGGGGGGGGTGGGTGTGGGGGTGTGGATGTGGGGTGGGGGTTTGTGGGGGGTGGGTGGGGGTTTGGGGCGTTGTGTGTAGAGAAAAGAGAAAAGAGAAGTGTGTGTGGGGTGTGTGTTACCGCGCGTTTGTGTGTGTTTGGGGGGGGGGGGAAAAAGGGGGGGGAGTTGGTGTGTTTTGGGGGTTTGGGGGGTGGGGGGGGGGGGAGGGGTGGGGTGGGGGGGGAAGGGGGGGGGGTGTGGGGGGGGGTGGGGGGGGGTGGGGTATGTAGGGGGGGGGTTTGGGGGGGTTGGGGGTGGGTGGGTTTGGGGGTGTGTGTGTGTGTAGAGACAGAGAGAAAAAAAAGAGAGAGGGGAAAAGGAGAGAAGAGAGTTTTGTGGTGTGTGTTGTGTGTGGTGTGTTGTGTGGGGTGTGTGGGTTTTGGGGTGTGTGTGTGTGGGGTGTGTGGGTGTAAAAAGAGAGAGATGGCAGAGAAATTTGGGGAAGGGAGAGATAGATGGAAAGAAAGAGAGAGAAGAGAAGGGGGTTTGGTGTGTGGGTGTGGTGTGTGTGTGTGTGTTTTGTGTGGGGGTTTGTGTTGTGTTTTTTGAATGGGGTTATATTGGGTTTTAAAGGGGTGGGTGGATACATAAGAAAGTGGTGTATGTGTTTTGGAAAAGGGGGAAAAAGGTATAATTAGGGGTGTGCGTGTGTCGTCTTCTGTCGCCTGTGTCTGCTTCAATGGTATTTCTATGTAGGTATTACATGATGAAATTTCTCGTGTGTCACAGTGTCTGGGGTGTGTAAAACCCATACAGGGGCAAAAGAAAATTAAAAACGCAAACATGACAGCCAAGACATTTTGGGGGGCAAGATCCAAGTACCAACATTTAAAAAAGCAATTTCAAAAACCCTTCCCCCCTCCCTTTTTCCCCATTTGCCCTCGCCCCATCCCCCCCCCCCCTCCCCCCCCCCTCCTGTCTCCCTTACCCCTCTAACCCTCCCCGGGCCCCCCCCCCCCCCGCCCACACACACACACCTACACCCAAAAAACCCTCCTCGGGAACCCAAAATTTTCTTTTCACCAATTTTGGGGCTTTAAAAAACCCCCCAGCCCCCAAAGACAATCTTTTTTTTTTTGTTTTTTTTTTTTAGTTTTTTTTTTTTTAAATTTTATTTTTTTTTTTTTTTGGGTTTAGGAAAAAAAAGCACTTAGGGGGGGGGGGTTTTTCCCTCCGTCCCGGGGTTTTTGGCAGTTTTGTCCCTATTCGCCCATCCTTTTCCCAAAAAAGGCAAAACAAGGCCTACTCTTCCCCGAAAGGGAACGGGGGTTGTAACGTACGCGAAAAGATTTTTTCTTCTGCGTGCGTTCGCGCACAGGGAAAACCCAGGTTTTTAGTCTCATCCAAAAGAACTTTAAGGGAGAGGGGAAGTGGGGCACTGATTTTTAAAACCCCAAAAGGAAAAAATTTCCCCCAAATCGGGGAATCAACCCGGGCCGGGGTTGGGCAGATCCAAAAAACACACCCCAAAACCAAACCGGGCTACTGTAGAGACGAGGGGGGAACTTGATTTTGTGAAGCCTTTTTTTTCCCTTCAAACATCCTTTTAGACTCTCCCTCGACAGATCGATCGATCTGGAGAAGTGTGTATTATGTGTGTGAGGGTTTGCGTGTGAGTGTGTGTGTGTGGTTGGTGTGTGTGTTGTGTGTGTGTGTGTGTGTGTGTGGGTGTGGAGGGAGGGAGGGAGGGTTAGTGTGTGTGTGTGTTGTACCTTTGTTGTTCTGTTGTTGTTGTTTTGTTGTCTCCGATTTTACGTCTTTCCACTCTCGGATATTAGACGAGAAAAAAAAAACACATAATACAAGGGTGATAGAAATTGAGGGGGTGGTGGGGGCTTACTAAAAAAATTTGCGAGGGGGGGGAAAGTGTCTAATTTCATAAAAGAAGCCGCACAAAGCAAAAAATACAATAAAAAAAAAAGTTAAATCTAAAGAAAAACATAAAACGTGATTAACTTTAATGAAACTAAACAAATGCCCATAGGACTAGGGCCAGAGACCTTTTGCAATATCAAATTGCCAAATTCAAATTATTGAATTGCTTCTAAGGAGTTTTCCAAAAATTGGGTTAAAAAGCTTTTCTATTCTTACATTCAAATATTATACGAGTATTAGAAATATTCTCACCCACAGATATTTACTGTGTCTACTGAATTGGTTTAAACGAATGCATTAAGTTTTTATTTATAAAACAAACTATTCACCTCTTCTTGCTGTGGAGATATTTAGCAAGCCTTAGAATGGCTCAGACTTTTGTTTTAATCATTTTGTGACAGTTTCTGTTTAGAAATCTCTCTTTTAAGGTGATACGTTTCTGTAAACCTTTTTCCATGATTTTGTTCATAACAATTTGTACCCCTTGTAAATGATAAAGGCACTTGAAAAGTTGCTGATTTCCGCCCCATGCTTTGCATTTCCCTTTAGCAGCTCTATTCAGCCCACTCATTTGGAAAGAATCCCCCTGTGTGAAGGCACCCAACAAAAGTGACATTTTGTACCCTTAAAGGTTAAAAGGTGTATTGACATGATTAATCTCTAATGCAAGTTTGAAGTTGTCTTGTACCACAAGGATTTTAAAGCAACAATACCGACTTAGAATCAACACAAATAAGGATTTGAAATATACACAATGGCAAATCAGAACATAACTTAGAGCCATTAAGACTGCTACTAATTCCGCCGTAAAAATCGAATGATGTTTACCAACATAGAATGATTTTTCTATTTTTAAAGATGGTATAACAAAAGCTGAACCTGTTTCTTGATTACCCAGACGTGATCCATCTGTAAAATTTGTAAATGATGAAAATACTTTTGAGGGAAATTGAGATCGAACATCAAAAAACCATAAAGTTCAGATTCTCATTCTTTTTTACATTAGTTGCCTCTATGTCGAAGTGTGCGTCCATCCCCACGATGGGCAAGGTAATATTGCCTCTCGTTTGTCCATTCTGTGTTGATTGACATTAGAATTTTCCACTAGATGGGAACACATAATGTGTTAATGGGCATTAAGGAAGATAATCTTTCCTCTTTTAGGAAACTGAGTTCGGATTTACTTCACTTCCTCAGAAATAAAATTTTTCCCGTCGTTCTGTTTCTAAAGAACATATTTAGCACATCCCAGTTGAGGGTAATCATCCAAAGGCAATGTACCAACTTCATTGTACGTTCCCAAGCTGATGCCATGATACGGAACTCCAAGTGCAAGCCTGTAAGCTTTGCAGTCTACACTTTGTAGCTTTTTAAGTAAAGATTTTGGAGCGCTGAAAAAGATTTTTTGTCCGTAAGATAATTTCGAAAAGAACAAGAGAAGTAGCTAAAAAAAATTTTAGATTTAATATTACTGTCCCCAGAACTGTTTACTAATACTTCAGTAAGTTTATGCACTTTCTTGCCTTGGGGTTTAATAAGGTGCTCAATAATGTGAATTCCAAGTTAGCTTTGAAGTGAGGAATAACACCCAAGAACTTTAATTGTATTTTGTATCAATTATTTACATCCCAATCTTAAATCTTGGGAGCTCCTCCGGATTACTGCCATTATGAAAAAGCACAACATGAGTTTTTTTCTGTAGACAAAGAAATCCATGTTCAAGCATATATTTTTCGATGTTATCAAGCTGGCTTTGATATACCCTTTTTATGTAATTTAACGCTCCTTTTGGGGTATTCGATTCATAGTAACGTTCATTCACATCATATATCATCCGCATATTTTTACTAAATTATATCCTTTGATAAATTCATTGGGAAATCATGCAGCAAGATATTAAATAGGATAGGAGCTATCACAGAAAATTGGGGTAGTCCATATGAAGCGAAACTAACACTTGAATATGATTTAGCTACTCTTACCTGAATTTTTTCTGTCTGTTAAAAAACTTTTGATATAAAAATACAAGTGCCCAGAAACACCCACATTCTTAAGTTTACCTAATAACTTAGCATGCCAAACTTGGTCAATGCCTTTCTAATATCAAAAAAGTTGCAAAACATTCTTTCCCTTTTTGCAAACGCATTTTTATTTGTGTTGAAGTTTAACCAAATTATCTATGGGAGATTTTTTTTTTAAAAACCTGCTTGATTGACAGGGATTATTTTATTTTTATGGCAGAAATACATCGGCCTTTTTAGAATAATTCTTTCCATTAGCTTGCCAGTGTGAGAGGTCAAAGAAATTTTGGTCTGTAGCTGTTTTTGTCAGATTTAGGCTTTCCCTGTTTATGAACTAAAATGACAATGGACTCCTTCCACTTTACTGGCATACCTCCCTCAATCCAACTTGTATTGAATAGTTTGTGGATTAGATAAATGAAATTTGTTGGAAAAAATGTTTCAAAAAGTCATTAGAAACTGCATCTGACCCGACAGACTTTCTTGTTAGAAAGAGATAGTAACGAAATCTCTTACTTCGTCCAGTGATATTGGAAGCATTAATGCACGAACTATTGTCAGAGACTGGGTCAGTAACTTCTGTTCAAACTTCTCTTCTGTTCTGTAGTTCCTGCGTTTAAGTGACAAGCCTTCAAGACGCATTGATTCAGAAAACATGTCTGCAAATGCCTCTCCCTTTTTC
>CM054148.1:26516592-26526592 GCA_028751875.1 Rapana venosa | reverse complement strand
CCCCAGCGTCAATGGTTTAATCAAGAACTGGGATAAACCCCAGGCGCTGACGGCCTTGGTGACAGTGATAGCTTTGTTGCAGAACCAGAGTGAGTAAGGCACCCACCTGGAGGTGCTGACCACCCCCAACGTCCCCTCCAACAAAACAACCCTTCGAACATGAATCTCCGATCCTGAAGGCTTCGGCACAAACTCGACACAAACATACAAAGTGTATGGGGAAACCGAAACTGAGGAACAGGCACTGTGAGGCCAGAGCTACCGGGAGCCACTGGCCAAGCCAGAGACAGTTGTTGTCTTTGATTGCAATGGTGATGAGGAGGATGTAACACCGATTCCTTGGAGATGCGCGAGCTTAGAGACGGGGTGTGTACTCTACGGTTTCTTATCATAGTGGATCGGTGGTCTAGAGGTAACGCGCCTGCCTAGAAAGCGAAATGTCTGAGTCGGAAGTGTGCGGTGGTTCCATACCCGTTTGAGCCAAAAACTTTTCCCCCCCATCCATTAAACCATGAGTGGTGGTCAGGGTTCTAGTCTTTCGGATGAGACGATAAACCGATGTCCCGTATGTTACATAACATTATTTAGCGCACGTAAAAGAACCCACGGCAACAAGAGAGTTTGGCCCTGGCAAAATTATGTGGGGGGAAAAAGCCACTCTGATAGGGGAAACAATTAGAATTGCGGACCAGAAAAAAATAATAATGGGTGGCGCTGCTGCTCTTGTGGCGACGCGCTCTCCCCCCAGGGTAGAACAGCAACGAATTTTACGCAGAGAAATCTGCGGTGACTTAAAGCGGTATGAAAATAATTATAATAAATCCTGGCTTCATCCGAGCTGGAGAGCAGTTAACTAGCTACGTCTGGCAGCGTTGATCAAGTCATGAGAGCCAACACTTTCAAAATCAAATTCGTAAGGTGGATGATGCTCGCCTGTGTGGACGCAGTGATTCCCATTGAGCTCTTCGTAAGCTAATGTAGTGGGGGATGGATCGGCCATGGATACACTCCGCAAACCTGCTTTAAAGGTCACCAGGCAGGCAGGCCCTGGACTGGAATCCACAACCTTAACCTTAACCTTAATTCTCTCTGTGCCAGGAGGCACACAAGGCTTGATCAGCTGGAATCCACAAGGGAAGCGGACAGTGGGTCGACCAAAACAGACCTGGCACAGCAGAAGTGTTGACTCAGAGACGAAGGAAGGCAGCCGGGATGACATGGGCCGAGCTGAAGAGGATCTCCCAGAGCCGAATTCGTTGGAGGGGCGTTTGTTGTTGCAGCCCTGTGTTCCCTTAGGGAATCCAGAGGCATACGTCAAATAAATTAATTCCAAGAAGTGCCAGACTTTTTGCAAACTAAAGTGGCACGGGCACGTCACACGAAATTCTGGACTGGCCAAGACTTGTCCTACAGGGAACAGTACAAGGAGGGAGACGAAGAAGAGGCAGGACAGAGAAAACGATGGGAAGACAACATCAGAGAGGTGGACTGGCCTTGAGTGGAACGATCTGCTACGGAAGGCAGAGGACCGTGCGTGTGGAGGAAGCTGGTTGCAAAATCTTCAGTGGCTCTCCCTCGGTCCACGGGACCACGAGGTAAGTGAAAAGTGAAGGTGTGAAATAGCGCCAGAATCCAAGCACCCTGCAATTCTTATGGGATTCGAACCCGCACGCTTATATCAGCTCGGAATCCACTGCACTAGCCACAGCATCATGGTGACTACTGTCTCGGTCTGTCTGTCTGTCGGTTTATCTGTCTCTGTCTGTCTGTCTGTCTGTCTGTCTGTCTGTCTGTCCTCTCTCTCTCTCTCTCTCTCTCTCTCTCTCTCTCTCTCTCCTCTCTCTCTCTCTCTCTCTCTCTCTCTCTCTCGGTTAATGAATTGATCGGATAATTCCAGTGGTAAATTGCTAAAATTGTTACGGAACTGATGTTGTTATTGTTTCATCAATGTTTCTGTTAACTTACTGAACTAATTATGTTTGTTTTGGTTTGTTTGTTTGTTTCTTGTTATTTTTGTGGCTAATATTTTTCCCCCGAGAGCCTGGTGTAAAGAAGCCTCTGGCTTATCCAATTACCCCTCAATAAAATATTCGAAAGCTTCTCTCTCTCTGTCAACATCTGTTACCCTTGGGAATAAAGATTATCAATCAAATCAAATTAATCAATCAATGAGTCAGTCAATCTCTTTCTCTTTGTCGATATTTATCTGTAACCCTTGAGAATAAAGACTATCAATCAAATTAATCAATCAATCAGTCAGTCAATCTCTTTGTCAATATTTATCTGTAACCCCTGGGAATAAAGATTATCTTCTTCTTTCTTCTTCTTTCTTTCATCTGCCGCTGGTGCCTTTCGGCGTCGCGGGGAGACACAGACGTCTGTCTGCAGCAAGGCGGGAGGCTTGATGTAGTGACAGGTCATGGGCTCGCAGGGTGTCAGCCACGGAGTCGCTCCATCGTCTCCTTGGTCTACCTCTGGCTTTCCAGCCATTGTGTTTGGTGGTGTATGCCCGTAGGGCTGATTGGTTGGGCGGCATTCTAGTGAGGTGACCAAACCACTTGATCCTTTGTTGTTCGATATGGTGGAGAATTGGTGTTAGTCCGACCATGTCTCTGATCACCTCATTCTTGATCTTGTCGCGTCTGGTCTTGTTGACAGCTTTTCTCAGGCAGCGCATTTCACATGTGACCAATTTTCTCTCTAAGGCTTTTGTTAGGGCCCATGTCTGACACTGGTATGTGAGTGTTGGAACGAAGATGGCGTTGATGAGTTTTGCCTTGGTGCTCATTGGGATGCTGGAATGTTTTAGAAGGGGGGCGAGTTGGTAACTGACTGCGTTTGCTTTCTGGCATCTTGTTTCTATCTCTCTGTCCAATTTTCCATCTTCAGTGAAGAGGCTGCCAAGGTATTTAAATTCTTTGGTCTGTTTCAACTGGGTGCCGTTGATGTTGATTTCCAGCTTTCCTGGATTTCTGCTGACGGACATAAGTTCTGTTTTGGTGATACTGATCTTCATGTCATACCTCTCGCAGCTTGTGTTGAGTTGGTCTGTGTGTTCTTGAAGAGCTGCTTTGTTCGGATTCATCAAGGACTGGTCGTCAGCAAATAATAGTTCGTTCAGGGCCTCAAGATCTGGGTTGGCTTCCTTTGTAATCTGGTCCATGTAGATCACGAAGAGAAGGGGAGAGAGTACGAAGCCTTGCCTGACCCCTGATGTAACCGGGAACCAGTCGGTTGTTCCACTGGCTGTTCGGACTGCGCTCATACTGTTGGCATAGATTGCTCTGATGTTATCAAGCAACTGCCCCTTCACGTCGTACTGCTCCAGGATCTTCCAGAGCTTGTCTCTGTTGACTCGGTCGAAAGCTTTCTCTTGATCAACGAATACTGTATGCAGGTCTTGGTTGCATTCGATGGCTCTTTCACACAGCTGTCGGAGTGCGAAAATGGCATCTGTGCACCCTCTTCCTTTCCGAAAGCCAAACTGGGCATAGCTCAGTAGGTGTTCTGCTTTGGCTCTTGTGCGCTGTTCCAGAATCTTTGCATACATTTTCCCTACATGGCTGAGAAGTGAAATGCCTCTGTAGGTGCTGCAGTCTCTCTTGCTGCCCTTCTTCTTCCAAATTGGCACCACTATTGCATTTTGCCAGTCCATTGGTACTTTCCTCTCTTCCCATGCTTTCTGGAAGATGATGGTGAGCCACTTAACTCCCGTTTCTCCGCATGCAAGGATGGCTTCAGCTGTTATGCCGTCATCGCCTGCCGCTTTGCCCTTTGGGCTGGTCTTAATTGCTTTTCTTGTTTCAGCTTCAAGGATTTGGGGCTCTAACTGGTCTTTATAGCGTGGTGAGAACTGAGAGCTGGAAGCTCGTACTCCAGATGGGTTTAAAAGATCTTTAAAATAATCTTTCCATCGTTTCAGAATTTCCTCTTCTTTGTGCAGTGCCTCTCCATTTGCATCAAATAAAGATTATCAATCAAATCAATCAATCATTCAATCTCTCTCTCTCCCTCTCAATACTTATCTGTTACCTTTGGGAATAAAGATTGTCAATCAATCAATCTCTACCCCCCCTCCCTTCTCTCCTCTCTCTTCTACTCTCTCACCTCTCAATTTCTTATGTGTTACCCTTGGAATAAAGAATCATCAATCAATCGTCAATATTATCTGTTACCCTTGTGAAAAATCATCATTCAATCAATCAGTCAATCTTCTACTCTCTTCAATACTTATCGTGTTACCCTGTGAATAAAGATTATCATAATCAATCAATAAATCGTCAATATTTATCTGTTACCCTTGTGGAAAAAAATTATCAATCATTCAATCACTCTAGCTCAATCTCTCTTTCTCTCTCTCTCAATACTATCTGTTACCCTTGTGAATAAAGATTATCAATGTCAGTCAAATCTCAATATTCTATCTTACCTTCTCAATCTCATCTTCTCATCACTCTCCTCTCTCTTCTCTCTCTCTTATCTGAGCCTGACCAAAGAAAACCCTCAAGTCCACACTGTGCTACTCTCCCAATCTGACCTGTCTCATCCTCTCCCTCTCTCCCTCCCTCTCTTCCTGCAGGTAAAATTACTTTTTGAAGGAGAGGTGCTCAGAGAGAAAAATCTGCCTTTACGTCCACACCCTAGACTCTCAGTTGAATTGGATTATAATTGGAAGAGCTGTCCATTGATGAAATCGGGTCAGAGTTGTATCATTTATATTAGTTTTAGACTGTCATTTGCGAGGGACTAATTCTTGTTTATTTGTTTAGTTTTTTTGGGAATTTTATTTTGTTTGGGGGTAAATTCTTGTTTATTTTTAGTTATTTTTTGCGGGGTATTCTTGTTTATTTTTAGTTCTTTGGGGGATAAATTCTTGTTTATTTTATGGGTTTTTTGAGGGGGTAACTCTTGTTTAGTTTTAGTTCCTTTTGGGGGTAATCTTGTTTATTATTAGTTCTTTTGGGGGGTAGGTCTTGTTTTATGTTGTTCCTTTGGGGGTAATTATTTTCATTGTTTGTTCTTCTGAGGTAATTCTTGTTATTTTTAGTTTCTTTTGGGGGTAATTCTTGTTTATTTTTAGTTTCTTTTGGGGTAATTCTTGTTATTTTTAGTTTCTTTTGGGGTAATTATTGTTTATTTTTAGTTCCTTTTGGGTGTAATTCTTGTTTATTTTTAGTTCTTTTGGGGGTTATTCTTGTTTATTCTTAGTTCCTTTTGAAAGTAATTCTTGTTTATTTTTAGTTCCTTTTTTGGTGTAATTCTTGTTTTGGGGTTTGTTTTTTCTTTTGCATCAAACGTGGTTGCCAATTGGATGGTTGACCATTTGCGCGCCTTGGCTTCAATACAGTCCCCTAATTCACCCAGCTGTAAATGGGTATCTGTCCTCTTTAGGGTCAGGGAAAGTAAAGCAGCGAGGGAGAGGAGATGGGCGCCACCCTCAATAAGCTGGTCCCTGGAGGAGCTAAGATCTCTGATGCCTCATTCCCCTATGACCACATAGGTTATGGGACACTTTTACCTTGTTTATTTTTAGTTCCTTCTAAGTTAATTATTGTATTTTTAGTTCCTTTTGGAGGGTAATTCATGACGTTTATCTTCTATGCCTTAAATCATGACTGTGCACAATCCCTTTGTGAAACATGCCTATTTATTAGAAAGAATTTAAGATGAAGCATGAACATCAACGCCTAGAAATAGGATGACTGTCATCAAATTGATTCTGCAAGCTGTTTGTCTCGCAACACATAATTATGTCCATATCCAAGCAAAAATAGGTAATCTATGTTGTCTGTCTGTCTCATGTCTGTCTGGGTTTCTGTCGATTTTCTCTCTCTCTCTCATCTCTTTCTCTCTCTCTCTCTCATTCTGAATACCTATTTGTACCCTGGAATATAAAGAATCATCAAGATCATCTTCATAAAGATTCTCTCTCTTCTCCAGTCCTGTGTCTCATCTCTCGTCATCTTTGTCATCCGTTCTCTCATCTCCTCAATTCACTGCTGTGCAAGCAATGGAGTGTCTTATGCGAAACAGTGCTCTGATATCAGATGTATAGACAACAAATATACTTAACCTGCTATCAGACATAAGATTCGTAGATTTAGATACATAAACATAATGATGTATCTTGCTCATATTTCGCAAACACATGGCAAGCAAATGAGATACACTTTTGTGTTGTGTTGTTCAGTATTTGAGGATAGTGGCAGAGTTTATTTATTTATTTTTTCGTTATTTTATTCTATTTTGAGGATAATGGAATAAGCCCTCATGTGTTTTATTACATACATCCAGTCCCGGTGTTTATGCAGTTTTGTCAGTTTTGTCATCCTTCCCACCGGCACACAATGACCTGCTCTTCCAACAAGCGGAACGGGTTTTAACGTGTGCCCAAGATGTTCTGCGTGCGTTGGCACACGGGACCTTGGTTTATAGTATCATCCAAAGGACTCAAGGGAGGAGTTGAGTCAGCAGTTATGTTAACTCCACAGGAAAAATCCTCTTGAACAAGATTCGAACCCGGGTCAGCAGATCACAAGGGAAATGCTCAATGCCCTAACCATCCAAGCTATCCCGCAAAATATTGTAGACATCCTAGTTTATTTAGACTCTGTTTACACATTAGCCTCCCTTTTTAAAGCCTTTAAAATTATAGATGCCCAGGTATCTTAATTAAGTCATATTTTGTAACTGGTTTTTTTTTCGCCACTCATTAACGTTGTTGCTGCTGTTGCTGCTGCTGCTGCTATGTGTGGTGTGTGTTTGAGGGAGGGGGAATTTTTTAATTCACTAAAGCACTAAGGTAGTTTGGCAACCCCCTTTACTGTATGGACCAATGGCCTTTTGTGAATAAATCATTGAGTTCTCTCTCTCTCTCTCTCTCTCTCTCTCTCTCTCTCAAAATATGTGAGCTGTCCTTCCATGTTTAGACTATGTATACTTATGTCATCTTCTAACGAATGCATTAATAAGCGACTAGCAAATTATTTGTATACAGATTTTAAAATTAGAAATACTGTCTACTTGAGGTATTACTCTTCTGTTCATAAATGTTTCCTATGCAACATGTTTTGGAATGTTGATTATATACACACAACCCCTTCATGAGGGGCCATGGCCTATAATGAATAAAACTTTTTGCATTGGCATTCATTCTCTCTCTCTCCCCCCCCCCCCCCCCCCACAACACCTTTTCCACAAAAACAAAACCCTCTAAAGGGCAAATGAAAAGGAACCACCCACCCAGAAAGCGAAAGCCTTACCTGAACACAACTCCCGTGAAAATCTGTGACCCTGGAGAAGAAAGAAAAAAAGAAAGTGACACAGTTACGTCACAAACACACGCTTGATTGGCCAATTAATGCGCTTTGATTGCACACGACTGTCGAATCGGAATGATCCAACCAGGAAGGATTATGAGTCAAGCTATTTGATTGGCGCATGTATCGCAGCAATAGGGAAAGATTAGGGAAATAATGCGCCGTACCTGTGTAGTGGGGTAGCCGTGCGGTGATTGTACAAACCCTGATTATATACATATCCAGGTACTGATGGAAACCTGTCAGACAGAGAAGACCTTAGTGCGTTGTGTGTGTGTGTGTGTGTGTGTGTCTGTTGGTTTTGTTGTTGTTGTTGTTTTGGCCTTGCAACGTTTAGCTGATAATTGTGGACAGAATGAGAGCATGCAATTTTCCTCTCTTTTTAAAAAATATTCTATACTTCGTTGAGCATGCTCCAGGAATATTTTTGTTAAACTCGGACCTTTGAAAAGAATCAGATGTGTTTGGTGAGATTTGTTGTTGTTGTTGTTGTTGTTATTACTGTTGCTGTTGGTGGTGGTGGAGGTGGTTGTGGTGGTATTTTTGTTGGTGTCGGTGTTGTGTGTAGATGCGCGCGTGCACACACACAGGAGCGCGTGCACACACACACACACACACACACACACTCTTTATACGCTTGATCAGACATACAATAGGACACAGAGAGACCAGACAGACAGACTGACAGACAGAGACAGAGAAAGACAGACACACAAACAGATAAATTGACAGAGGCAGAGAAAGATAAGCAGACAATCAGGGCGACAGACAGACAGACAGGCAGGCAGACAGCGAGAAAGAGAGTAAAAAACCAGGCAGGCAGGCAGGCGGGCATGCAGAGAGAGTGAGAGAGAGAGAGGACAGACAGACAGACAGACAGAGAACACAGAGAGAGAGAGAAAGACAAACAGACACACACACACACACACACACACACACAGGCAAACAGACAGAGACAGAGACAGAGTTAAGGCGTTATGCAAACATATTTCACTGTCTACTGCAGTTTCTACCAACTGTTGATATTCATCCGTAATCTGTTTTCCGCTTTGCTGAAACACGCTGTTGTCGCTTGGATAAACCCGCTACTCTGCTGCTGGGCTAAGTGCTGCTTCTAATGGCCGGGGAAATTCCGCCTGTTGAGTGACTGGCGGCCAGCTGTGCTCAAAATGCTTTGGGTTTCCATCAGACTGTTTGCTCAATCTTGCAAAAACACTATTGCTGCTCTGGTGGACAATGCGGTTGCCGTTTTACGTCGGTCGAGCACTAAAGTGTTTTTGTAGAACGTTCGGAGATCCTAGATCCTGTAGAACGCTTATTGGCGATCCTAGATCCTGTAGAATGCTTATTGGAGCTTCCAGATCCTGTATAACGCTTATTGGAGCGTCTAGATCCTGTAGAACGCTTATTGGAGCTTCCAGATCCTGTATAACGCTTATTGGAGCGTCTAGATCCTGTGGAATGTTAATTGGAGATCCTCGATCCTTTAGAACGCTTAGTGGATATCCTAGATCCTGTAGAACGCTTAGTGGAGATCTGAGATCCTGCAAAACGCTTATTGGAGATTCTAGATCCTGTGGAACGTTTATTGGAGATCCTAGATCCTGTGGAACGCTTATTGAGATCCTAGATCCTGTGGAACGTTTATTGGAGATCCTAGATCCTGTGAAACGCTTATTGGAGATCCTAGATCTTGTAGAACGCTTATTGGCGATCCTAGATCTTGTAGAACGCTTATTAGAGCTTCTAAATCTTGCAGAATGCTTACAGCTTCTAGATCTTGTTTAATGCTGACAGCTCCTGGATCCTGTAGAATGCTTACAGCTCCTGGATCCTGTATAACGCTAATTGGAGCTTCCAGATCATGTAGAACGCTTTTTTAAGCTTCCAGATCATGTAGAACGCTTTTTAAAGCTTCCAGATCTTGTAGAACGCTTATTGGAGCTTCCAGATCCTGTAGAACGCTTATTGGAGCTTCCAGATCCTGTAGAACGCTTATTGGAGCTTCCTGATCCTGTAAAACGCTTATTGGAGCTCGTGTATAGACATTATCTCTGAGTCGGATTGCGGCTGTCTTCATGTTGGGCAGAAACTGTGGTATTCTCAAAACTGATATCTCACCAACCCCAAAACAAACAAACCAACCGAAATGAAGCACACCCCCCCCCCCTTAAAACCACAAACAACAGCAAACAAGCAAACAAACAACGCCAATAATATGAAGCAGTACCTCTAACGCCCCCTATGATGGAGGAAAGAGAAGAGGACAGACGTGGGTGGACTGGCCAAACTACAGAAGAAGAAAAAAACAACTCTCCAGAGAAGCAAGACATGAAAACACATTGGTCAATCGGCTGAGAGAATTTGTTTGTTTGTCTATTTTTGCTTGGTTTGTTTTATTTATTTTTTGGTTGGTTTGTTTGTTTATTTTTCGGTTGGTTTGCTTTTATTTTTCACTCCACGACTGACGTTCCGAGGTTCACTAATGGTGAGATTTTTGCGTATACTATCAGAGGTGGTGTTTTTGTTGTTGTTGTTAAGGGATGGGGGGGGGGGTTGGTTTGTCCACCATGAAGGTAGCTACATTCCCACTTTCGGGGATATAAGCCAGGTATGTTTGTGCTTCCGTAACCCACCGAACTCTGATATGAATGACAGCATCTTCTGCATGTGCACATGAT
>CM054148.1:26491592-26511592 GCA_028751875.1 Rapana venosa | reverse complement strand
ATAGACTGCACGCTTCCTCTCACATTGGTGCAGTTTTTGTGCCAGACACTAGGCAGTGGAGAGTGAAGGGTTTGTGTGAATTGTAAAACGTCAATGAGGAGAAGAAATTCTGTTATCATGTCAACTGTAAATTGTCCAAAAAAAGCTTTTATTCAAATAACTCGATTTGATACGAAACAGTTTGTTACCTATTCACTTGTTACATTATCTGTACTTACTTAAACCCATCATATTGATTTTTTTTTTTTAAAGACACTAGTCGTTTAGTCAAACTCCTACAAAGATACCAGTACAGAAAACAAACTCTTGCATCATTCTCTAATTCGTCAGACGAGCAGCCATTTTGTCCCCTTTTTAAACTTCACCATTTCTACACACACACACACAATATATTTCTTTTTAAAAAAATTACAAAAAGCACAGTATCAATTTCTAAAAACTCAGTAAGTCAGTCTCATACTAAGTACCCTTTTTTCCAATAATTAAAAACAAAAGTTTGAGTGGATTTCTTTCAATATTTTTTTTTTTTTTGCTCTTGGGATTTAGATTAACGACGGAAAATAATCAGCAACATATACATGGGAGGTAATTATTTTCCTGACGAAGTCTGGGAAATTGTCTCCCTCTACAGCCAGCTCAGACAAGCAAGCACCAGCAACACCAGCAAGGGCACAGGCGCCAGACTTTGGGCACCTGCACAGAGAAAACAGCCGCTATACGAACGAACAATAAATATCGGACTGGGCTGTATTTTTATATTCATTGAGCTAGTTTGGGTTGTTTTCTTGACTGGTTTGTTTTCCCGTAGGTGTGGGTCGGGGTTGGAGTGAGGGTGGGGTTGAGAGGAGAGGGGGTGGTTGGTGGTGGTGGGTGAGTGGGTGTGTGGTGTGTGGGTGGGGGGGTGGGTGGGGGTGTATGGGTGGTGGGGTGGTGGAGTGTGTATGGATGGGTGGTGGTGGTGATGTGTATGGATGGGTGGTGTGTGGTGTGTATGGATGGGTGGGTGTGTGGATTGTGTATGGATGGGTGGGGTGTGTATGGATGGGTGGATGGTGGGGTGTAAGGGGGTCGGTGTATGTGTGTATGCGGGGTGGGGGAGGGGGTGTATGGTTGTGGGGTGGGGAGGACGAGTGTGTGTGTGTGAGGGGGAGGGAGGGGTATGCAGGTTAGAGAGAGAGAGAGAGAGAGAGGTTTTGTTGGTGTGTGTGTGTGTGTGGTGTGTGTGTGTGTGTGTGTGTGTGTGGTGTGTGTGTGTGTGTGTGTGTGTGTGTGTGTGTGTGGCGGGGAGGGACATGGGTGTTTAAAGACATTCTAAATCTACTGTTTCTGCATTATCAAACAAAAAAGTCTACGTAGTCTTGTGGGAAAGCTGCATGAACTATGAAGACCCTCACTTGCACACATCACGCTCGCCATTCAAAATCATATCACACCACACCACTCTATACCACACCACATTCTACCACACCACACTACACCCAAAACACACCATACCACACCTCACCATTCCACTCCACACTACACCATACTACACCGCACCACACCATACCACACCTCACCATTCCACTCTACACTACACCATACTACTCCACACTACACTACACCACACCACATCACACCATACCATACCTCACCATTCCACTCCACACTACACCATACTACTCCACACTACACTACACCATTCCACACCACACAACACCACACAGCTCTACTCAACACTACCACACCACACCACACTAAACCAAATTACACGCCGTTATATATCCCACTAAAGCATCACATCACATGCTATATGTGTAATTCAATACACCAACCACACACCACCACATCACCCCACAACTGAACACACCACACCACACTACATTATAATATATGATAATTTTAATTTAATTTTGATTTTAACTGATTATAATGACAATTGATGTTTTTGTTCTGTCAAATAAGTCTACATGACTTAAATGGCAATAAAATATTCTGAATCTGAATCTGAATCTACATTACACTACACAACATACACCCACACCACCAATCTACACACCTACACACACAACCACACACCACACCATACTACCATCCACTACACACACATCACACACCAACAATTCCACACCACACAACCACACTACACCACACCCATACCCACACCACCTACACCACACCACACTACACAACACACCACACACACTAACCACACCACACTACACCACACCATACCACCACCCACCCCCCCTACACCACACCACACTACACCACACCACTACACACACTACACCACACCACACCCCCACACCACACTACACCACACCACACTACACTACACCATTCCACATTACACCACACCACACTAAAGCACATAATACCACACCACACAGCTCTACTCAACACTACCACACCACACCACACTAAACCACACCACACCACACTACACCACACCACACTACACCACACCACACCACACCAAATTACACTCTCGCTACATATCCCATAAAGCAGCACATCACATACTACATAATTTTAAACACCAACAACACACCCTACCGCCATAATTTTTATCCCACACCTTATCACACCATACCAAACAACACCCCATCACACTACATCACATCAAACAACACCACACCCCATCGCACCGCACCACATCGCACCACACCACTCCACATCACACCACATCACCCTACATCACATCAAACAACACCACACCCCATCGCACCGCACCACATCACACCACACCACTCCACACCATACCAAACCACAACATAATACATCTCACTGCATCAAACCAAACCAACACCCCACCACACAACACAACACCACACAATACACAACACCACACCACACAACACCCCACCACAACACACCACACAACACCCAACCCCACCCCACCATACAACACCCCACCACAACACACCATATCACACCACACCACACCACACACAACCCCACCCCACCATACAACACCCCACCGCACCACACCATATCACACCACATCGCCCCACACCACATATCACAACCACACCACATATCACATCACACAATCACACACACACACAATACAACACATCGTTCCCACACCACTATACTACACCACACCACATCACATCGCCCCACACACCACATACATCCCCCTCACCACATATCACATGCCGGTCACACATCGCAACACATATATCACACCACACATCCACATATCACACAACCGATAACCATACTATATATCACACCTACACTACTATGCCCCAATCCACATATCACTACCCACCCATATCACACCACTACCATCACTATCACACACGTCGCCCACATATCATAACACAAAGTATGACTACAAGCCCCACTACCACATATCACACCAATAACATATCACACACACACAACACTACATACAACCATACAACAGTCCCACGCATCACAAACTATAGTCACACCACATCACATGAGCCCCACACATATACACCACTACATCATCCACCACTATCGCCCACACCACATATCACTATCACATACACTGACATACCTCCAACTGGATTTCGTGTCGGACATACGGAACGTATCTGTTAGCAGAATACGAATGTAGTCAATAGTTTCAGAAGTGTATACGGTTTATGCGTTTGCTCCTTCATAAGTATTCTTCTTCTTGATCCTACCTTCCTTCTTCCTTCTTCCTTTAGTCATATGGTTGTTGTTTGTAGCATAGTAGTAGTATAGGTAGTAGTAGTAGTATGTAGTAAGAAGTAGTAGTAGGTAGTGGTAGTAGTAGTAGTGGGTTGGTAGGTGGTAGTGGTAGTGGTATAGTAGTAGTAGTAGTAGTAGTTAGTAGTAGTAGTTAGTAGTAGAAGTAGTAGTAGTAGTAGTAGTAGTAGTAGTAGTAGTAGTAGTATAGCACAGTAGGAGGAGGAGTAGAGGAAGAGAAGAGAAGGAGGTGGAGTAGAAGGATGAGGAGGAGAAGGAGGAGGAGGAGGGGAGTAGCGAGGTATAGAAAGGAGGAGAAGAGGAGGAGTAGGAGGAGTAGAGTATAGTGTAGAGTAGTAGGTAGTAGCAGTAGTAGTAGTAGTAGTAGTAGTAGTAGTAGTAGTAGTAGTAGTAGTAGCAGCAGCAGCAGCAGCAGCAGCAGTAACAGTAGCAGTAGTAGTAGTAACAGCAGCAGCAGCAGCAGTAACAGTAGCAATAGAAGTAATCTTTTTTTACGTTCTTCTATACAAAGTGATCCCAAACGGAGGTTGGGGAAAATAATATTTTTTCAAATGATCAGATAAAAACTTAAAAAAAGAAGAAAAAGAAAAAGAAAACTATAAATAAATACAAGTATCGAAGGGTTTTTTTAATTTAAAAAAAAAAGAACAACAACAAAAAATATGTGTGCGTGCGTGCACGCGCGCGCGCGCGCGCGTGTGTGTGTGCGTGTGCGTGTGTGTATGCTTGTATCTGTGTGTGAGTATGTATGTGTGTGTGTGTGCACGCAAACGCATGTGTGTATGGATGTGTGCACATGAACCATTCAGCTAAGCAACCAACCAACCAACCAGCAGTCAACCAACCAACCAATCAACCAATCAGCCAACCAACCAACCCACTTACCCACCCCGCCACCCCTCCACCCAACCTAGTGAATCAACAAGCCAACACACCCAACCACTAAGCAACCAACTCACCCACCCACTCCACCTATCAACAAAACAACCAACCAACTCACCTACTCACCTACACCAACCCATCCACATACGCGCGCGCACATACACACACACACACACACACACCACACACACACACACACACACACACACACACACACACACACACAGTTGGTTAACTGAATGGTTCCTCTGGAGTTAACATCAGTGCAGACTCCACTCTCCCCAAAACTCCTTCGGATGAGACTATAAACCGAGGTCCCGTGTGCGAACGCACGTAGAATATCTTGCGCACACCTTAAAACCCGTTCCGCTTTTCGGAAAAGTAGGCCATTGTGCGTCGGTGGGAATGGATGACAAAATTTACAAAACTGCATACACACGGGGACTGGATTTAAAAAAATGACATGAGTGTTATTCCATTATCCTCGAAATAAAAGAATAAAATAAAAAATAAAATAAACACACACACACCCACATACACACACACACACACATCCAACCACACACACACACACACACACACACACTAACACACACACACACCCAACCACACACGCACACACACACACACACACCGCACACACACTAACACACACACACACACCCCAACCACCACACACACACCAACCACACACACACACACACACACACACACACACACACACACACACACACACACACACACACACACATTAAAAATCAAAACGAAAGACAAAGAACGCAAAAACTGTGTACATAAATTAAGTGACATAATCACAGTTGATATATATCAAGCAGATATCATCAGATATGTGTATGAGCGTTTTGAAAAAAGAGAAAAAGAGAAGTAGAATGCAACATGTTTTTAGTGTACATCACTTTTAGCCAAAATAGATAATAATTATAGTTGATGTTTTTGTTGTGTCAAATAAGTCTACATGACTTAAATGACAATAAAATATTCTGAATCTGAATCACACACACACACACACACACACACACACACACACAACTATTCGACCAGCTAGCTAACCAACCAACCAACCAATCCAGCCAGCCAGCCAGCCAGTCAACAAGAGATAAAGCAAAAATAATGAATGAAGCCACACACTCACTCTTGCATCCCTCGTCCAAAAGGTCTTCCATGATGCCATCAAATTTCTTCATCAGCTCGGTCGACACGTCGCAGGTTCGGCTGAATTTTCGGCTGCATTCCACGATACGAGTGCTGAATCTGTAATAGAGAGAAAGTTGATGTGTTTTGTTAAGTTTTGGTGGGTTTTTTTTAATTATCATCATCATCATCATCATAATAATAATAGTAATAATAATAATGTATGGAATTTATATAGCGCTGAATCTTGTAAAGCAACAAATCAAAGCGCTCAGATTTCATTTCATACCACTTAAAGTCACGGCAGATTTCTCCGTGAAATTCGGGCTGCTCTCCCCGGGGAGAGCGGGAGAGCGCGTCGCCACAAGCGCTGCGCCACCCTTTTTTTTTTCATGTCTGCAACTGTATTTGTTTCCCTATCAGAGTGGCTTTTTTCTAAGAATTTTGCCAGGGACAACTCTCTTGTTGCCGTGGGTTTTTTTACGTGCGCTAAATAATTACATGTAACACACGGGACCTCGGTTTATCGTCTCATCCGAAAGACTAGCGCCCAGACCACCACTCATGGTCTAATGGATGGGGGAAAAGTTTCCGGTCCAAACGGGGTACGAACCGCCGCACACTTCAAACCCGGACTTTTCGCTTTCTAGACAGGCGCGTTACCTCTAGACCACCGATCCACCCACATCATCATCATCATCATCATCATCATTATTACTGTTGTTGTTGTTGTTGTTATTATTGTTGTTATTGCTGTTGTTGTTGTTGTTGTTGTTGTTGTTGGTAGTAGTAGTAGCAGCAGCAGCAGCAGCAGCAGCAGCAGCAGTAGCAGTAGTAGTAGTAGTAGTAGTAGTAAGGTGGGGACGGGATAGCTCAGTAGTCGGAGCACTCGCTTTTTCCCCAGCCAAGGTTAAGCAGTATCGAGCGTGGTTACCAATTGAACGGGTGACCGTTTGCGCGCCTTGGCTTCAGTACAGTCTCCAAGTGCACCCAGCTGTAAATGGACACCTGCCCTCTTTAGAGTCAGGGAAGGTAAAGCAGCGAGGGAGAGGAGATGGACGCCCGCCCTCAATATGCTGGCCCCTGGAGAAGCTGAGGTCTGTGACGCCTCGCTCCTCTACGACCACATAGGTTATGGGAATACCTTGACCTTTACCTAAGGTAGGAGTGTTTCACCCTCAAAGATGGAGTGTAAACACGACACCTATGTGCATGCATTCTTTTACATGTTATCATCCGTTCCTACTGGCACGTAATGGTCTGCGCTTCACGAAAGACAGAACGGGTTTTAACGTGTGCACAAGGTGTTCTGTGTGCGTTCACACACCGGACCTCAGCGATTTCTAGTCTCATTAGGACTTTTTGGGGGGGGGGGGGGGGGGGGGTACAGTGGAGTAGGTGCTGGTGTTAACTCCAGGGGGGAAAATCTCGAATGGGTGGCTCTGTGGTGGCTGGAACCGTGCATCGTCAGATGGTGAATTCAATGCTCTAACCACCAGGCTACCCCCCCCCCCCCCCCCCTCTCTCTCTCTCCTTCCCCTCCCCCTCCCCTTATCTTACAAAATGATTCCAAGCAACCATCTTTATACGATCTTTATAGAGAGATGGCAAGAAATAGCGATAAGTAAATGGGAAGCGCATCCGACTTTCCTTTTTTATTTCATCTTTTTTTTTTTGAGGATAATGGAAAAAACACTCATGTGCTTTTTCACATCCAAGTCCCCATGTGTTCGCAGTTTTGTAAATTTTGTCATCCGTTCCCACCGGCGCACAATGGTCTACTCTTCCGAAAAGCGGAACGGGTTTTAACGTGTGCGCAAGATGCTCTGCGTGCGTTTGCACACGGGACCTCAGTTTATAGTCTCATCCGAAAGACTTTTAGGGGGAGTGGAGTCGGCACTGATGTCAACTCCAGAGAGGGGAGAGAATAATTATCTTTTAAGTCTTTCTGGAGAATAAAATCAGGCGAATGGACCAAGAAGGTAAAAAAATAGACAAGAAAAAGGTGACAGGAAGAAGAGAACGGAACAAAGCAGAAACAAAAAAGAAAGGATAGAAAAGAGGGGAATTCCTAGCGCAGAATTTCCAGAAATGTAGGGATGCTATTTATCGATACTGTCAGGCCCCTTGGTATCCCCACAGACGGGATTTTTTTTTTAATCCATAATTTCTTCAGACAGCACCTCCCCCCCCCCCTCCACCTCCCCTTCTCCGACGCAACCCCCACCCCTACAGTCCCCGGCCCACCCCTTCTCCCTGTGTATATATTTTCATGTAGGGACACGTGCCTCTCAGAATCACCTCACAGCCTACGGTTGATCTGACAGACAGACAGAGAGACAGTCAACACACAGACAGACATACAGACAGACCGTATAGTGACAGAGAAGAAGAAAGAGAAGACAAGAAGAGAAGAAGAAAAGAAGAAGAAGAAGAGAGAGGAGAGAGGAGGAGGAAGAGAAGAGGAGAAGAAGAGGAGAGAAAGAAGAAGAGGAGAAAGAGGAGAAGAAGAAGAGAGGAGCAAGGAAGGAGAGGAGGAAGAAGAGAGGAAGAAGAAAAAGGAAGAGAGAGGAGAAGAAAAAGGAAGAGGAGAAGAGGAGAAAAGGGGAAGAAGAAGAGGAGGAGGAGGGGGAGGAGAGAGGAAGAGAGGAGGAGGAGAAGAGGAGGAGAAGAAGAGGAGGAGGAGGGGAGGAGAGGAAGAGGAGGAGAAGGAAGAAGAGGAGGAAGAAGAAGAGGAGGAGAGGGGGAAGGAGGGAGGAGAGGAAGAAGAAGAAGAAGAGAAGAAGAGAGAAGAAGAAGAAGAAAAGAAGAAGAAAGAAGAAGAAGAAAAAGAAAAAACAACAACAACAAAAAGAACAAGAAGAACAAGAAGAACAAGAACAAGAAGAACAAGAAGAACAAGAAGAACAAGAAGAGAAGGAGGAAGAAGAAGAAGAAGAACAAGAAGAACAAGAAGAAGAAGAAGAAGAAGAAGAAGAAGAAGAAGAAGAAGAAGAAGAAGAAAAAGAAGAAGAAGAAGAAGAAGAAGAAGAAGAAGAAGAAGAAGAAGAAAAGAACAAGAACAAGAACAAGAAGAAGAACAAGAAGAAGAAGAAGAAGAAGAACAACAACAACAACAACAACAACAAGAGGCGAAGGAAAAAGAAAAAGGAGGAGGAGGAGTAGAAGGAGGAAGAGGAAGATGAAGAGGAGGAAGAGGAAGAGGATGATGAAGAGGAGGAGGATGAAGAGGAAGAAGAGGAGGAGGAGGAAGATGAAGAGGAGGAGGAGGAAGAGGAGGAAGAGAAGGAGGAGGAAGAGGAGGAGGATGAAGAGGAAGAGGAAGAGGAGGAGGATGAAGAGGAAGAGGAGGAGGATAAAGAGGAAGAGGAGGAGGACGACGACGAAGAGGAAGAAGAGGAGAAGGAGGAGCAGGATGAAGAGGAAGAGGAGGATGAAGAGGAAGAGGAGGAGGACGACGACGAAGAGGAAGAAGAGGAGAAGGAGGAGGAGGATGAAGAGGAAGAGGAGGAGGACGACGACGACGAAGAGGATGAAGAGGAAGAAGAGGAGGAGGAGGAGGATGAAGAGGAAGAGGAGGAAGAAGAGGAGGAGGAGGAGGAGGACTTACTGGCACCAGGATTCGCCGCTGACCAGATTCCAGCCAGGCGTGGAGGGAGGGGCGATGCCCTTCTGACACTGGTCAAACTCCACACACTTGGAAAGCGTCTGGCCTCGCATGGCTGAGAGAAATGACCATGACCATGACAATGACAATGACAATGGTGAATGAATTTAGGCCTCTGCCCATTTTCATGGCGTACATAAAATGTCTACAGACACGTGAATGCATATATATCATCAAGAAAAGTAACGCCCAAATGAAAAGTGGAAAGGAAAAAAAAAAGCATGTTATATAAATGACATCAAGATTTGCAAAATTGTATGTATACTGGAGGGGACGGGATAGCTCAGTGGTCGGAGCACTCGCTTTCCCCCAGCCAAGTTAAGCAGCGTCGAGCGTGGTTACCAGTTGGATGGGTGACCGTTTGCGCGCCTTGGCTTCAGTACAGTTCCCCCAGTTCACCCAGCTGTAAATGGGTACCTGCCCTCTTTAGGGTCAGGAAGGTAAAGCAGCGAGGGAGAGGAGATGGTCGCCACCGCCCTCAATATGCTGGCCCTTGAGAAGTGAGGTCTCTGACGCCTCGCTCCCCTACGACCTTATAGGTTATGGGACTCCTTTACCTTTTTACGTTTTATGTATACTGGAGACTGAGTTTACTGCCTCTGAGTTTGAAGGCTTTGTACACAAAACCATGCTAGTTGTCTGATTATTGACACAGTCTGGGTGGCCCATCAGGCTCACATACTTTGCTCTCTGAAAATGAATTGGAATCTCCTTCGTAGCTAAGAGAAAGAGATAGAGAGATGTATTTCTTTTATTCTATTTATTCATTCTTATATTTCGAGGATATTGGAAAAAGCACTCCTGCGCTTTATTTTACATCCAGTCCCCGTGTGTGTGTGTAGTTTTTTAACATTTTGTCATCCTGTTCCCACCTGGCGCACAATGGCCTACTCTTCCGAAAAGCGGGGCGGGCTATTAACGTGTGCGTGAGATGTTCTGCGTGCGTTCGTGCGCGGGACCTCGGTTTATAGTCTCATCCGAAGGACTTTTGGGAGGGGGGGAGGGGGGGGAGTGGAGTCTGCACTGATGTTAACTCCAGAGGGAAAAGTCCTCTTGAACGAGATTCGAGCCCGGGTCAGCAGATCACGAGCGTATCACTCTGACCACCAGGCTATCCCGTCCCCCAGAGAGGGAGAGAAATACGAAATTTTATTACGAAATTACGAAATACGAAATTTTATTTAAAGAGGGTAATAGATTAAGTACAATGACTTTTTTCATCCAGCCCTCAAAAAGGAAAAAAAGTATTAACACCAAAGTAAAGCAATATATTTGAAAAACAAATGGAAAGGAAAAGACTAAAGGAAACGACAAAAGAGAAAATACACCAAGAATATACAAATACATCAAGAACAAGAAGGTAGTAATGTCGTCACTATCTTCGACGCCAATGTAGTAGTAGTAGTAGTAGTAGTAGTAGAAGTAGGAGTAGTAGTAGTAGTAGTAGTAGTAGTAGTAGAGAGAGAGAGAGAGAGAGAGAGAGAGAGAGAGAGAGAGAGAGAGAGAGAGAGAGAGAGAGAGAGAGAGAGAGAGAAGACAGCAAACAGTCAGTCAAACATTAGTCAATCAGTCCGTTAGTCAGTCAATCAGTAAGTTAATCAGTCAATCGGTCAGTCAGTTAATCAATCAATTAACCAGTAAATCAACCACTTAATTGATCGATCAATCCGTCAATAAATCACTCGATCAATCAAATTGGAATCACTCTTAACCTGGATACGAATAAAGCAGTAGGATTAGATTTAGTTCACAATAAAATCTTAAAATCATCTCTACCATCTATTCTAAATCCGCTTACTAATCTCTTTAATAGAAGTCTAAACGAATGTAGGTTCCCAAAACTTTGGAAAACAGCTTTAGTAAATCCTATTCATAAAAAAGCATCAAAAGAACTATGTAACAACTATAGACCAATTTCATTGTTAAGTTGCGTTGGAAAGGTTTTAGAAAAATGTATTCACTCAAAAGTGTATCAGTTCCTATCATCTAACCACATTCTTTCTCCATTCCAATCAGGTTTTACTCCTGGAGACTCCACCGTGAACCAGTTACTCTGTATATATAACAGTCTTTGTTCCTCATTTGATTGTGGAATTACAACACAAGCAGTGTATTTTGACATATCAAAAGCATTCGACCGTGTCTGGCACAAGGGGCTTCTACACAAAATGAAAGCATATGGTATACGTAGTAAATTATTAGACTGGTTTACTGACTATCTTTCAAACCGTACCCAAGCAGTAGTTATAAAAGGTAATACATCAGATTTTAAAATGATAAGTGCCGGTGTTCCTCAGGGATCAGCCTTAGGTCCACTATTATTTCTAATTTATATAAATGATATTGTGAACAATATAGAATCTGATATAAGACTTTTCGCTGACGATACTAGCATGTCTTTAGCAGTAAACGATCCAAACATTCGCGCCGAAACACTTAATTCCGATTTAGAAAAAATAAGTTCTTGGGCCAAGTGCTGGAAAGTTAGTTTTAATGCAGACAAAAACAGAACTCTTAAATTTTTCTCGCAACAATAACATGATCCCTACCACTCTCATTTGATTCAAATTGCCTTCAAAAATAAAAGTATGCACAAACACTTAGGTATCATTTCTTCAGGATAATTGCAAAGGGGATGAGCATATAAAAAACATAATAATACTGTAACTATGTTGGTCTCGTGCCTCAAAAGCTATAAATATAAACTTACAAGGAAAACACTTAAAACAATGTACCAGTCATTTATACTCCCTCATTTCGACTATGCTGACATTGTGTGGGACAATTGTACCGAAACACAGTCCAAATCATTAGAAATGTTGCAGCTTGACGCAATCAGAACTATAGTAGGAGCTGTTCGTGGCACAAATCACGAAAAATTGTACCAAGAGTCTGGATTCTGTACTCTGAAAGAGCGAAGAACCAGACACAAACTCTGTCAATATCACAAAATGGTAAATGGTTTATGTCCCCACTACTTAGTTGATCTTGTTCCTGCACTAGTAACACAGATAAATCCCTATCATAGAAGAAGGCCTTTTGAACGGAGCTTGCCACGGTGCAGCACAGAATTATATAAAAAATCTTTCATTCCTTCTACTACTGTATTGTGGAACTCTTTACCAGATTGTATTAAAAATAGTCATTCTTTAAGTCAGCTCAAACGATATTTATCTGCAAACGATCCCGTTGTACCTTTGTATTTTTATCATGGTGAAAGGAAAGAGCAGATATTGCATTGTCGACTTCGACTCGGAATAAGTGATTTAAAATATGATATGTTTCATCGCCACATAGCAAACGATCCATCATGTGCCTGTGGTAACGCGCAAGAGACAGCCGAACACTATTTGCTGTTCTGCCCTAACTTTGATCTAGTACGTGCCTACACAATTGCCTCCCTTCCCCCTGAGTATGTTCATTTCCAAATTCTTTTATCAGGCAGCCCTGAATTTAGTATGAAAACAAACATTTATATTGTTGAAATTGTCCATCAGTTTATATCTGATTCAAAAAGATTTTTGTAGTTTTCTTGTCGGATGGTAACCTGTTTGAGGTTGTCTTCATTCAGGCTGGAGGTACTTAATTAACTCTTCTTGCTCTCCCTGATGTATGTGTGATTGTTGAAAAGAAAGCAAGAAACATTTTGTAGTAGTGAATAGAAATTTGTTGCAATGATTACTGACATAGTACACGATTTATTTATTTTTTAATAATTGTCCTGCTTATGTAAATTATATCCTTGGTATTATATTAACTAATAGCATTCTTGGCCTTGTGGATGTTATTTTCCTAAATTGCTCTCTCTCTCTGTGGTTTTTCCTATTCCAACTATTTTTGTTTGTTTTTATGTATGTTTATTCTACAAATTGATATGTTTCTTTGTGTTGTTTTCCTTTTTTCTTACATTAGCAAAGATTGTAATTGATGAAAATGTTTGTTGTTGTTGGTTTACATTTTTCAGCTCAGCAGCCGTTATGTTCATGCTAATCTTCATTGTTTAATTGAGCACACCATAAGCTACAAGCTTGTTGTTGCTATGATTCCAAAATGCTGTTTGTTTTCAATGCTTATACTCATTTCTGAATAAAAACTATTTAAACCAATTGGAATCACTTTGAAAACTTCTGGCATCGTGCGGCTGATAGACAAAGATAACAGTCGATCAATCAATCAGTCAATCAATCAATCATTCAAGCAAGCAAGCAAACATGCAACCGCACGATCATCCAATCGACCCACCAGTCCCGCAATCAATCAATCAATCATTTAATCAAATAGTCTATCAATTTAACAAGCTATCAATCAAATTCCCCTTCTTTATACACACACACACACACACACACACACACACACATACACGCACGAAGGGGGGGGGGGGTGGACGGGATAGCCTAGTGGTTAGAAAATTGCGCTCGCAATCTGACAACCCGGGTTCGATTCCTGTTCAAGGGGATATTTTCCCCTGGAGTTAACATCAGTGCCGACTCCACTCTCCCAAAAGTCCTTCGGATGAGACTATAAACCGAGGCCCCGTGTGCGAACGCACGCAGAACATCTTGCGCACACGTTAAATCCTGTTCCGCATGTCGTAAGAGTAGGCCATTGTGTGCCGGTGGGAACAGATGACAGAATTGACAAAACCGCGTACACACGGGGGGACCGGATGTAAAAAAAGCACATGAATGCTTATTCTATTATCCTCGATATAAAAGAATAAAAGAAAGAAAGAAAGAAAGAAGGAAAGAGAGAAAGAAAGAAAGAAAGAAAAACACACACACACACACACACACACACACACACTCACACACACACACACGCACGCACCCTTCGGAGGAAATTCAGCAACATCTTCCTATCTCTCTGTACCTTTTTTTCTTCTTTTTTTTGTCCGATCAATGAAACTCAAATATCTAACCAGCAAAAAATAAAGCGCCTGACAAGTCAGGCCCAGCACATCCGACTTAAGCGTGGGAGACAGAATTGCTATCTTTGAAGAGTTTCTGGGGGGGGGGGAGGAGGGAAGACAGGAGAATGGACCAAGCAGGGCAGAAACTAGACAATAGAAGGTGGTGTGACAGGAAGAAAAAGAACAAGACAGAAAAACATAGAGAGGGATAGAAAAGAGGGAATTTCTTAGCACAGAATGTCCAGAAGGTGGGGGATGCTATTTATACTGCCAGCTCCCCCTCCATCCCCCCCCTCTCAACACCGCCCCCCCTCCCAACACCCCATGACGTCCCCAAAGGGGACTGTGCACTGTTCAAATCTCACAGTATTTTAGCACAACATTTTTGGAGAAAGATATTTGTTCATCTTCTGTTATTATTATTATTATTATTATTATTATTATCATCATTATTATTATTACTATTATTATTATTATCATTATCATTATTTGTTGTTGTTCTTGTTGTTGTGCGTTCCCCCGGCTTAACACTCTAGGAGGTCATCCAGAATGGGCACTCTTGACTCGTCCATCCACCCACCTGCAAATCACTGCGAGATTTGAAATTGCCACACTGCTGAATGAGAAGTTTGCGCGTGTGTGACTGTTTTTAAGTTACCTCGCCATATAGGCAGCCATACTCCGACTTCAGGTGATTTTTTTTTCTCTCTCCTGTAAACGAGAGTGCAGGTTGTTATGTTAAGAGCTTGTCATGGCTGAAGGCAATCTCAACAACACAACGTTATTACAACATAACAACATTTTTTTTTAGTGTGGGCCTAGGCAACTACAGCTTTTGGCTTGGGCTGATAATTATTATTCTAAATTCATTGAACGTGTTTTTCGCGTGTTATTTCTGAGAGCATCAATCATTTTGAAGACAATGGGCCGAGTCTTCCTACCTGTTTAAAGAAAAAGAGTTGTTCATACTTCATGATGAGTATTGTGGCTATTTCAAGAGAGATATTGAAGATGACATAAATAAATTTTAAAAAAGATACTGAAATTAAAGCTAGGAGAAATAAAAGGAAAGAGTTTCCCTGTAGGGATGTTGGGGAGTCAAGTCAAGTCAAGTCAAGTCAAGTCAAGTCAAGTCAAGTCAAAATCACTTTAACCATCCCATGAAGGGCAATTACAATACTGACAGAGCATAATATTGATAACGTATCATTATCTCCAAAGACACCCCTCCCCCCCCCCCCCCCAAAAAAAAAAAAAAAGCTAGTGGGAGGGGGTGGGGGTGGGGTGGCTGTCAGTACAAACAGCATCCCCACCTTCTGGAAATTCTGTGCTTCTAGGAATTCCCTCTTTTCTATCCCTCTCTTTGTTTCTGCCTTGTCCCTTTTTTCCTGGCTGTCACGTCTTCCTTACCTTATTTTTTCTACCTTCTTGGTCCATTTTCTTACCCCCCCCCCCCCCACCCCCACCCCCTTCCCCCACCACCACAAAAATACTTTTTTTTTAAAAATATATAACAATTTTCTCCCACGCTGAAATCGAATGCCCTAGGCCAGATTTAGGCGCTTAACGGCAGCACAACGCATTTTCGCTCATGTGACAGACAACAATAGTTGAAATGTAGCTTTTCTTGTGTCTTTTTGAGATAGTGATACGTTATCAATGTGCTCTGTCAGTATTGTAACTGCCTTTTAATGGGACGATTAAAGTGTTTTTGACTTAACTTGACTTGACTTTGACTTTTCTGGAGCGCTGGACAAAGAAGAGAAAAGGAAAGAGAGAGAGAGACAGACAGACAGACAGAGACACAGAGAGAGAGAGGGGGGTCAGACAGAGAGACAGACAGAGAGAGAAGGGGGGGGGGGCAGACAGAGAGACAGACAGAGAGAGGGGGTCAGACAGAGAGACAGACAGAGAGAGAAAGAAAGATAGAAAGAGAGCGAGACACACACACACACACACACACACACACACACACAGAAAGAGAGAGAGAGAGACAGAGAGAGAGGGAGACAGAGAGAGACAGACAGACAAAGAGAGGGAGAGAAAGAGAGAGAGAGAGAGGGAGACAGACAGACACACAGAGAGGGAGGGAGAGGGAGAGAAAGAGAGATAGAGAGACACAGAGACCGAGACAGACAGACACACAGAGAGACACAGAGAGAGACACAGAGAGAGAAACAGAGAGAGATACACAGAGAGAGAGAAACAGAGAGAGAGAAACAGAGAGAGAGAAACAGAGAGAGAGAAACAGAGAGAGAGAGAGAGAGAGAGAGAGAGAGAGAGAGAGAGAGAGAGAGAGAGAGAGAGAGAGAGACAATGACAATGACAATGACAATGACAATGACAAATGACAACGACAAATTCTTTTATTTCGAGGATAATGAATAACCACTCATGTGCTTTTTTTACATCCAGTCCTCGCCCGTAGGAATACACTTAATAATAACCACCCAATACTTATACTCTCACAGAGACACAGAGAGAATCAGAGACAGAGAGAGACAAGAGACAGTCAGACAGACAGACAGAGAAGAAGCAAGGCAAAGAAGCCAATAATTATATCCGTACCATTGCACATTTTCTGTGTGATACTGGAAATGGCACCAATCTTTGGCACTTTCACGGCACCAAAAGCAGACATGGCTGGCTCAGTCAGGTTACATTTCTGAAGGGCGGTACCGACACACGACTGGTAGGTCTGGATTTGTCTGGAAATGAGAAACCAGTTTGGCGGTTTTTTGGGAGGAGGGGCGGAGGTGGGGGGGAAGGGGGGGGGGGCGGGGGGGGGCGGGGTGCGGTGATGATAATTTGGTCGTTGTTGTTGTTGTTGTTGTTTGGTTGGTTCGTTCGTTCGTTTTGTTGTTTGTTTGTTTGTGGTTTTTCTTTTTTGTTTGTATTTTTGTTTGTTTTTGTTGGGGTTTTTTTGGTTGTTTTTTTGTTTTTGGTTTGGGGGGGTTTTGCGGGTGTGTGTGTGTGTGGGGGGGGGGGGTTGTTTGCTGGGTGGCTTTTTCATTTATGAGAGGGAAGTTTGGTGGTTTGTTTATTGTTGTTGTTTGTTTGTTCTGTTTGTTGTTTTTGCCTGTTTGTAGTTCTGTGTGTGTGTGTGTGCGTTTGTGTGTGTGTTTGTGCGTGTGTGTTTTGTTTCTTTTGGGGGGTTGTTGTTGTTTTTGTTTTGTTTTGTTGTTTTTTTGTGTTTTTTTTGGGGGGGTATTGCTGGGTTGGTTTTTTTTCATCTCTTTGTTTTGGTATTTGTAAAACCAATACTGGAGGCTTTGTATGTGTGTGGTGTGTGTGTGTGTGTGTGTGTTTGTGTGTGTATACCTTCAACATTTCTATATTCATGTGAGTTACGACATTTGATCTTATTAAAAGTGAGTGTGGGCATGCGTGCGTGCGTGCGTGCGTGCGTGCGTGCGTGCGTGCGTGCGTGCGTGTGTGTGTGTGTGTGTAAAGTGCACTCACGTGCAGTCAGCATCGAAGCCTTTGTCCAACTGCATATTCTGGCCGCAAGTGTTAATATCTGTACACTTCTCGGTCACTGAAACACACACATGCACACATGCATGAGTTAAGCAAGCACCCACGAACACAGCACACGCTGACGCGCGTACGTACACATAAATGCACACGGGCGCGCACACACAGGCACAGTCACAGACACTCGTACACATACACGCACACACACACACTTACAAACACACGTACACACTACAACACACACACACAAACACGTACACGCGCGCGCGCAAACACACACACACACACACACACACACACCATCCAACCACCCCCTCCCCCCGCCCGCCCTTCAAAAAAGCAAAACACCACCACCACCACCACCCAGAAAAAAAACAACAAAAACGAACAAGCCCCAAAACTACCAAATAAAAACCCTGCTCATTTCAACAGATTTTATCAAAAGTATGAACAAATGCACTGTATGACTATTTAGAGAATTGGGGACATAGGAGAGTGGCTGATATGATGCCAGTAAAAATAAAAGTAAAGCTGTCCCATAACCTATAAGGTTGTAGGGGAGCGAGGCGTCAGAGACCTCACTTCTCAAGGGGCCAGCATATTGAGGGCGGCGCCCATCTCCTCTCCCTCGCTGCTTTACCTTCCCTGACCCTAAAGAGGTCAGGTACCCATTTACAGCTGGGTGAACTGGGAGAACTGTACGAAAACGTCTTTTAAAAAAAAAGATTCAAACCGACCAAACTTGGGCCAAATCACACCAGATGTTTGTCAGGAGGTACTCTTTCACAAAAAAGTGATTATTGTATTTGGGGGATATAATGGTAAGTGCTGTCTGTCGGTTTGAGTTTAGATAGAAAAACAATACGAAATGGGATAGAAATTACGGCTAGAGTACGGCCAAACTGAACTGATAGAAAAACCAATACGAAATGGGATAGAAATTACGGCTAGAGTACGGCCAAACTGAACTGATAGAAAAACCAATACGAAATGGGATAGAAATTACAGCTGGAGTGCAGCCAAACTGAACTCACCGATTCTGGCAGGGCCACAACCCAGACCTCGCGCTCTAAAAGCCAGAGCAGCGGCCTGGGATTCGAACTCCGACTTCTTCTGGGCGTCTACCCCACTGCAGCTCTGCACAGCTTCCAGCGCGCATCCTATCACCCCTTGCACTGTTCTAGAAAAGGAAGAAAAGAAAACACGATGACAATAATGGTGATGATGGAAAGAAGAAGAAGAAGAAGAACAAGAAGAAGAAGAAGAAGAAGAGAAGAAGAAAAAGAAGAAGAAGAAGAAAAGAAGAAGAAGAAGAAAAAGAAGAAGAAGAAGAAAAGAAGAAGAAGAAGAAGAAGAAGAAGAAGAAGAAAAAGAAGAAGAAGAAGAAAAAAAAGAAGAAAACAACAACAACAACAAGAACAACAACAAGAACAACAACAAGAACAAGAAGAACAAGAAAAAGCATAAAACACAGAAGAAGAATGCAAAGAAAAATGAAAAGAAGAATGCAAAGAAAAAAGTGCAATAAGGAAGACTGCCAAGAACAAAAGTGCAAAGAAGAATGTACACAAAAAGAGAACGCAACGAGGAAGAACAATAACAACAACAACCTCAAGAACAATAGCAACAATTACAACAACAACGACGACGACGAAAACAACAACAGCAACAACACTAAGAACATTAACAACTACAACATCCATAAGCATGGAATAAGCACTTATGTGCTTTTTTACATCCAGCCCCGTGTGTATGCGGTTTTGTCAATTCTGTCATCTGTTCCCACTGGCACGCAATGGTCTACTCTTACGAAAAGCGGAACAGGATTTAACGTGTGCGCAAGATGTTCTGCGTGCTTTCTCACACGGGACCTAGGTTTATAGTCTCATCCGAAGGACTTTTGGGGAGAGAGGAGTCAGCACTGATGTTAATTCCAGAGGTAAAAATCCTCTTGAACGAGAATCGAACCCGGGTCAGCAGATCACAAATACATCACTCTAACCACCAGGCTATCCCAGAGAGAGAGACAATGACAACGACAAATTCTTTTATTTCGAGGATAATGAATAAGCACTCATGTGCTATTTTACATCCAGTCCCCGCCCGTAGGGATACATCTTAATAATATCCTAATACTTATACTCTCACACAGTAGAAACAAAGAGAAATAACCCTTTTAAAAACAACCCCCCCCCCCAAAAAAAAAAAACCCAAATAAAGAAA
>CM054148.1:26479092-26484092 GCA_028751875.1 Rapana venosa | reverse complement strand
TTCTGGGTGGGGCCGGCTGTCAGCAGAGTGTTGCGACACGTTTCCAGGGGCTTGCAGTTCAGTTGCTCTGCACATCAGGGTATTGCAGCTTTGACCACTGTGACTGTATATTATATGATAACCGTATGTACACACAGTCGCTTGCGCATGCACACACTGCCCTGCAGAGTCCTGCACCGGGGTGCAGTAGACTTAGCGCTACACACACCTACACCACATACCTACACAACAACACACACACACAAAAACACACACACACAACACACACACACACACACACACATGCACATGCACAGAGACAGACAGACGACAGAGAGACAGACAGACACACACATACACACCAACACACACAGGCGCGCGACAGCACATCACAGCAGCGCACCATACACACACAATCATGCATAAAGCCACACATTTTATTTGTTAAGGCAGGACATGGGGGTCGAAACTGAGAAATTTTGTCGACAAGCTCATGTTAAAAGTTGTACCATACATTGAAAGGGCATCACTTGTAAATGCTAAAAATCTATAAATTACTCATTGTTATGCACTGTTGCCATGGAAACAATCCGAAATGGCTGCCAACACTAAATGTTTCAACTCATAAGTGTGTTTATCTATAAGAAGTACAAGAAACCTGTTTCTTCAGACTTGTTCTACAACCTAACTTCTTTAAATTCACGCAATGAAATCTCCATATTTGCATCTAGCAATTTTTTATTTTTAAAAAAAACATGATTTTGGCCCCTTCTACACCCGTGTCTAACCTTCATAAAAATGAAAACAGAGACAACGAACACAAAACTGAAATATACATAAATTAAAACATAATACTATGTATATCTATTCAGCAATGATCATCAAATAGGTCATGCAAGTCTAAAATGGTTAACCATAAGTATATTATAATAAAATAAAAAACTGTATTGAGACTTGTTCTACAACCTAAATCTTTAAAGAAAACAAATCCATATTGCATCTAGCAATTTTTTTATTTTAAAAACAGTCGGCCCCTTTCTCCCGTGCAATCCTGCATAATCAAACCGAGACAGCGGAAACCAGTCGATAACTCAACAATGTTAACACAGTTTTTTTTTTTTTCTATGCAGCATCAATATTTCTAAAAGGGTTAAAGAAAGGGATAGACAGTAGAATCATTTTACCAATAGTAATATTTGACCAATGATAATTTGACTTGATGTTTGTTTGTCTATTGTGCCAATAAGCTACATGACTAATTGGCATTAAAATATTCTGAATCTGAATCTGTACAGAGACGGACAGACAGACAGACAAACAGACAGATAGATACACACACACACACACACACACACACACACACACACACACAACACAAGGGAAAGCATTACACAACCTTTCATTACTCGAGTGATGTTTATATGTGCGTGTGTGTGTGTGTGTGTATGTAGTGTGTGTGTGTATGTGTGTGTGTGTGTGTGCGCGCGCGCACGTGTGTGTGCACGTTTGTGTATGAATACTACACATACACACGCGTGCACACACACACTACACACACACAGGTGCACACAGACAGATAAACACAACACACACACACACACACAGAGCGAGAGCATTACACAACCTTCCATTACTCGAGTGTGTGATATGTGCATGTGTGCATGTGTGTGTGTGTGTGTGTGTGTGTGTGTGTGTGTGTGTGTGTGTGTGTGTGTGTGTGTGTGTGTGTGTGTGTGTGTGTAGTGTGTGTGTGTGTGTGTGTGCGCGCGACGTGTGTGTGTGTGTGTGGCACGTGTGTGTGTGTGTGTGTGTGCAGTATGTGTGTGTATCTGTGTTTCTTTGTGTGTGTGTATGTCTCTGTGTCTGTGTTTGTGTCTGTCTGTCTGTCATGTCTGTCTGTCTGTCTGTCTGTCTCTGTGTGTCTGTGTGACTGTGAAAGTGTGTGTTTAGGTCATGAATTGATGACTGAAGACTTACGGCAGTATTCCTTGCCCATCCTGCCAGACTTCAGAGGGGTTTGTATTTCTGGAATAACGTGGCAATACCCAGGCATGTCCTGGTCAAAGCAGGAGTCATACTGGCCGATAGACCTGAAACAAAGGCAGCCATACTACGTTTTCAGAGATGATTTTTTTTTCCTTTGTAAATTAGCTCGATTTTTTTTATATCTCAGATAGTTTGTCCTCACGTCTGCGCGCGAGCGAGAGCGCGTGGACGCGTGCGCACGCGCAGACACACACACACACACACACACACACACACACACATATATATATATACACATATACAAAGTCCTTCGGATGGGACTATAAACCGAGGTCCCGTGTGCGAACGCACGCAGAACATCTTGCGCACACGTTAAATCCTGTTCCGCTTTTCGTTAGAGTAGGCCATTGTGTGCCGGTGGGAAGAGATGACAGAATTGACAAAACCGCATACACACGGGGACTGGATGTAACAAAGCACATAAGTGCTTATTCCATTATCCTCGATATAAAGGAATAAAATAAAATTTAAAAAACATACGTACACACACACACACACAACACACACACACACACACACACACACACACACAACACACACACACACATACACTTTTCTTTTCTAGATGGCTTGACGAAAACAAACAAATATTTTGCTTATTCAATGTACCATCTGGAAATAAAAATTTGACTTTGACTTTGACTTTCACACACACACGCACGCACACACACACACACACACACACACACACACAGTCCTTTGGGTGATACTATAATCCGATGTGCCGTGTGCAAACGCACGTAGAACATCTTGCACACACGTTAAAATCTGTTCCGCTTTTTGGAAGAGTAGGCCATTGTGTGCCAATGGGAACCGATTACAAAAAAAGCACATGAGTGCTTATTCCATTAACATATTAAATAAAAGAATTTAAAAAAATACTGTGTGTGTGTCTTCGATTCGATTTTACGTCTGTTCACTCTCAGTGATATTAGAGTGTATGTATGTTCTTTAATTTAACGTCTTTGCACATTACGTGATATTAGACAAGTGTGTGTGTGTGTGTGTGTGTGCGTGCGTACGTGTGTGTGTGTGTGTGTGTGTGTGTGTGTGTGTGTGCCCTGGTTGTATGCCTGTGTGTGAATGTGTGGTGTGTGTGTTTGCAATGTGTGTGTGTGGTGTGTATTTGGGTGTATGTCATGTGAGTTAAGTATGTGTGTAGTTTGTGCTGTGTGTGTGTGTGCGCGCGGCGCGAACGCAGCGTGTGTGTGATGTGTGTCGATTCGATTTTATACGTCTGTTGGTACTGCTCATGTGATATTACTCTGTGTGTTGTGTGGTGTGTGGTGTGGGGGTGTGTGTGTGTGTGTGTGTGTGTGGCGAGGGGGGGGGGAGAGCGGGGGATAAAAGGGTCGTTTGGGGGAGGGGTGTGATTTGGATTGCTTGTGTTCCTACAGTGTTGACCCCGTGCATGCATATCGCGGTTAGGAAGCTAGCAGACGACAAATGACTGAGTGGGTACAGTGTTCGCTGGAAAAAAAAAAAGAATTTCAAACATAGGAAAATCAATGTGCAAAAATCACCTGAGTTTTGAGTCAGAGGATAGTGTTTTACCAAAAGTGGTTTTTATTTCTGTGGACGCCTTAGTAAGGTGCGATATGAACCGCAAGAGTGATCATCTTTTTTTTTTTTTTAATCATTATTCTTTTTTTATTTCGAGGATAATGGAATAAGCACTCGTGTGGGTTTGGTTTTGGTTTTTACATTCAGACCCACCCCCTGTGTGTGCAGTTTTGTCAAGTTTTTGGATCCGTCCCCCCCCCCCCCCCCCCCCCCCCCCGGCACACAATGGCTTCCTCTTCCGAAAAGCGGAACGGGTTTTAACGGGTGTGCGCAAGATGTTCTGCGTGCGTTTCCACACGGGACCTCTGTTTATAGTCTCATCCCAAGGATTTTGGTGGAAAGTGGAGTCAGCACTGATGTCAACTCCAGAGGGAAAAAAAATCCTCTTGTAACGAGATTAGAACCCGGGTCAGCAGATCACGAGCGCGTGACTCTTAACTAACTAACCACCAGGCTGTCCCGACCCGCCCCCCAAAAAAAGTGTGAGAATTATAGGAAAACAGAAAGGAAAAGTGACCGAAAACTCTGAAGCAGGAGTGCTAATGAGTGGCCTTTCTTCCTCACCGACAAAGTGCTGGGTCAGTGAAGTTGGGCAGGAGACCAAGGTTGCTGACCGCTGCCCCGTAATGACTCGTACACTCGTTCACCCTGCTCAAGCAGTACATCTCTGAAACAAGTCCAAGCCAAACTCCAGTCTTTTATTGGCCAGATGGTACGGGGACGGTATAGCGCAGTGGACGGAGCACTCGCTTTTTCCCCGCCCCCAATCAAGTTAAGCAGCGTCGAGCGTGGTTACCATTTTTGGATGGGTGACCGTTTAGGCGCTTTGGCTTCAGTACAGTTCCCCCCCCCCCCCCCTCCCCCAGTTCACCCAGCTTGTAAATGGGTACCTGCCCTCTTTAGGGTCAGGGAAGGTAAAGCAGCGAGGGAGAGGAGATGGGCGCCCGCCCTCAATATGCTGGCACCTAGAGAAGTGAGGTCTCTGACGCCTCGCTCCCCTACGACCTTATAGGTGATGGGAACACCTTTACCTTCACTTAGATCCATTCAAAGAACAACTGGTGGATAGTTGGTGAGTCTAGAGGTAACGCGCCTGCCCTAGAAAGCGAAGAGTCCGGGTTCGAAGTGTGCGGTGGTTTGATCCCCGTTTGGGCCCCGAAACTCCCCTCCCCCCCCCCCCCCCCCCCCCCTCTCCCCTCCTCTATCCATTAGATCGTGAGTGATAGTCTGGGTGCTAAGCCTTTCGGAGGAGACGACAAACCAAGGTCCTGTGTGTTACACATAGATATTTAGCGCATGTAAAAGAACCTACGGCAACAAGAGAGTTTGTCTCTGGGCAAAATTCTATAGAAAAAAAAGCCATTCTGATTAGGGAAACAAAATACAGTTGAAGACAGGAAAAAAGAAAAAAA
>CM054148.1:26469092-26474092 GCA_028751875.1 Rapana venosa | reverse complement strand
GGACGCAGTATGGAGTGCAGAGTGGAGTGGAATGGAGCAGAGAGAGGAGTTAAGAGTGGAGTGTAGAATTAATGGAGTGGAGTGGAGTGTGAGTTGATTGAGTGGAGTGGAGTGGAGTGTGGAGGGTACAGTGGAGTGTAGAGTGAAGTGTGGAGGGTAAGTGGAGTGGAATGGAGTTTAGAGTGAGTGAGTGTAGAATGGAGTACTTAGTGAATAGAGTAAGTGGAGTGTAGAGTGGAGTGGAGTGTGAAGTGGAGTTGGTGGAGTGTGGAATGGAGTGAGGAGTGGAGTTAGAGAAGCGAGTGTAGTGGGAAGTGGAATGAGTGGAGTGAGGAGTGGAGTAGAGCGGAGTGTAGAGTGGAGTGTGGAGTGAGCGGAGAGTAAGGGGAGCGGAGTGGAGTGGGGAGTGGAGCGGAGAGTAAGAGGAGCGGAGTGGAGTGGAGTGGAGTGGAGAGTGGAGTGTAGAGTGAGTGGAGTGGGTGTGAGTGGAGTGGGGTGTAGAGTGGAGTGGTGGGGTGTAGAGTGGAGTTGGGTGTAGAGTGGTGTGGAGTGTGGAGTAGAGTGTAGTGTGGACATAGAGTGGAGTGGAATGAGTGTACATTGAGTGGAGTGAAGTGGAATGGAATGGAGTGTGGAGTGGAGTCAAGTGGAGAGTGGAGTGGAGAGTGGAGTCGAGTGTGGAGTGGAGTGTGGAGTGGAGTGGAGTGGAGTGTAGAATGGAGTGTATGTGTAGTGTGGTGTGGTGTAGTGCAGTACAGTGCAGTGTAGTGTAGTGTAGTGTAGTGTAGTGTAGTGTAGTGTAGTGTAGTGTAGTGTAGTGTAGTGTAGTGTAGTGTAGTGTAGTGCAGTACAGTGCAGTGTAGTGTAGTGTAGTGCAGTGCGGTGCGGTGCGGTGCGGTGCGGTGTAGTGTAGTGTAGTGTAGTGTAGTGTAGTATAGTGTAGTGTAGTGTAGTGTAGTGAAGTGTACTGTAGTATAGTGTAGTGTAGTGTAGTGTAGTGTAGTGTAGTGTAGTGAAGTGTACTGTAGTATAGTGTAGTGTAGTGTAGTGTAGTGTAGTGTAGTGTAGTGTAGTGTAGTGTAGTGTAGTGTAGTGAAGTGTACTGTAGTATAGTGTAGTGTAGTGTAGTGTAGTGTAGTGTAGTGTAGTGCAGTGTAGTGTAGTGTAGTGTAGTGCAGTGTAGTAGTGTAGTGTATTGCAGTGTAGTGCAGTGATGCCACTTACAGTCACAGCAGATTTTTTTTTTGGAACAACATCAATAACAATGATAATAACTAACTGTCTGTCTGTCTCTCTCTGTCTGTCTGTCTCTCTCTCTCACTCACTCTCTCTCTCACTCTCTCTCTCACTCACTCTCTCTCTCTCTCACTCTCTCTCTCTCTCTCACTCTCTCTCTCTCACTCACTCTCTCTCTCACTCTCCTCTCACTCTCTCTCTCTCTCTCTCTCTCTCTCTCTCTCTCTCTCTCTCTCTCTCAGAGACAGACAAAACAGACACTGTAGGGACATGACAGAAAATGACATTAATTCCGCATTAACTCATTACCTGCAAAAATCATTCCAAACAGTAGCATTTTCAGTCGTAGCCTTTGCCAACTGAGCCCCGGTCAAGTTGCCGCTTGCGAAAGGGGCTAGCACTCCGGCCCCCTGAAAGGGGGACAAGCACTGTCGTACAGCTGATTCGTCACATCCGGCTGGCAGTTGCATTTGACCTTCACTGTGGTTGCCATGATTGTCTGCCCGTGCAACGGTGGCTAGGAGACCCAGTCCTGAAAAGGTTAATTCTTTATGATGAAACAATAATGATGTGTAGTCCTGAACACAATATTATTTCATTATGATGGACAATATGACTCACAGTCCTGAAAAGGTTAATTCTTTATCTAGAAAAACCATATCACTCACAGTCATTAAAAGGTTATTTCACTATGATCCCGTGTGTTTGTGTGTGTGTGTAACTCTGTGTGTGTGTGTGTGTGTGTGTGTGTGTGTGTGTGTGTGTGTGTGTAAGTGGCACGTGTGAGAGAGTGTGTGTGTGCGTTCGGGGGGGGGGGGGGGGGGTGCATCCTGCGTGGGCGAGTGTATGTGCGCGTGTGTGTGCCATAGGGCAATAATAGCAGATTAACAGAATGTACACGCTTTCATTAACTTCAGTCTGTGAGTCATAGTATGGTATTGCTAACATCACAGTCACAGTATGGTTGACAAAACAGTCACTGCATGGCTGACAACACAGTCACAGTATGGCTGACAACACAGTCACGGTATAGCTGACAACACAGTCACTGTATGGCTGACAACACAGTCACTGTATGGCTGACAACACAGTCACTGTATGGCTGACAAAACAGTCACGGTATAGCTGACAACACAGTCACTGTATGGCTGACAAAACAGTCACTGTATGGCTGACAAACCAGTATGGCTGGCAACACAGTCACTGTATGGCTGACAAACCAGTATGGCTGAGTAGGACAAACGTCACGAGGTACACAGTATGGCTGACAACACAGTCACAGTATGGCTGGACAAGGTAAGTATGGCTGACAAACACAGTCACTGTATGCTGACAATCACAGTATGGCTGACAACACAGTCACAGTATGGCTGACAACACAGTCACAGTATGGCTGACAAACAGTCATATGGCTGACAACACAGTCACAGTAGGCTAAAACATCCTGTATGGCTGACAACACACAGTCACAGTATGGCTGACAACACAGTTACAGTATGGCTGACAACACAGTCACAGTATGGCTGACAACACAGTCACAGTATGGCTGACAACACAGTCACAGTATGGCTAACAACACAGTCACTGTATGGCTGACAACACACAGTCACAGTATGGCTGACAACACAGTCACTGTATGGCTAACAGTATGGCTGACAACACAGTCACAGTATGGCTGACAACACAGTCACAGTATGGCTGACAACACAGTCACAGTATGGCTGACAACACAGTCACAGTATGGCTGACAACACAGTCACAGTATGGCTGACAACACAGTCACAGTATGGCTGACAACACATAGCTACACCACAGTATGGCTGACAAACAGACAGTGCTGACACAGTACAGTATGGCTGACAACACAGTCACAGTATGGCTGACAACACAGTCACAGTATGGCTGACAACACAGTCACAGCAATGCTGACAACACAGTCACAGTATGGCTGACAACACAGTCCACAGTATGGCTGACAACACAGTCACAGTATGGCTGACAACACAGTCACAGTATGGCTGACAACACAGTCACAGTATGGCTGACAACACAGTGCACAGCATGACTGACAACACAGTCACAGTATGGCTGACAACACAGCTCACGTATGGCTGACAACACAGGTCACAGTCACAGTATGGCTGACAACACAGTCACTGTATTAAGTATGCTGACAACACAGTCACAGTATGGCTGACAACACAGTCCACAGTATGGCTGACAACACAGTCACTGTATGGCTGACAACACAGTCACATATGGCTGACAACACAGTCATGCAAGTATGGCTGACAACACAGTCACTGTATGCCTAACAGTATGGCTGACAACACAGTCACAGTATGGCTGACAACACAGTCACTGTATCGCTGACAACACAGCCACTATACGGCTGACAACACAGTCACTGTATGGCTAACAGTATGGCTGACAACACAGTCACTGTATGGCTAACAGTATGGACTGACAACACAGTCACAGTATGGCTGACAACACAGTCACAGTATGGCTGACAACACAGTCACTGTATGGCTGACAACACAGCCACTATACGGCTGACAACACAGTCACTGTATGGCTAACAGTATGACTGACAACACAGTCACAGTATGGCTGACAACACAGTCACAGTATGGCTGACAACACAGTCACAGTATGGCTGACAACACAGTCACAGTATGGCTGACAACACAGCCACAGTATGGCTGACAACACAGTCACAGTATGGCTGACAACACAGCCACAATGGCTGACAACACAGGCACAGCACGTGTATGCTGACATACAGCCACAGTATGGCTGACAACACAGTCACAGTATGGTGACAACACAGTCACAGTATGGCTGACAACACAGTCACAGATGGCTGACAACACAGTCACTGTTGCTGACAACACAGTCACATGTATAGGCTGACAATCACAGGTCACAGATATGCTGACAACACAGTCACATAAGCTGACAACACAGTCCAGTATGGCTGACAAGCACAGTGCACAGTATGGCGAAACACAGCACAGTATGGCTGACAACACAGCACAGTATGGCTGACAACACAGTCACTGTATGCTGACAACACGCCACAGTAGGCTGACAACACAGTCACGTTACATGGCTGACAACACAGTCACATGTGCTGACAACACAGTCACAGAGGCTGACAACACGTGCCACATAGGCTGACAACCACATGCTACAGTATGCTGACACAGTCGACAGTATGGCTGACAACACAGTCACAGTATAGCTGACAATACAGTCACAGTATGACTGACAACACAGTCACTTTATGGCTGACAGTATGGCTGACAACACAGTCACAGTATGGCTGACAACACAGTTGCAACATGACTCACAACACAGTCACTTTATGGCTGACAGTATGGCTGACAACACAGTCACAGTATGGCTGACAAAATACAGGGGAACTGTACTGAAGCCAAGGTAAGCAAACGGTCACTGGTCCACGGGGTAACCACCATGCTTGAAGATAAGATGGACCAAGAACAAGAGATCAACAGCAATAAGGCTTGTCCGCGTCTCTCGCGTTCCCCCCACTGTGTGTGTGTGTGTGTGTGTGTGCGCGCGCGCGCGCGCTAAATGGCGACTGAAGCGTGTTTAGCGCGCTGGGTGTCTTCAGACAACGCCTGAGAGACCTTTTTCTTTTCCTTCAGAACAGAATCTCAGCCATGCGAGACTGGGATGGGGTGGTGGTGGTGGTGGTAGGGATTTCAGGGGGGAGGAGGAGGGGGGGGGGGGGCTGC
>CM054148.1:26454092-26464092 GCA_028751875.1 Rapana venosa | reverse complement strand
ATTTGGTGTTTCTCTTTCCTAATCTTAATGCCCACAATATTATATTTTTTTCTTTTATCATTTTATTTCCTTCTTTTATTTCGAGGATAAGGAATAAACACTCGTGTGCTTATTTTTTCTACATCCAGTCCCCGTGTGTATACAGTTTTGTAAAATTTTGTCATCCCGTTCCCACCGACACACCATGGCCTACTCTTCCGAAAAGAAGGGAACGGGTTTTAACGTGTGCGCAAGATGTTCTGCGTGCGTTCGCACACGCGACCTCGGTTTATAGTCTCATCCGAAGGACTTTGAGGAGGTAGTGGAGTCGGCACTGATGTTAACTCCAGAGGGAAAAAAACCCTCTTGAAGGAGAATCGAACCCGGGTCAGCAGACCACAAACGCGTTACTCTAACCACCAGGCTATCCCGTCCCCCACTAAACTCAGTCAATGGCTCAGGCCAGACCAACTCCTCACCCTAATAGACCGGTAGTTGCAGGAAGGGGGTGGGGGGGGGGGGGGGGGTCTTTTTCCAGTTCCTCGGCTAGAGTTCGGAGGTTCACCAATGGTGAGATTTTGCGTATGCGACCGTTTTTGACCCAGCATTAAGGTAGCCGCAGTCTGATTTCGGGGATAGTAGCAGGTTGGATGGATCAGTTAAAGGTGGACAGTTTGGGTGGGCCATGATGTTCCCAGGTTAGCTTTAATGTGCAGACTTGTCAATGTCTTGTTCCGCGTTGTAACGACACGCACACCTACATGGCTGAAGTATCGATGCAATACTGTACAGGATAACGCAATGCGTAATACACAATAATAGTTATGCAATAACGCAATTCGAGACAGTATAACTTTTTCCTGTTCTATTTTATTTTGATTTTTTTTTCGAAAAGGTTTATGCTTTGACTTTAATATTTTTGTTCTTCACTTCTTTATATGGTTATCCTAATAGTTATCTATCTGTTTAACTTGGTTATACAACGTGTAACAGCTATGAGGGGCGGGATAGCTCTGTGGTCGGAGCACTCATTTTCCCCACGCTAAGGTTAAGCAGCATCGAGCGTGGTTAACAAGTGGATGGGTGACCGTTCGCGCGCGCCTTGGCTTCAGTACGGTCCCCCAGTTCACCCAGCTATAAATGGGTACCTGCCCATTTTTAAGGTCAGGAAAGGTAAAGCAGCGAGGGAGAGGAGATGGGCGCCGCTGCCCCAATATGCTGGCCCCTGGAGAAGTTGAGGTCTCTGATAGCCTCGCTCCCCAACGACTGCATAGGTTATGGGAACATCTTTACCTCCACCTTTAGTACAGTACAGTAGAGTACTACACTCTACAATACAGAGTACTACACAGTAGTACTCTCTTCACAGTACAATACAGTACAATATAATATAGTACAGTATATACTATCTCTCAGATAAACACCATTGCTCAAATTACTGAAGCCTGTTATCTCCAAGATAAAAACTAAGATAATCTTTTTATCACACCAAAGAAATTTCGCAGTTCTCTGATTTTCTCCTGATGCCTATACCCTTGAATGATACTGATATAACCGCTTCCGAAAATGTTTTATTATCTTTGGGGAGAGTGGGGTCGGCACTGATGTTAACTCCAGAGCAAAATATTCTCTTGAACGAGATTCGAACTCGGGTCAGCAGATCACGAGCACAATGCGCATCACTCTAACCATCAGGCTATCCCGTCCCCGGTTATTCAATTTCAGGTATTTTCACGTTTGGTGACATCAGACTTTGAATAAAAAGTTATTTTTAAAAAGATAGCAATAGAGCCTTCACTGGCAAAATTATGAAGACAAGAAGCCATTTTTGTTTAAAAAACAAACAAACAAACAAACAAAAACACAGACAGTGGAATGTGTTTCTTTAAATGTTTAGAAGTGGGTGAGGGGGGTGAGGCGCTTCTCTTGTGAAAACGCCCTCTACCTGGGTTGAGCTGTCTGAATTTCATGTAGAGAAATATTGCCGTGACTCAACGTAGTATACAATAACGATACAATACGATACAATGCAATGCAATGCAATGCAATACAATACAACGCAATGCAATGCAACAAAATGCAGTGCAATACAACGCAATTCAATACGATGCAATTCAGTGCGATGCAATACAACACAATGCAATACAATACAATACAATGCAATACAATGCAATGTAATACAACACAATACAACACAACACAATACAACTCAACACACGCAACACAACACCTTCGGATGAGACTATAAACCAAGGTCCCGTGTGCGAATGCACATAGAACACCTTGCGCACACGTTAAACCCCGTACTGCTTTTCGGAAGAGTAGGCCACTGTGTGCCAGTGGGAACAAGATGACAACATTTACAAAACTGCATACACATGGTGACTGGATGTTAAAAATAAAGCACATGAGTGCTTATTCCATTATTCTCGAAATAAAAGAAGAAAGAAAGAAAGAAATGAATAAACACATTCATTAATCAATCAATCAATAATAAATAAAAAGCACCAACACACCACGACACGACCCAACACAACACAACACAACATCAACAACAAAACAAAAACTCCAGTTCAATAATAATATAACTCCAACCTAAAAAGCTGAATGTTCAAACTCACCGAAAACAGCAACAGCCACGCCCAGAAGAAACTTAGGGTTGTTCATCCTGTAGCCACTGATGAGAATAACACACACACACAAGCCACCAAACCTCCAAGTTACAAAACAAAAAAACACACACACACACAGAGGGGGAAAAAACACCTCAAAAAATAAAAATACCACGAGCAAACAACTGACAAATACACACACCAAACAAAAACACCCAAAAAAAACCCTGAAATTTATCTTTTAAAAAAACTTGACCCTCAACACTGAGAAAAGGCGTGTTCTTGTGAAGAGTTCGAAGGTGTGTACTTAAGTCACACACAACAAAAATGAAGAAAGATTATAATAATAATAATACTAGGGTAACAAACAAACAAAAATTCACTGCGTTGAGGACTTGGAAATAGAAAAGTAGCCAGAGAGCAAACTAATGATAGCCCAGCCGTAAAGATGTGAGGACTTCTTCTTCTGTCAGATTCTGTCAGATCAGACTACACAACATCGCTTTTATACCTTGCCTGACGAGTCCCCTACCCTACATTGGGCAAGAGTGAAGAAGGTAGGGGGTTGGAGACAGGAAATGGGGTGAGGTGGGGATGGGAGGGGGAGTGGTGGTGGAGGGAGGGAGGGAAAGGGATGGAGAGGGGGGGGAAGGTGTGTGTATCCTAAAGGGGTGAAGAGTCAGTGAAGTGTGATAATAATGCTTTGGGAGATGTTAGAGAGAGGGGAGAGAGAGAGAGAGAGGTTACTACTGAAGGATGTATTTTTGTTGTTGTGATGAATTTAAAACTACCTTGAGGGGATGTGGGGATGGGGGTGATTGGGGGGGTGGGGTGGGGGGGGGGGATATGTGTGTTTTGAATGTTTTAAGGTTTAGTGTAGTGTGAAGGATGATAAACACTTTTAATATTAATGCAAGTACTTTATTATGATATTGATAAGTATAGAGAAGTTATTCTCTCTTTTCCCCCCCCCCCCAGTGAAAAAGCAGAAAGACTCTGCTCAATGTTGGTGAAGATGATGTATACTGTTTATGTATTACTACACCCCCCCCCCCCCCCCCCCCCAGCTAAGGTTAAGCAGCATTGATCGTGGTTACCTCTTGAATGGGTGACCGTTTGCGCGCCTTGGCTTCAGTACAGTCCCCCAGTTCACCCAGCTGTAAATGGGTACCTTCCCTCTATAGGGTCAGGGAAGGTAAAGCAGCGAGGGAGAGGAGATGGGCGCCGCCCTCAATATGCTGGCCCCTTAGAAGTTGAGGTCTCTGACGCCTCGCTCCCTAGGACCACATCACACCTTTACCTTTACAACATGTTCAAAGAATTTAGAATGATTTGACTGAAAGATGGAGCACATTTGTGCTTTTTTTGTTTGCTTGGGTTTTTCTTTTCTTTTTTGCTTTAGCACGTTGTGTTTAAATAGTTTGATTGAAATGTGCAAGTCAAATAGTGTCCAGTTATGAGTTTGATTCTTGATATTTTGTGCAATCCTCCAAATCCCTAAAAGTATGATAGGAAGTAAAGAATTTCAAAAATATGAATGTTGTTAACGCACGTATGTATACCAGCCGTGTATGCACACACACACACATACACACATACACACACACACACAGAGTTATAGACACAGACGCACACACAGTCATACACACCCATACACACCACCACCACAACAACAACAACAACAACACAACACAACACACACTCATGCCTGCAACACACACACACACACACACACACACACACAGAAGTAAACAAACGCCAACATTCTAACTGGGATTCCCTCAAGATAACTGACACCCTTTAGACAAGCATTAATTTAGAAAACTGGAAGAATTAGGCTATACCCACACAGCGGTGACCTTGAACTTTAGGTCATTGCATGCCTATCAGGTCAGTGTGCAGTGAACCGTGCCATGAAATGACCCGCTGTGGTCACAGTGCTTCATTTGCATAATTATTCAGAATGACCTCCCCTCTAGGCCTAAGAGAGATGGAGAGAGTAGCTATCATCTTTGTCTGGATATTTGAAGGATTGTGCTCAAATTTATTCATCTGTACGTCTGTCTGTCTGTCTGTCTGTTTGTTTGTCTGATAAAATGTTTGTCTATCTGTCTGTCTGTCTGTCTGTCTGTCTGTCTGTCTCTCTCTCTCTCTCTCTCTCTCTCCTCTCTCTCTCTCTCTCTCTCTCTCCTGCTTATTTTTTAGTATAAATTATCATGTATCCCTAAGGGATGGGGACTGGGTGTAAAATAAAGCACATGGGTGCTTATTCTTTATCCTCAAAATAAAAGAATTTGATTTGGTTTGATTTTATTAAATTTGATTTGATTTCTCTCTCTCTCTCTCTCTCTCTCTCTCTCTCTCTCTCTCTCTCTCTCTCTCTCTCTCTCTCTTCTCACCCCTTTATCTCTTACCTTATAAAAACCACAATCAAGAGGTAGAAGAAGATTCTACTCTCTCTTTGCTTTAAACTTTTGCCTTTTGATTGCAATTGCTGTATAAAGCAAAAGTGTGACATCATTGGTATTGTTGCTTTGATTATAATTGTCTTAAAGGTAAAGGTGTCCCATAACCTATGTGGTAGTAGGGGAGTGAGGCATCAAAGACCTCAACTTTTCAAGGGGCCAGCATATTGAGGGCAGCGCCCATCTCCTCTCCCTCGCTGCTTTACCTTCCCTGACCCTAAAGAGGCAGGTACCCGTTTACAGCTAGTTGAACTGGGGGAATACATTGAATAAAACATGTAACAGCTCTGAATTTCAAGAATGGATTCGTGCAGTTACATACTGTTCACATTTTGTGATTAAATGTTGTTCTCTGCTAACTTAAAAAAAAAGAGTTGTTAAAGCTGAGCAAATTTAATATAGTCAAGAGTAAAGTTGCATGAAATGATTGATGACAAGTTTGAGGACATGTCTATTTCTGTCACCTGCACTATGGTAAATGTTTTTTGTTGATGGAAAAAATTCTATATGTAACAGTTGATTTTTTTTTTTACTGAAAGCTCCATTCCTCAAGAGGGGTCAAAGGCTATTAAATCTTGAATCTTGGTCTCTGTGTCATTGAAAGTTTGTTTGTTCATCTGCTGCTGTTTGTTAGTTGTTTGGGTGCTTCTTTAGGGTTTGTTTATTTCTATGGGGTTAAATAAGGTTTATTTATTTACAAGCATAGAACAAGCATAACATAAGGAACGTAATCAGCATAGCAACAACAAGCAAGTAGCTTGTGTTGTGCCCAAGTACAAAATCAATATTCACATGGTGACTGATGATCCAAACTCTGACCAAAAGAAGAAAACAGGAAAATTACTGAATAAGACAACAGCATTAACATGTACAGATAATGAAATAATTGACAATTTCTCGAACAGATTTTGTTGTCTTTTTGCTCTCAGCCAGAGCTCCCGTGTGCACCAATGGCGAGATGTTAAGTATGTAGCCAAATATCCACCATTAGTGCTGTCAGCGCCTGGGGTTTATCACAGTTCTTGATTAAACCATTGACGCTGGGGGCAACAGCAAAGTGAGAGGCTGTATGACCGGTGGCTTTTCCACTCATGGAATTCCACTTTACAGCTTAGTCTTTAGTGATCGACTATGACTCTCTGACTAGGAGGCTTGACTTGCACAGTCCTTATGTGCTGCAGCCCTGGGGGCTAGTTGGCCTTTGGAGAACATCTCCAACGCTGACTGTCCTTATGCCCTCTTGGCCGAGAGAGTGGGGATGTACTGTGGGCAAGGCATCTCCGCTATAATCAAATTTCTGCCCAATTTCTGAAACAGCAGCTGCCTCCTCTGCTGTTTTGGAGGTCATCGTCGAACACGACGGACTAACTAACATACATCCACCATTAAGGTAACTGCATTCCAACTTCAGAGAAGAAGAGTTACCATCACAGCAGTGCCCATGAGGACAGCATCAAACACCTTTCTGAAAAGTGCCCAGCAACATCAAGCTTCATAATCATTCAGTAGCAAATATCTTTTTGGGTATGTAAAAAGGTAAAGGTGTCCCATTATCTATAAGGTGAGGTGTCAGAGACCTCAGTTTCTCAAGGGGCCAGCATATTGAGGGTGGCGCCCATCTCTTCTACCTCCCTGCTTTACCTTTCCTGACCCTAAAGAGGGCAGGTACCCATTTACAGCTGGGTGACGACCCCCCCCCCCAAAAAAAAAAAATAATTAATAATAAGAATAGAAGTGTGAAAATAGCATCACTGGTGCTCTACTTTGCCCTTCGATCCAGTTTCTTCTTCCATTGTTTACTCTTTGGCATCTGCCCATTTTAGCTTATCTTGCTCAACAATATCTGCAAGTACTTTGATAATTATTATGCTTGTAAGGATTAACCTGACCCCCTTCCCCCTCTATACTTATCAGTTATATTTTCTTTTTATGAACTGGAACAGTAATTTGTTGATTTTATCCCATTCTGACTGGGGAACAACCTCTTTCAAAAAAAAAGAAGTTTGTTTTTAAATAACTTAACAATAAAGGTAGCCACATTTTGAGTTTGTAAGTATGGTGTTAGCAGAGAGAGAGAGAGAGAGAGAGAGAGAGAGAGAGAGAGAGAGAGAGAGAGAGAGAGAGAGAGAGAGAGAGAGAGAGAGAGTAACAAAACACAGACAGACAGACAGACAGAGATAGAGGCATAGAGAGGCATTGACAAAGAGAACTAGGAAGTGTCAGTGTACCCAACCACTGTTAATCAACCACTAGGACCTAGTCCACACCCAGACACCACCCCCCCCTCCCTTCCCCTACCCAACCACCCACCCACCCTGAACTGCCCTTCTCAGGGTGGTCTGTTCATAGGTTAGTCACCCCCTACCCCCACCCCCCACCCTCCCTTTCTCCAGTCCCTCCCCTCTCACTCAACCATCCCCACCCACCCACCACCACCACCACCTTCTTGGGTTTTTCTTTCTTTTTCTTTCTTTTTTTTTTCTTTTTTTTTTTTTTTGGGGGGGGGTCCCAGCCAGTTAAGTCTGCCTCCTCATTCATTCCTCCCACTACAGGGTTAACCCCCCCCCCCACCCCACCCCACCCCCACCCCGCCAACACCTTAAGGCTACACACAGCAATTAAAAATTCGTGCTTTTGCTTCTGTTTTTCTGACTCTTATATTCATACTTCACGTGCTAGGGCATCCAGAGAAACAAAAACCACTTTTTGTGAAAGACTAGCCTCTGACTCAAAACTCATGTCATTTTGAACGAATCTGGTAAGTTTGAATTTTTATTTTATTTTGGGGGGCAAACACTGTACCCCCCTCAGTCCTTCATTGTCTGCTAGCTTCCTTACGGGCAATATGATTGCCCAGGGTCAACGCTGTAGGAATTCAAGCCAACTTTCTCGTGACTACCTGGTATTGTTCTATGTCCTCAATCCCCTAAACAAGTACACAGTGCATTTTTTTTTTAAACTTCCAAAAAAAAAATCTGTGAAAATCATCAACACAACAAAAAATTTCGACTTGCACTCTATACAAAGATACTACATGACCCCGCAAGTTAATACAGGTGTGTACCCTAATCCACATGTAGGGGATCAGGTCAGGTCAGTTGGTTCTTTTTATTTGTAGTGGCCTGTCAGTGATGGCCCTGCAAACTATGCTGTACCTCCCCCCCCATCCCCCACCCCCCCCCCCCCCCCCCCACCCCCCCAGGACCTAGAAAGGACTTGCCCCTATTTCTCCAAAACACATCTGTCAGTAGAAGTTGCTGATTATCGTGGTTTCCCATTAATTTTGTTGTTTGTTTTGTTGTTGTTGTTATTTGTTACTTGTTTGTTGCTGTTGTTGCTGTTGTTGATGCTGTTGTTGTTGTTGTTGTTTTGTTGTTGTTGTTGTTTTGGTTGTTTTTGGTGGTGGTGGTGGTGGTGTTGGTTTGTTGTTGCTGCTGCTGTTATTCTTGTATCGTTTTTTGCTGTTGTTGTTCTTGTTGCTGCTATTGTTGTTGCTGCTGCTTTTGTCGTTGTTGCTATTGCTGTTGCTGCTGTTGTTCTTCTTGTTGGGTAATCCTCGGCTGAACACTATGAGGGCCAGATCAATCTGCACTTATGACTCATTCACCTAGAATTCCTTGTAAGACAGTAAAAAGATTCCAGAAGAGAAATTTTTGCGTGTTTTGTTGTTTGCATTCACATCTGTATTTGTACGCCACTTTAAGTCAGGGCAGACCTCTCTGCATGAAACTCCTGGGGCTGACACCTCCTTCTTGTCTGTTTTCTTCTGTCCTTGTCCATTCTCTTGCCATTTTTCCCCCTGAAAGGCTTAAAAGATAACAATTCCCTTCTACCCCAAAGTCGGATGCGCTGGGCCTGACTGGTCAGGCCCTTAACGGCAGCGTGACTCATTTTTGCTCATATGACAAACAACAATAGGTGTTGTCTGAACGTTCCATGAAGAAGAAGAAGAAGAAAGCCCCCCCCCCCCCCACTCCCCCTTCCCCCCACCCCCAACATACCCTTAAAACAGCAGATGTTATTTGTACAAAAGAGACATGTGCAACAATGACACACCAAAATGATTGCAGTGATGAAACCAGAATGATTGCAGCAGTGAAACAAGAATGATTGCAGCAGTGAAACTAGAAGGATTGCAGCAATGAAACAATAATGATTGTAGCGGTGAAACAAGAATGATTGCAGCGATGAAAGAAACAAGAATGATTGCACAATGAAATAAACAAGAATGAATGCAGCAGTGAAACCAGAATGATTTCAACATTGAAACAAGAATGATTGCAACGATGAAACAAGAATGATTGCAGAGTGAAACAAGAATGATTGCAGCAACAAAACAAGAAAGATTGCAACAGTGACACAAGAATGATTGCAACGATGAAACAAGAATGATTGCAGCAGTGAAACAAGAAGGATTGCAGCAGTGAAACAAGAATGATTGTAGCAGTGAAACAAAAATGATTGCAGCAACAAAACAAGAATGATTGCAGCAGTGAAACAAAAATGATTGCAGCAACAAAACAAGAATGACTGCAGCAGTGAAACAAGAATGATTGTAGCAGTGAAACAAGAATGATTGTAGCAGTGAAACAAAAATGATTGCAGCAACAAAACAAGAATGATTGCAGCAGTGAAACAAAAATGATTGCAGCAACAAAACAAGAATGACTGCAGCAGTGAAACAAGAATGATTGCAGCAGTGAAACAAAAATGATTGCAGCAACAAAACAAGAATGACTGCAGCAGTGAAACAAGAAGGATTGCAACGATGAAACAATAATGATTGCAGCAGTGAAACAAGAATGATTGCAGCGATGAAAGAAACAAGAATGATTGCAGCAACAAAACAAGAATGATTGCAACAGTGACACAATAATGATTGCAACGATGGAACAAGAATGATTGCAGCAGTGAAACAAGAATGATTGCAGCGATGAAAGAAAC
>CM054148.1:26424092-26446592 GCA_028751875.1 Rapana venosa | reverse complement strand
GACGTCCCGTGTGCCAAACGCATGCATAAACTATGCATGCAAGTTAAAACCAGTTCCGCCTTCCGGAAGAGTAGGCCATTTTTTGCTGGTAGTACAGGTGACAGATATTTTTCTTTAAAAAAATCAAAAAATACAAAACCAAAAGCGTGCACTCTGGTGTGTTTACACCTCATCCCTGAAGTCGGAATGCAGCTACCTTAATGGTGAGTAGACTTTCGCCTAACACAACATCTCATCCTTGATGACCCTGGGAGCTCTAATCGAGAAACGAAAACAAAAAAGGTAAAAGGTAAAAGTGTCCCATAACCTATAAGGTTGTGGGGGAGCGAGGCGTCAAAGACCTCACTTCTCTAGGGCCAGCATATTGAGGGCGGCGCCCATCTCCTCTCCCTCGCTGCTTTACCTTCCCTGACCCTAAAGAGGGCAGGTACCCATTGACAGCTGGGTGAACTGGGGGACTGTACTGAAGCCAAGGCGCGCAAACGGTCACCCATCCAGGTGGTAACCACGCTCGACGCTGCTTAACCTTAGCTGGGGTAAGCGAGTGCTCCGACCACTGAGCTATCCCGTCCCCAACTTGAATGTATTGCTAGAAAATCTGTACTTTTTACCTCCTGTTCGTTTTCAGACTTTGAACCATCGATAGCTGATACAATGAGAAGAAGTATTGTAGGTATTTATTGCTGACAATGAACGAACATGTACAAACTACGACTCTGGTGAACTTTGGAATGAATTCCATATTGCCTTTTTAATGCTTCTCTTGTCAAAGACTGTGGCAGGACACGTTTGATCAGATTTTTCTCCATACAGTCACAGGCATTTTGAAACTCCACATTCTTTTTTTATTGTAAAAATAAACAAACACTCACTGAATTACTATTCTTTTTTTTTAAAGTACTAATGAGCGCAAAACATCTTGCGCACACGTTAAAACCCGCGTTCCGCTTTTCGAAAAAGAGTAGGTCATTGTGTGCGGGTGGGAACGGATGAAAAAATTTACAAAACTGCGTACACACGGGGACTGATTGTAAAAGAGCACATGAGTGCCCATTCCATTATCCTCGAAATAAAAGAATAAATTTTTAAAAAATGAAATGAAAATGTTTAGTCTATAAAGTGAAAGAAGACAAGACTGGTTTTCTTCAGGTTAACACAAGGAACAAGAACAGAATTTTATCTGTAAACAAGAACAACAAAAAACAAACAAACAACAACAACAAGGGCTCTATATGAAAATGACAAAAATCGAATGCATTTACCCAGTGGTTCTTCACTGTTACAGTGTTTCTCGTTGTGAGGGCGTGAATGTTCAATAATTGTATGTATGTATGTTTGTCCGTCGTGTTCGACGATGACTTCCAAAACAGCAGAGGAGGCAGCTGCTGTTTCGGAAATTGGGCAGAAATTTGATAATAGTGGAGATGCCTTGCCCACAGCACATGCCCACTCTCTCGGCCAATGGGCATAAGGACAGTCAGCGTTGGAGATGTTCTCCAAAGGCCAACTAGCCCCCAGAGCTGCAGCACATAAGGACTATGCAAGTCAAGCCTCCTAGTCAGAGAGTCATAGTCGATCACTAAAGACTAAGCTGTAAAGTGGAATTCCATGAATGGAAAAGCCACTAGTCATACAGCCTCTCACTTTGCTGTTGCCCCCAGCGTCAATGGTTTAATCAAGAACTGTAATAAAGCCCAGGCGCCAGACAATAATTGTACCGTTTTGTGTTGAACATTGAGGTTTTCTTCCTATTCGTCATGTTGATTACAAGGTAACTAAATACATGTGCTGTTAAAATAAACGCATTCGATGTTGTCCTTTCCTTAGCCTTTGTCGTTTTGTGGTTGTTGTTGTTTTGGTTTTTTTATTAGTCATTTTGATTACTGAATACATGTGCTATTAGGATAAACGCATTCGATGTTGTCATTTAATAGCCTTTGTCGTTTTGTGGTTGTTGTTGTTGTTGTTGTTTTTTATTAGTCATTTTGATTACTGAATACATGTGCTATTAGGATAAACGCATTCGATGTTGTCATTTTCATAGCCCTTGTTTTCTGTTTGGGGTTATTGTTGTTGTTTTTAGATGAAATCTTGTTCTTCCTGTTACATCAAACAGCTAACAGGGTGTCATACAAATGAAACAGTTTGCTAATTGCCACCCCTCTTCCCACCCCCACCCCCTTTGCCCGACCCTAACTCACCACCCCCCCCCCCCCCCACCCCCACCCCCTCACTCCCACCCTATAACCCAACATCTCCAAAATTTCGCAAACTGCGTTTCAAGTTTTAATATGAAAACGCCCCATATCCTGGTCCCCTTTTCAGTGACCACTACATACGCGACTGCAGTTCAATGATTGGGTGAAATGGTAGACAGTTATCTTAGTTATTATCTCAGATTTGATACCCTGTAGACCATGGGGTTTTATCAGGGATCTTTTGTCCCTGTATTGCGAAAGCATTAGAGTTGAATATATAATTTTATACGTTGTGAAAGCCTGACAGTAGAATTATATTATATATATATATATATATATATATATATATATATATATATATATATAAATATTTATATATATATATATATATATATATAGAGAGAGAGAGAGAGAGAGAGAGAGATATATATATATATATATATATATATATATATATATATATATATATATATATATATATACACCTATATATACCCATCTATCTCTATCTCTCTATAGATAGATATATATATATAGAGAGAGAGAGATATATATATAGATATAGATGTGTGTGTGTGTGTGTGTGTGTGTGGTTGGTGCGTGCAGTGTATGTGTTTGTGTGTGTAAAAATTACTTTTATCAGATTTCGACATGGCTTGGTGTAGAATTAAATTTCAACATGACTGTGTTTAGAATGTCGACATGACTTTGTGTAGGATTTCAACATGAGATGTTTACAAGTATTGCACCACACGTTCAAAGGAATTGTCTTGAATCCATTTTATGCATGCTACTAAAGAGAGTGGGGTAGCCTGGTGGTTTGTTGATTAATTTATTGATAATTTTATAGCGAGAATAATCAAATAAGCACTCATGTGATTTTTTTACATCCAGTCCCCGTGTGTATGCAGTTTTGTAAATTTTGTCCCCACCGGCACACAATGGCCTATCTATCTATCTATCTATCTGTCCCGTAGTCTGACGACCGTGGGGGCACCCTCAAAGACTCAACAACCAGTTCCCTCCATTCCTCTCTCTGTTCTGCCTTTCTCAGGGTTTTGTCGAGTTCTAGGCCTGTCCATTCGCTGATGTTATCCTCCCAGCTCTTCCTTGGTCTGCCTCTTCTTCTTCCTCCTTGGACAGTGCCTTGTAAAACTGTCTTTGCAAGTCCTTTGGATCTTGTGACATGCCCATACCATTTAAGTTTACGCTTTTTCACGATCGTTAGAAGGTTCTCATAGGGTCCAATGGTTTGCTGGATTCTGTTATGCACGCTTTCGTTGCTTATGTGGTCTTTGTAGGAGATGCCAAGGAGTCTCCGAAAGCATCTCATCTCCACCGCCTGTACTCTTCTCTCCAAATCTGCAGTCAGGGTCCATGATTCACAGGCATACAGAAATATGGATATGACAAGGGAGCGCATTAGTCTGATCTTGGAGATAAGTGAGATATTTTTATCTCTCCAGATGGTGTTTAGTTTTGACAGTGCTGTTATTGTCTGTGCAGTCCTGCATACTACTTCCGGCTTGGATCCCTGGTCTGATACAATGGCTCCCAGGTACTTGAAGCTTTGAACTATTTCCAGCTTCTGGTCATTAACCCTGATATCAGTGCTAATGCCGTTGGTGTTATTAGTCATCAGTTTGGTCTTCTCTGCACTGATTTCCATGCCGTATGTTTGGAGGCCTTATTCAGGTGTTCTGTTAGGCTGACAAGCTCTTTTTCTGATCCTGCTATTCCATCAATGTCATCTGCGAAGCGGAGGTTTGTGATCGTTCTGCCACCAATGCTGACTGATCCTTCATGATGTTCCAGTGCATCAGCCATGATTCTCTCAAGGAAGATGTTGAAAAGAGTGGGTGAGAGTAGACAGCCCTGCCTTACTCCAACTGTTGTTCGAAACCATTCTCCAATGTTTGTTGTGTAGTACACTGCACTGGTGGCCTCGCTGTACAGCTGTTTGATGACTCTGATCAGGTTTGCATTGATGCTGTACAAATTCATGGTTGCCCACAAAGCTGCATGCCACACCCTGTCAAATGCCTTCTTAAAATCGATAAATACGTGGTAAAGGTCTTGTTGATGTTGAAGGTACCGCTCACATAGTAATCTGAGGTTGAATATCTGTTCTGTTGTGCTGCGCCCTGCTCTGAAACCTGCTTGTTCCTCAGCAATGATGGTCTCTGCTTGTGGCTTCATTCTATTCAATATTATCTGCAGCATGACCTTGCTTGGGTGGCATATGAGGCTGATTGTGCGGTAATTATGGCATTGCTGTAGATTTCCTTTCTTAGGGAGGGTGATGATGAGTGACTGTGTCCATGGTGTTGGCCATTTTCCTGTCTGCCAGATCTTGTTGCAGATTCTTAGTAGGGCGCTGATCATGGCTTCCCCTCCAGCTTGAACCAACTCAGCTGGAATGTTGTCAGCCCCTGCTGACTTCCCCTTTTTCAGCGATCTGACTGCTGTTTCCACTTCTTCTCGGAGGATAGGGTGACTGTCTGTGTCTTTGCTTGCGGGTACATTAAGGACTTCTGGATCTCCTGCGGTTCTATAGTTATACAGGTCGGAGCAGTATTCTGTCCATCTGTTCAGAATATCCTGGTCATCATTGAGACACTTCCCATTTTTTGTCTTGGATTGTTAAACCTTTTCCCTGTTTTGTGCTAGTCAGGTCTTTCACCAGCTGATATGCTTTCTTGCTATTGTTTTTCTTGATGTTCTCTTCAATGTCTTGGCACTGTTCACCGATCCATTTGTCTTTTGCCTCCGTCACGGACTTCCTGATTCTTTTGTTGACTGCCCTATATTGTTCTGCTCTTTCTTTTGTTTCATTTTTCTTTTTCTTCAACTCTCTAGGCTTGTCGCATAGTTGTAGGATGTTAGGTGTGACCCATGGTTTTTTGACTGGTCGGTGTTTGCCAAGAAGCTCGCTTGCTGTTTCAGTCACTGCTGTATTGAAACTATTCGTCAGTGTATCTATGTCTGAGTCTATCACAGTGAGTGCTGCAAACTTTCCACATATCCTTGCTTGAAAAATTTCTACTACCTCTGGGTCCTTCAGCTTCTCGAGGTCAAATTTGATCCTGATGTTGTTCCGCTTGTGGATTTTCTTTAGACGTAGTCGGAAAGTCATCATCACAAGATCACAATGGCCTACTCTTCCGAAAAAGCGTGAACGGGTTTTAACATGTGCTCAAGATATTCTGCGTGCGTTCACACACACGGGACTTCGGGTTATACGTCTCATCCGAAGGGCTTTAGGGGGGGGGGGGGGGGGGGGGGGGGGGGGGAGTGGAGTCAGCACTGATGTTAACTCCAGGGGGAAAAATCCTCTTGAACGGGAATCGAACTCGGGTCAGCAGATAAAGCATGGTTAAAGCGTTGAACTCCTGATCGGACGGGTCTGGAGCCACCTTTCACGTTGTATTGTATTGTGCTGCATTGCTTTGTATTGTATTGTATTGTACTGTGTTGTGTTGTGTTGTGTTGTGTTGTGTTGTGTTGTGTTGTGTTGTGTTGTGTTGTGTTGTGTTGTGTTGTATTGTGTTGTGTTGTATACCACTTTAAGTCACGGCAGATTTCTCTGCATGAAATTCGGGCCTCTCTGCCCGGGGAGAGCGCGTCGCCACAAGTGCAGCGCCACCCTTTTATTTTTGTTTCCTGTCTGCAATTATTTATTTGGTTTCCTATCAAACTGGCTTTTTTTCTACATAATTTTGCTAGGGACAACTCTCTTGCTGCTGTGGGTTCTTTTATTTGCACTAAAAGACTATTGCACACGGGATCTCGGTTATTCGTCTCATCCGAAAGACTAGCACCCAGACCACCATTCACGGTCTAGTGGATGGGGGGGGGGGGGGGGGAGGGGGGGGGGAGTTTTCGGACATAAACGGGGATCGAACCACGACTCATTTGAAACCCGGATTTTTCGCTTCCTATGCGGGTGCGTTACCTCTAGACCACCGATGCACACGTGCATACAAAATGTGAAACGTGGGCTTTAACAGCAGTCATTGAAAGAAGGACGCAAGCAATGGAGATGATAATTATGCTTTCCCAAACTCCTTGGTATCTCATACAGAGATCGCATCACTGAACAAGAAGTGAAAACTAGAACAGAAAATGTCATGGGACCATATGAAGAGCTCCTTACTTCAGTGTGTGTGTGTGTGTGGGGGGGGGGGGGGGGGGGAGAAACGCAAACTGAAGTGGTTCGGGAACGTCACAGGAACATGTAGACTGGCCAAGACTGCCCTACAGGGAACAGTACAAGGAGGGAGACGTGGAAGAGGCAGACAGAGAAAACGATGGGAAGACAACATCAGAGAGTGGACTGGTAGCCTTGAGTGGAACGACATAGCCTACTACAGAAAGCAGAGGACCACGAGGAGTGGAGGAGGCTGGTTGCAAAAATCTTCAGTGGTGCCTTAACTGTCCACTAGACTACGGGATAGGTGAAGTTGGGAAAGGAATGGATGACTATTTATAAACAAACAAACAACAACGACCAAAAAAAACCCAAAAAAACCCTCATACACACTGATGTCGTGTCATCCCGAAGTCAGAATGCGGCTACCTTGATAGTGGGTAAATAGTCGCGTACGCAAAATTTCCCCTTTGGAGTAACTTGGAGCTCTAGCAGAGGAAAGAAAAAAATCGTTACTCAAGTTTTTTTTCTATCCTAGTAAATCTCTCTCTCTCTCTCTCTCTCTCTCTCTCTCTCTAAATGATTTTAATGGTCATAATTTATGATGTGCTTGATGTTTGTATTTGTATTTTGTATGGGATAAGCTGTTGATATATCAGGTATAACACCATTAATAACTTTCTTCACAGGTCTGTTATCTTTTTTTGTGGTATCCTGGGTAGCAGTTTAGGTGAACTGAATTTTTTTGGTTTTTGAAGCTGTGTTTTGTTTGAATTCTTGGTCTACGTCAGGCCTTTTTAATTGTAGTCATGATTTTGGAATATACATATTCAAGAGTGAACAGTTTTGAGTACATGCCAAGGTATTATGCCAAAGTCTTACCAAAGTTTACCAGAAACCATAGTTCTGGGTTTGGTTTGGTTTCTTTGGTTTTGGGGTTTGCTTTTGGTTATTTTTGGTTGGTTGGTTGGTTGGTTGGTTGGTTGGTTGGTTTTTGTTGTTGTTGTTGTTTTGTTTGGGTTTTCTGGGGAGGGCGGGGCTTGCATCTTTTCATTCTTGCCCCTCAAAGTGTATAGTGGCCTAAGGCCGATATATATTAAACCATTTCAGAGTTCAGAGTTCTCTCTCTCTCTAATAAGGCCGCGATGGTCGGCGGGAAGGGGGGTGGGGGGAGGAGGCTTTTGGGGGGCTGCGATTCCATAGTTATGTGTTACAGGGAAAAGATGTCCTGAACAGTATAAAAGCAATTGCCAGTCACGTTTGGACCGGGTTTGGTGCAGTTGAACGCCTTACACCAGTTAGTGACGAGACTACCATTTAAGGACACCACAGTTATTCTGAGGGAGGGGGGAAAGGGGAGGGAGGGATGGGGTGGTATTCATGTTTCCCTTTATTTCTTTGAAGGTCGACTGTCTAGCAATTTTTAGCTGGTCCCTATTAGAAGGGATGGTATTGGTGTGGATGAGAAGAGGAGTGGTAGGAGGTAGGGGGGGGGTGGGAGGTGGTGGTGGTGGGGGGGGGGGGGAGAGGTCGTCTGGGACGGGTGGATGTGTTATGAGAAAAAGGAGTGGTGGAAAGGAGGAAGAGTGGGACGGGGTCGGGGTGGGGCGTGTCCCCAACTAAATCTTATGGATTCCAGGATGGGTGGGGTGGGGTTGGTGGTGGTGGTGGGGGGTTGAGGGTGGAGGATAGGGCTAGATGGGGCTAGATGGGGACAGTGCGTGTGTGTGTGTGTGGTGTGTGTGTGTGTGTGTGTGTGTGTGTGTATAGTTCAGAGTTAAACCCAGATTCAGACTAGTTTTATTGCCCCCAAAAAATCCTGTAGGCTTACTTAACACAGCATAAAAAAACAAACATCCTTTATAATCATATTTTCACTCAAAATGACTTGAAATGTACACTAAAAACACGTCGTGTTCTCCTTCATTTTTCCTCTGAAATGTACACTAAAAACACGTCGTGTTCTCCTTCATTTTTCCTCTGAAATGTACACTAAAAACACGTCGTGTTCTCCTTCATTTTTCCTGTGAAATGTACACTAAAAACACGTCGTGTTCTTCATTTTTCCTGTGAAATATACACTAAAAACACGTCGTGTTCTCCTTCATTTTTCCTGTGAAATGTACACTAAAAACACGTCGTGTTCTCCTTCATTTTTCCTGTGAAATGTACACTAAAAACACGTCGTGTTCTCCTTCATTTTTCCTCTGAAATGTACACTAAAAACACGTCGTGTTCTCCTTCATTTTTCCTGTGAAATGTACACTAAAAACACGTCGTGTTCTCCTTCATTTTTCCTGTGAAATGTACACTAAAACCACGTCGTGTTCTCCTTCATTTTTCCTCTGAAATGTACACTAAAAACACGTCGTGTTCTCCTTCATTTTTCCTCTGAAATGTACACTAACAACACGTCGTGTTCTTTATTTTTCCTGCGAAATATACACTAAAAACACGTCGTGTTCTCCATTTTTCCTGTGAAATGTACACTAAAAACACGTCGTGTTCTCCTTTTTTTCCTGTGAAATGTACACTAAAAACACGTCGTGTTCTCCTTCATTTTTCCTGTGAAATGTACACTAAAAACACGTCGTGTTCTCCTTCATTTTTCCTCTGAAATGTACACTAAAAACACGTCGTGTTCTCCTTCATTTTTCCTCTGAAATGTACACTAAAAACACGTCGTGTTCTCCTTCACTTTTCCTCTTTTCTCAAAACACATCATACACGTATGTAATGAAAATGTGCTAGACTGTTATCAATAATGTCATCATGTTGCTTAAGTAAGTTTTGTCTATACATTTGTAACGCTCTTTGTCTCTGATTTTTTTAAATTCTTGATGACAAATTGTTTCTGAGTTCATCATATAAGACACATTCATCCTATAAATGAAGTTCATCTTCTATTTTGTCACAGTATTTACATTTTCTCTCTTCTCTTATTATATATTTTGGTGTCTGCCTTTGTTTATCACTAAATCATGACAACCTATGCGAAATTTACCCCCCCCCCCCCCCCCCCCCCCAAAAAAGTCTTGGTATGTTTGTTTTTCGTAAGCTATCAGATATAGTTCCAGTCTATATTATTCAACGATAAAATCATAGAATTTTGGTTTTGCAAAATCTTTTCCCTGATAAAAACAAAATGTTTCAATACAAGGCCTCAAGGTGGATCGGTGGTCTAGAGGTAACGCGCCTGTCTAGAAAGCGAAAAGTCCGGGTCTGAAGTGTGCGGCGGTTCGTACCCCGTTTGGACCGGAAATTTTTCCCCCATCCATTAGACCATGAGTGGTGGTCTGGGCGCTAGTCTTTCGGATGAGACGATAAACCGAGGTCCCGTGTGTTACACGTAATTATTTAGCGCACGTAAAAAAACCCACGGCAACAAGAGAGTTGTCCCTGGCAAAATTCTTAGAAAAAAGCCACTCTGATAGGGAAACAAATACAGCTGCAAAAAAAAGAAAAAAAAAAAAAAAAAAAAGGTGAAAGGGTGGCGCAGCGCTAAGTGGCGACGCGTTCTCCCGCTCTCCCCGGGGAGAGCAGCCCGAATTTCACGGAGAGAAATCTGCCATGACTTAAAGTGGTATGAAATAAAATCTGAGCGCTTTGATTTGTTGCTTTACAAGATTCAGCGCTATATAAATTCCATACATTATTATTATTATTATTACTTTGTTTTTTCCACACATATTTGAATCCTTTTGTGTAAAGATTATTTTGCACTGTGTTGATCCATTGACTATATATATTCGTCTGATACAAATAATCGTACACTATTCTAAGAGCTCGCCTTTGATTCCATCAAATGAATCAAAAATTATCTGATACATAACTTTAAGGGTCAGAGCAAAACTGCCTGGTTTTCCAAAAGTGGATAGAACTAGACCTAATGTTTGTTTGTTTTTTTAGTGAATTTCCAGTATTTGTTTACGAAATCTTACATTAAGTTTTTTGGGGGGTACAGCAATTGATTTGATAAGTGTTTTAAAAAATTCATCAAGAAGGTATTCTGACTCACCATGAAAGCCAAAAGGAAACTTAAATTCTGCTCCATAAGATAAAACAGGAAACTTAGGGAGTTTTCAACAACAAAAATTATCATAATGATTAGTCTTTCAATTTTGCGCGTGAATTGCTCTTAAGATGTACGTTGATTTATTTTCCTGAATGTTCTTGTGTTGATTGAAACTTACCATTCTGATAAAAAAAAAATAGACATTCGAAACTGCACCTAACGTTTTTGTACTTCAATTGTTTCAATTGTGTACCAAAAAATGCGTTCTGTGATCATGTCCATATTTTGTATGCACGTGAAACATGGACCATAACAGCAGATATTAAAAAAGAAGGATACAGACAAGAGAGATTAGGTGCTCTCCTAAACTCCTTGGTATCTCATACAGAGATCACATCACTAATGAGAAACTGAAGGCCAGAATTTTAAACGCCATCGACAATACCGAAAGCTCCTGACTTCAGTGAAAAGATGTAGACTAAAGTGGTACGGACACGTCACACAAACATCTGGACTGGCCAAGACTGTCCTACAGGGAACAGTATGAAGAGCGGGACGAAGAGGCAGACAGAGTAAACGATGGGAAGACAACATCAGAGAGTGGACTAGCGTTGTGTGGAACGAATTGCTACCGAAAGCAGAGAACCAGGTGGAGTGGAGGAAGCTGGTTGCAAAATCATTAGTGCCTCACGGTCCAAGGGACTACGGGATAGGTGAGGTGAGGTTGTTTCAATTATATGTGTGTGGGTTAGTTTGTTGTTCTTTTTAAATTACCTGGAAGTTGAGGACGTGATTTTGTATTTTTGGGTGGTCATACATGTTCTGTAGGTAGTGACTCTCCCTCGTAACAGAAACTTGGTGTCATTCAACCTTGTTCGTCTGTCTTTAATAATAATAATAATTTTTAAAAAGGCCAAATCAAAACAAAAGTTTGCCTCTCTAGTCCTGCCCATCTTTTGGTTGGTCCCTTAGAACCCCGTGGCTTTTGTATTAAGCAATAGGCTATCCCTTATATATTACCATTTTAGTTGTTCACCCAGAGTCTGGGTTATTGATACTGTAAACCTTATTTCCTCCCACGGTTTAGGTTTGTGACTTGTATGGGGGACCTACTGTATGAAAAAAAATATATCCTACTTCTGGGGTGGAGGTGCATTAGGGGGGGGTATGAGTTTTTTTTTAATTTTTGGTCAGGAAATAAACTGGAGAGGGGGGGGGGGGGGGATTCAAGAAATAAACTAGTTATATGCTAAAATATGTCTGTCATGGGTCAGAATTACTGACTTCACAACTTTTGACATAACTAATTGGCCTGGGGCTACAATACAAACATTTGCAGAGACCCAGGCTAGGGCACTCAACCAACACAAATAAAGGAAATTGGTAGAGATAGAGAGAGAGGGGGGTTCCAGGATGGCTCCCAACAACCTTAAGTGTTTTGATTCAAATAATCAGGGTTGTAATCTTCATCTTAACAATACCAATTGTACACCAAAACAATTAGACCGTTATAGTTTAACACAACTTTTCTGCTAAAACTATTCTATCAAGCTAAAGTGTGTGTATATCAACAGAAAACAAAACAACCGTTCTCATTTCGAAGTGTTAAAAACCAAAGCAAAATAGAAATGCTGATTTTAGAAAACTTGCCCCCCACATCACTGAAGAAGTAATAACTGTGATAATATATACAACTATCCTCCGAAGCCGGAGTGAGGCTATCGTATTATGGCGAGGTACACGAAAGACTTCTCTCATGCACCCAGTGTGTACTCGCGGTCTCGGGGTCGATCCCGGGTGTGATGAGTTGAGACCAAATGCATACCCTGGGTGACCGACCCTCAGTGTCGAGTTGTGGAACGCCCAACAACATAATTATAAGAGTCAAGTTTCCGTTACGGTATAAATTCACCAATGTGTTGAATGAATACTACAACTTTTGAGCGGAGCAAAGTTCCGTAGACACGCTGTGTTGGGTTCAAGAGGGATAGCTCCCACTGTCGAGTTCCTCAGAATTATTATTTATCACTACTACCACCATCGTCATCCTCCGTCCCCTCTTCATTCTTCGAGCGCGCGCGCGCGCGCACGCACACAGGTCTAATATTACGATTTGTGAATAGACGTTAAATGAATTTGCACACACACACACACAGTCATTTTACTAGTTTTCTTTTCTCAACAAAAGCTTCCATTTTTCATCAAGAAAACTAGTTGTAATTATTAGTTTCTCATGTACGAAGAAACCGTTTTGTTGTTATTGGCGTCTTTTTCGCTGGTTTTTGGTTGGTTGGTGGTGGTTTAATGGTAATAATATCTATACTATAAATATATATAAATTTGATAACCATTTTCCTTGACTCAATTGTAGAATTTTTGACACAGTCATCGTCCTATACTTTTTGTTGGTTGAAGGGCAACAATAGCATCGACTCCCTCAGCTCCCCAGTGAACTTCTTCCCCCCCCCCCCCCCCCCCCTCCCTGTCACCCCCCCCCCCCCCCCACCCCACTCAACCTTCCCATCCCCCATCTCTCCCACCCCATCCCACTTTCTCATGGCAACACTCCAGATTCAGTTTTGTTGTCAAAGGATGAAAACTGGAAGGTCACTGAAATTTTTTTTTTAAAGGAAAAAAAAAGTAGGGTCGTGAAGTCCTTAATGGATTCTTTGACCCTAACTGGATTAGGACGTTTTCAACCAAGTTGAGCGAACCCGGCCACAAAAACTTGAATTTTTTTTTTTTCAAACTGCCTAACACATCAAATTTGACGTGGACAAACTGAAAGATCCAGATGTCGAGGAGATCTTCCAAGCTAAGCTTGGCGGACGTTTTGCGGCATTAACCCTCCTGGACAATGACATCACCAACAACTTCAATGAGGCAGTCCGAGAAACAGCAGAGGAGGTACTCGGTCGTCAGAGGAATAAACACCAGCCATGGACTACCAATGACATCTTGGACCTCTGCGATACAAGAAGAGCACTGAAACCAACCAGGTCTTCCAACCCTAAAGAATACCGGGAGGCCAACAATCTCGTGAAGAAGTCAATGTTAAAGGCCAGAGAGAAGTGGATCAGTGATCAATGTGATGAGATCGAAGAAAGCATGAAAGTGGGCAACAGTAAAAAGGCATACGACACCCTGAAGAAACTCACAAAACCACTTCAAACCAAATCATCAGTCATTGAAGACACACTCACAGAAAGCTCAGCTGCATTGAACAGGTGGTCTGAGTATTGTCAAGAACTGTACAACTACCCAATACAACCTGACAAGAGCATAATAGAAGAGAAAGCAGCAACATCAAGAGCACCCTCGCCATTACCTATACTGAGGGAAGAAGTGGAAGAAGCCATCCGCAGCTTACCAGTAGGAAAGTCCCCAGGAGCAGACAACATACCAGCAGAGCTGCTCAAGCATGGTGGCGAAACAGTCATCACACATGTTACAGCTATCTGTCAGAAGATTTGGGAGTCAAAACAGTGGCCAACAGAATGGACACAATCACTCATCATACCCCTGCCCAAGAAGGGGAATTTACGCCAATGCCAAAACTATAGAACAATCAGCCTCATCAGCCACGCCAGCAAGATCATGCTCAAAGTTATTTTGAATCGACTCAAGAAGAAGGCAGAAGAACACCTTGCAGAGGAACAAGCTGGGTTCAGGGCAGGCAGGAGCACAATCGAACAGATTTTTAACTGCCACATCCTGATGGAAAAACATCTTCAACATCAGAGAGACCTGTTCCACAACTTCATCGACTTCAAGAAGGCTTTCGACAGAGTATGGCACGAAGGCCTGTGGAAGGTCCTCAGAATGTTTGGCACTGAATAAGGACTAGTGCAAACCATTCAAGCACTATACAACACCGCAAGCAGTGCAGTCCTTCTGAACAATCAGGTCGGAGACTACTTCAAAACCACAGTTGGGGTCCGACAAGGATGCCTGTTATCTCCAGTTCTGTTTAATCTGTTCTTGGAAAACATTATGAGAGACCCTCCATGACTTCCACTCTACCATCTCCATTGGCGGCAGACCCCTCAACAACTTGCGGTTTGCCGATGACATTGACCTCATGGGCGGAAGTAACACAGAGCTGCAAGGTCTTACGACCAGACTTGAGAACAGAGCTGGAGCATATGGGATGGAGGTGAGCTCGGAGAAAAGTAAAGTACTTGTGAACAGCACGAGCAACGCCACTGCTAAAATTTACATGAACGGCCAACAACTGGAGGAGGTAGACGCTTTTAAATACCTTGGCGCTACACTCACAAAGGACGGGCGATCGACGACAGAAATCAAAGTCAGAATAGCCATGGCAACATCTTCCATGACAAAACTCACCACCATATGGAAAAGTAAAGAGATCAGTTTCCCATTCAAACTAAAGCTCTACAAAGCCCTAATTCAGACGATCCTGCTGTACGGAAGTGAAACCTGGACATTGACTGCTGAAACAGCAAAGCGAATCCAGTCATTCGAAACAAAATGCCATAGAAAACTACTGGGCATATCCTGGAGAGAACGAAAGACCAATGAATTTGTCAAGAGTCAAATAACACGGCTGGCAGGTCCACAGGAACCCCTTCTCACCATCGTCAAGAAGAAAAAGCTGACATGGTTCGGCCACGTCACCCGCCACAACACTCTGCCAAAAACAGTACTGCAGGGAACACTCGAAGGTGGCAGAAGGAGGGGAAGACAGAACAAGTCATGGATGGACAACATCAGAGAATGGACCAGGATGAATGACTCGGCACTACTGCGCAGAGCCGAGGACCGAGATGGATGGAGGAGGCTTACCACAGCATCGTCTTTCGTGTCTCCCCCACGACCGCCAAGGTCACGGGTCTGATGATGATGATGAACACATCGTTTTCATATCAACATACATGAAAACAGGACCCCAAAATAATGGCAATACAAAGATATATAGATAAAACCTCAGTCGTAATGGTAATAAAAAGATACTACATGTTCAAAGATAAGACCAATTCTTTTTCGAGGATAATGGAATAAGCACTCATGTGCTTTTTTACATCTAGTCCCCGTGTGTATGCAGTTTTGTCAACCCTTCCCACCTGTACACAATGACGTACTCTCCCGAAAAGCGGAACGGGTTTTAACATGTGTGCAAGATGTTCTGCGTGCGTTCGCACAAAGGACCTTAGTTTATTGTCTCATCCTTCGAGACTGCGAACGTAAAAATAGACTAGGCCTACTGCCCGACTTTCTCAGGAAAATTTAGTTTACCCGATTCGCAGGCAACGGGAATGGCCAACTTTGGAATGTTTTTGTCTTGCGATTGGCAGTCTGTGAATTGATGAAAGAATGCAACTTTTTTTCTCCATAGGAAGTTTCCAGACCCAAGCCTATCCTTTAAAGGACAAGTACCATTTTACGACACAACAGACGGGCACCTTTGGGGTTAGTGAGAAGGGAAAGAAGATGGGTGGGTAGGAGGGGAGATGGAATAGGTGGGTAGGGTGAGGGTGAGTGGGAGGAACAAGACAAAAAAGGAAAGAGAGGGGAGGTGGGATAGAGTGTCAGGTAGGAATGCATCCTTAACTGCCCTTACCCCTGTGTTCGGTGGTTCCTATTTCTTTACCAGAAACATTGAGTTTTGTGTGTGCGTGTGTGGGTGTGGTGTGTGTGTGTGTGTGTGTGTGTGTGTGCGCGCGCGCACGCGCTCATGTCTGTGTTTAGTAGTAGGTTTGTATGCTTCGTTTGGTTAGAGGTGTGCGTGCGTGACATTGCTGTTGATATCATTTTAATATTATCATCGCTGTTATGTTACGATCGTCATTGCTGCTGCTATCCTTGCTGCTTTAACATCGTTATTGCTCTTGTTTATAATATCGTCATCATTGCTGCTGCTAGTGTTGTTAATGTTGTAGTGTTGGGATCAGGGGGTGCAGCCCCTGAAGCTGAAGGTTTTTAAAACAAATATGGAACAAAAAATAAATCAGGTATGAAAACGATATATTATTTTTTAAAATCCCTTTACTGTCAAAAAACCAACCATGGTGTGAGCCTAGGCGGAATGACTTTTTCAAAAAGTTTTAGGTCATTAGCATAGACCTGAAGACCTCCCTGCCCCATCAGATTTGTATAGGGTTCATACAGACCTCTCCACTGAAGAAAAGAGACTTTTCCCCATTGGATATGTATCTGTAGGGTTCACGCACACCTCCCAACAGTATCAAATTCAAAGACGTTTCAGGGAGCTTTTAAATTGTTTTTAAAAGAGATTCGATGGTGAATTAATTATGTGTGTAGCCAACCCATGCAAAGCTTTATCACGGATTGCCACCCACGCGCAAGTGTGTGTGTGTGTGAGTGTGTGTGGTTCTTCGCTTTAACGTCCTTTCACATTAAATATTTTTTGATAGGGAAAAGGATTTTGAGAAAGGTTAAGAAAAAAAAGGGAGGTAAGTGTGTGCATGAATGAGTTCAAGAGCTACACAGAGTCCGTTATGTGAAAACTGAAAGTACATCAATCACTCATCTTGCTCCCGTTGCGTCTCGTACACGAAATCAGTACCAAATTTCATGTAGAACTGAGCGATGAGCACTAGTTGCACGGAAATTTACCTTGTACATGCTTCACAGCAATTTGAGGCCACACACAGTGCCAAATATTGGTACTGACTATCGCACCACACAGACTCTTGGAAGTTGGTTTCAGCTTCAAAGCTCTTGCCCACCTTTGCCTGCAGGCTAAAGCGTTTTTATTACATGTGCAGCGAAAACACTTGTTTGTTGCTACCTCGCTAATCTAGCCTATGAGCCCCGATTTTGTCAGTTACAAGAGATTCAATGCACAGTTTTTGCCTTGCTTTGTCATTGTAAACTCAGACAGACAAAAATCCATCAACTTGGGTGATTGATAAACGACTTCCAGTGGCTTACTGCTCAAGCACCAAATCAGTAATTACCCATGCGCCGAATCATTAAATTACCTCCCTAGAACTTTGTTGTTTGCTACTTGATTAGTTTTGCCCATGCTCTCACATGCATTTGAACCATCATCTTTTGGCACAGGAATGTATCTCTAGTTTACAATCATCTTTAAAGAGAATACGTTACTATCAAGGTTTTTGCTACAGGTTGTTATTTCAGTCATTTTTTAGAGGATTAGGCAATAGGTTATGGGACATCTTTACCTGTTATGTTACATCTGGACCTCCAATCCACTAGTGAAAATATGGGTACAATCATTCGCATTTTCTTTCATTCTTCCTTTCACACAATATTCATACACATCGGTCAAATTCTTTTGCATCCTACCCACTATTGTGCTACATTAAAAAAAAAAAATTATTTAGTACATTTTTGTTTCTAATATTCAGACAATCATAACAACAAATAACTTACACAGCAAACACCCACTCAATAAAACAGCAGTACTAATTCTGAATAACTTCAAGTTTCTAGCAGATTTCAAAGCTTAAAATGACTTCTTTTAAAAATATATGACTGACATCTTATTTATAGACCTGTGTTTGCAGTTACATGTATTACCACATGACAGTTCCTATGTATCTACAGAGCAAAACTATAGGGGAAATAAATTGTAAATCACTTAGAGCGTTTGGACTGGCACTCAACAAACTTGTCTGATACTTCTGTTATCTCCACTGGTATCCCTGCACACTCTCCTCTTTCACTCCATCCATGAAAACATCAGGAACAGGGTCTGGGTCCTTACAGAAATCACCTGACACTTCTTTCTGATTTCTGACATTTTGATCCAACTACTTCTGTGTGCACCACAGAGAAATCTCAACATACTTCACATACAGAGGGTCATTTTTAAAAAAAAACCTTTCAACAGCAGTGTTATCAGAGCACTTTATCAACCACTCTGGTATCAAATCCAGTAGAAGGGGGCATAAAATCTAGAAGTTAGAACGCTGAGCTCACAATCTGATGGCGCAGCTTGGAGCCACCACCGACACACCCAATCAATGGAATTTTTTCCCTGGAACATCAGCACTGACTCCACTCCCCCCAAATTCCTAGATCAGACTATAAGCTGAAGTCGTGTGTGTACGCACACAATACACCTTGCACAGATAACCAGCCAGCAATAAAGTTATGCTGCCATCTTAAGACCATGATTCTTTTTTTTAATTGGACAATTTAACAGATTTTATTATTTAAATTATTAGACTAAGCTCTTGAAATAAAACGTACTTGTGGTGACTTGCACACATACAGTCTTTTTTTTTTTTAAATTTTGGGTGAGGCCCCTAATCTCTTTTTTCTCCACATATCCTTTTATTTTATTTTTTCTGTGGGGACTCCATCCTCCTCTTCTTTCCCATTTTCCTTCTATTTCCATTTTCTGACATCCAACAATCATGTCACCTACTTCAACACTCATTCAAAAACCAAAAAGGAAACCCATCAAAGTGATGTACCAAACAACAGGATAAAAATTATGGGGGGGGGGGGGGGGGAATCCCTTCAAACCCATGTACTATCATAAAGACAGGAGCATTCTGTCTTGAAGAACCATGTACATCACTAAAGCAACTGTGGTGCTGGTTTTACAACAGAACCAAGAGTGTTGCTTCAAATATGGCATGGCTACATATCCAAGACAATCCATAACACCAGAGCATAGATCTGCTTCCACACACCAATACAAACTAAAAATCCCCAACCATGACCCCTCTACTGATTGCAAACATGCACAGTCATCCCTCTGGCTGTCTCCCTCTCTTGATGTAAATATCTATCCAATTTTTTTTTTTAATATATGAACTTTTTTTTTTCTTCTAAATTTCCTGTCCCTCTACTCTTAAACAAAATAGCTAGCTCCCCCCCCCCCCAAAAAAAAAAAGAAACATACACATCCTTCGGGCGAGACTTAGCCAAGGTCCCATGTGGGACCGCACACACATCATCTTGCGCGCACATGTTCAAAACCTATTCTGCCTTTCAGAGGAGTAGGCTATTATGTGCCAGTGGAAATGGATGACAAAACTGAAAAAAAAAATGCAGGCACACGGGGACTAGAAGAAGAAAAAAGAAAAAAAAAACTACACAATGGCTTGTTCAATATTCTCAAAATAAAAGATTTCAACTTTTTTTTTTCCTTTATAAAACCCTCTTTACCATGGACCTGAATAAATATCCTATTTCTCCTAAATATCCAATGTTCTCAAATTTCACCCCTCCCCAAACCTCTTTATTGTTTTCAGGACACTAAAGTGACCACTGTGTCCATATACCATTGTATCCATCTGCCAGTGTGTTCACATGCAGGGTAAGGGTCAGGGTTAGTGTAAACAGTTAGTATCAGGTTATGGTTAGGATTAGTAGTTGGGACTGGGCCTGTCAGTCTGTATGTGTGTGCATGAATGCATGTATGTGGACACAATGGTATGTGGACACCATGGGTGTTTTTTTACACACAAATAACTATTCTCACCAAAAAGCAGATGGTACTTCTACAACTTTTAAACAATTTTACTCCTTGAACCCCAACGTCAAAAAAGGCCTCAAGGCTTATGTGTTTTCATAAGGAACGTATCAGGATGGTCCAGACGTTCACCTGCCCAACAAGTAAACTGAGGTTCTGGGTTCAATTCCCAGCTTTGCTCTTTCTTCCCAGTTTTACAGAAAAATCAAAATGAATGTCAAGTAGTTCAGAGGAAACTCCAAAAAGTCAGACCCGTGAGCTTATGGACTTGTGCATGTCAAAAGAATCCATGACAGTTGAAAATCAAAAAGACCAGGGAGATACCTACTGACTGTCCTGGCAAAACTGGTATGTTTAATTCGCAACTATACCCCCAAAGTCGTAATGCAGCTACCTTAACAATAGGGAGAAAAAAGGTCGCATATGCAAAATCTCACCATTGGTGAATCCCAGGGCTCTAGCTAAGGAATGAGACAACACAAATGTTCTTATAAAATAAATCTATTAAAAGAAGAAGACTAAGAATTAAATAAATAATTTTCCCCAACTTTACTCTAATTTTCCCTTAACTACTGATTGAACATGCAACCTACCCCCTCCTCTCAAATATTCCTTTACCTTAAATCTCCGTCCAATAAATCCTAGTACTATGCTCTCCCACCCCTTCAGCAAGCAAACATACACACAACACACCCATCCCTAACATCCTCTAACTGATAATCCTGTTGTACTCAGGGGCAGGACAGCCTAGTGGTTAGAGCCTTGCACTCACGATTGGATGGCCCCAGGTTTGAGCCACCACAAAGGCACCTGATTTAGGGGATTTTCCCCTGCAGTTAGCTTACAGACTCCATAACCCGTTCAGATAAGACTATAAACTGAAAACCTGCATGTGAATGCATGCAGAATGCTTTGCACACAGGTTAAAAAACCCTTCCACCTTTTGTTTTGTTGTAAACCAGCACTAAAATTTATCATCTAGTCATTTTCCAGTCCTGACAACATCCAAATCTGATCTGAATTTCATTTCAAAAGCATAATAAACCATGTAAACAACAAAGCTTCTAATGCATTTTTTTACACACAGTGAAAAATTTTGCAAATCATTTTTGGGTCTTTTTTTCCCTCCTGTTTCATTCCTTCTTGAGACCAGATCACGTTTTCAATGGTCCCATGATCTTAAAAAACAAATCAAAGGTACATTACATACATACATTCAGATTTTTCTTTCCCTTTTTCTCTGAATGCTATTTTGTGTCAAGGATGTCAAGGGAAGGGGGGAAGGTTTTTTTGTTGGGAAGGGGATTTTTCTGTCTGTTTTTTGTAAGACTTCCCACCTATTTTTTCTTGATATTATTTCTTTCTCTCTTTCTTCGGGGGTGGGGATGGGGGATTTTCCTGGCAAAAATAAAGAAGTGGCTAAAAAAAAGTCAAAGTCTTGGTGCTAAAGAAGTCCTTGTGATGGCAATGAAGATAATTCTAGTGATGATGAGTCTTGTGGGGATATTTAGGTGAGGATAAAGTCCCAACAATGAAAACCTCTTGATATTGATGAAGTCTTTGCGCTGAAAAAGTCCCAAGAATGATGAGGACTTGGTGACGAATTCTTTCCATTGATGAAGTCTTAGTGTTCATGAATTCTTTCCATTGATTAATTCTTTACATTGATGAAGTCTTTGCATTGATAAAATCTTGGCCTTGGAGAAGCTTGGTGCTGGTGAAGTCTTGGCATTGATCAAGTCTCTGTGATGAATGATGAAGACTTCTTAGATATGGTGAGGTCTCATGATGATGCAGGTATTGAAGACTAGGTTAAGAGGATGTCTTGGCGATGGTGAAGTTTTGAAGTCCTGAGGATGAAAAAAAGTGTTAAAAACATGTTATAAAAAACAGAAACAAAAATAATGTGCATTAATCATGAAGCAAAGAATAAAAACTTAACAACATTTTTAAAGATATGATTTTTGGGGAGAGTGGAGTTGGCACGAATGTTAACTCCAGAGGAAAAATCCTCTTAAACGAGATTTGAACCTGGGTCAGCAGATCACAAGCGCATCACTCTAACCACCAGGCTATCCCATCCCCCATTCTGGATAAATGTATCATGACCTCTATGCAGAAAACACCCATATTTTTATAAGAACTATTTACATATAAAAACACACTATAGCCAAGTGGTTAAGGCCATTCCACTTCACTCCCATGGGTCCATGAAGTTGTGGGTTTGAATCCCTGCTGTGTCTAGAGAAATAAGCATGGGGATTTTTATGACCTCCCAGGTCACCTTAAGTGCAGACCTGCCAGTGCTTTAATTCCCTTCATGTATATACACATGCAGAAGATCAAATATGCACGTTGAAAATCCTGTAGTTTATGTCAGCATTTGGTTCGTTAGGAAAACAAACATACCCAGTATACATCCCCAAAGTCAGAATGCAGCTATCTTTATAGTGGACAAAAATGGCTGCATTAGCAACACCTCATAGATAGATAGATAGATAAGATAGATATCACTGCATAAAACTAACATCACACTCATTCAAACTTCACCTCTGACAACAATTTTCCTCTGATCTAGATTCCATGCAGCTCTCTCCCATTATCTACTCCCTCTCTCTCTCCCTTTCCCCTATCTTCTTTTGATTCCCTGTCAGCACGAATGGTTTTTATTTAACAGCACAACTGAGTTTAGGATGAC
>CM054148.1:26391592-26419092 GCA_028751875.1 Rapana venosa | reverse complement strand
ATAACTTTGTAGCGATGAAGAAGTCCTTGTGGTGATGAAGATAACTTTGTAGCGATGAAGAAGTCCTTGTAGTGATGAAGAAGTCCTTGTGGTGATGAAGAAGTCCTTGTGGTGATGAAGATAACTTTGTAGCGATGAAGAAGTCCTTGTGGTGATGAAGATAACTTTGTAGCGATGAAGAAGTCCTTGTGGTGATGAAGATAACTTTGTAGCGGCGAAGAAGTTCTTGTGGTGATGAAGATAACTTTGTAGTGGCGAAGAATTCCTTGTAGTGATGAAGATAACTTTGTAGCGGCGAAGAAGTCCTTGTAGTGATGAAGATAGCTTTGTAGCGATGAAGAATTTCTTGGAGTGAAGATAACTTTGTAGCATCAAAGAAGTTCTTGTAGTAATGAAGATAACTTTGTAGCGGCAAAGAAGCCCTTGGAGTGATGAAGATAACTTTGTAGCATCAAAGAAGTTCTTGTAGTAATGAAGATAACTTTGTAGCGGCAAAGAAGCCCTTGTAGTAATGAAGATAACTTTGTAGCGGCAAAGAAGCCCTTGGAGTGATGAAGATAACTTTGTAGCATCAAAGAAGTTCTTGTAGTAATGAAGATAACTTTGTAGCGGCAAAGAAGCCCTTGTAGTAATGAAGATAACTTTGTAGCGGCAAAGAAGCCCTTGGAGTGATGAAGATAACTTTGTAGCATCAAAGAAGTTCTTGTAGTAATGAAGATAACTTTGTAGCGGCAAAGAATTTCTTGTAGTGGTGAAGATAGCTTTGAAGCGGTAAAGAAGTCCTTGGAGTGACATGCACTTCAAATTCATTACAAAAAGTATAATGGTGACAGAAACACACACCAAGTCAGATGAAATTTTTTCGGGGGGGGAGGGGTGGGGGGGGGGGGGTCCTCTCCAATCATTTTCCCCACATTTTCTTTCTCCCCCCCCTCTCTTATTTTAATGTGTAATAAGGTCTTCAACTACCTTTTCTCTTCCCAGTTTGTTTTTTTGTTTGTTTTTTGTTGGGTTTTTTGGTATGGCCTCCATCCTCTTTTTTCTTTTTTCCATTTTCTGACATCAAAAATTCATGTCTCCTACTTAGACACTCATTGATAAAGAAAAACTACCAACGTTGTTCTGTTCCTACCGATCAACAGTTACTTCAGGACCACAATCTTTTTATCAACAGATCACAACAAACATCATTTCTGAACTATGAGATCAAAGACAAAAATTCAGTCTGATCAAAATTTGAAAAAAAGCACTAGATACTTAGGTAACAGCTTTTCCACTTAAAAAATCATACACGCAAGTCATGGTAATTGTAAGGCTGCATTACAAAAATCATACACACAAGTACTACAACTTTGGTGCTGCTTTCACAAATTACAAACATCCGGTCCAGCACGTCTACTCACTCACTCAGTCCCAAAGGACGTAGGGGGGACATGAGAGAAGACGCGACAGAGATCTTTTTCCATGCTTCACGATCTTGTGTGGCTAGTAGAAGGTATTGCAGGGGTTGGGCGGTCCATTCTTTGATGTTGTCAACCCATGATTTCTTTTGGCGGCCTCCTCTTCTCTTGCCTTCAACTGTTCCCTGCAGGATGGTTTTTGCTAAGGTGTTGTGTCTTGTGGTGTGACCAAACCACATCAGTTTTCTCCTCTTTATGGTGGAGAGCAGAGGTTCTTGGGGGCCCACACGCTTTTTGATTTCTTCTTTCACATAGTTGTAGGTCTTGTGTTCTTTTTATGATATTTTGAGGAGTCTTCTGTGGCACTTGTTCTCGAATGCTTGGATTCTCCTCTCTAGCTCTGCTGACAGAGTCCATGATTCACAGCCATATAGGAGGATAGATATCACGAGGGATTTGTAAAGGTGATATTTGGTGCAGAAGCTGATGTTGTTGCTTCTGATGATCCTCTCGAGTCTGGCTAGAGCAGATGTTGCTGTTGCAATGCGAGCTTTCACTTCATTGATGTGCCATCTTTTGTTAGGATGGAGCCTAAGTATTTGAATTGGCTCACCTCTACCAGTATTTCTCCATTCATCTTTATTTCCGTGCTGTCATTACTTGCGCTGCTGACCATCTACAACTAAGGTTCAATAGACAACTGAAGAGATTTATGATTTAAATTAGGATTTTAAAACTCTCTGTAAAGTATATGAACGGTGACATAAGTACAGCCATACACAGAGTCAAATATACTTTCTTGTTTGGGGGGTTCTTATGGGGTCTCCAGCCTCCCTATTTTCTCCACACTATACTTTTTTCTTCTTTTTTATGGGGTGGGGCCTCTAACAACCATTTCTTTTCCCCATTCTTTCTCCTCCATCCCCCCCACTTCTATTTTCATTTTTTGACATCCAAAATTCATGTTACCTACAGACTCTCAACAACAAAACAGCAAAAAGAATAAAATTACAACCTGATGCACCAAACAACATTAATAAAAGTGATATGAAAAAAAATACAACCAAAAATCCATTCAAACTGAAGTAATATCACTAAGACAGGTTTTTGTCTTGAAGAAGCATGTACAGCAGTAATGCTAGTTTTACAACAGAACCTAGAATGTTGCTTCAAATATGTTATGACTACATACCTATGACATTCAATGATAACACCAGTTTTGCTTGCAGCACAAACTATTCCCTATGTACACACACACATGCCTTGTTTGCCACATTCCCACTGACCTGAATATGCATAACCTACGTCTTCCTGAATACCTTTCTCCGCCTCTGACCCCTCCACTGACTGCATACATGCAGACATCCCTCTGGCTGTCTCCCCATGTTTATTTGATACAAATATCTATCCACCTTTTTTGTACATTAAATTGCCTCAAACTAAAAAAAGCTCGTCACCCCACCCCGCTCCCATAAAACACACACCCTTCAGATGAGACTAAACCAAGGTCCCATGTGTGACTGCAGACAAAACATCTTGCGCATAGGTTAAAAATTGTTTCACCTTTTAGAATAGTAGGCCATTGTGTGCCAGTGGGAACGGATGATAAAATTTACAAAATTGATGGCACACAGGGACTAGGTGTAAAAACGCACACAATTGTTTATTCATTATCTTCAAAATATTTTTTTTTTTATAAAACCCTCTTCATCATACATTGTCCATGTACTGTTGCATCCATCTGCCAGTGTGTTCACATGCAGGGTAAGGGTCAGGGTTAGTGTAAACAGTTAGTATCAGGTTATGGTTAGGATTAGTAGTTGGGACTGGGCCTGTCAGTCTGTATGTGTGCATGAATGTATGCATGTGGACACAACAGTTTGTGGACATGGTTGTCAGAAATTTTTCCTTTTACACACAAATTACTATTCCCACCAAAAGCAGATGATGTTTCTACGACTTCTTAAAATTTCTACTCCAAGTTTGAGCCTCAACGGCAGAAAAGGCTTCAGGGCTTAAATGTTTTCTTCATAAGTTGGCTGGATGGTTTAGGCATTCACCTGCCTAACAAGTAAACCTTGATGTTCTGGGTTCAATTCCCAGCTTTCCCCTTTCTTCTCAATTTGACAGAAAAATCAGAATGAAGTGGAGTAAAGTATTTCACAGAAAACTCCAACAGGTCAGACCTGTGTGCTTACCGATTTGTGCACATCAAAAGAACCCATGACAGTTGAAAATCGGAGAGAGCAGGGAGATATCTCCTAACTGTCCTAGCAAAATTGGTAGGTTCAATTCTCAACTGTATTCCAATGTCAGAATGCAGCTACAGTTAAAAAATGTTTTCACGGACATAATTTTTTTTTTTTTAAATTAAGACCAAGTATGAAATGAATCATTTTCCCAACTTTACCATAATGTCCCCTTAATTACTGATGTGAACGTACATCCCACCCCCTCTTCTCAAATATCCCTTTACCTTCAATTGCTGTCCAATAAAATCATAATAACTATGCTCCCCCACCCCTTCAACAAACACACACTTCCCTAACACCATCTAACTGATAATCATGGTGTGCTGAATGATGGGATAGCCTAGTGGTTAGAGCCTTGCTCTTGTGATCTTCCGGCCCAAGCTCAAGCCACCATGAAGGCACCCATTTTAGGAGATTTTCCCTACAAGTTAACTTACTGACTCCACGTACTTCAGATGAGACTATAAACCAAAACGCTGCATGCAAATGCAAGCAGAACATCGGGCACACAGGTTAAAAAACCATTCCGCCTTTCGGAAGAGTAGGCCATTTCATGCCGGTAGGTAAGGATGGCAAAATTTTAAAAACACATGTGCCATGCTAAACCCACATACACACACACATGCGCGCACTTTCGCTACAATCACCATAACTACATTACCCACAGGAAAAATAACAGCATACACCCGCTAATCCCTCTGCTGTGCTGGTCAAAAATACCTAGTGCTGCTGTAAAATCGGCAATGTCCTGCCAACACCAACATTTATCATCCCTAGTCGTTTTCAGTCCTGACAACATCCAAATCTGACCGGAATTTCATTTGAAAAAGATAATAAACCATGAAAACAACAAATTTTTCCAACGCATTTCTTATGCATACTATACTAAAAATTGTGCAACTTGTCTTCTGGGTCAACAGATTTTTACCTATTTCATTCCTTATTGAGACTAGATTATGGTTTCAACGGCCCTATGATCTATGATCTTTAAAACAAAAAATCAAAGGTACAATACATACCTACAGTCAAACATTCAGATTTTCTTTTTCTTTTTTTTTTCTTTCTTAAAGGTCCAGAAAGTGGCAGAGGAGGAGAATAGTGTTTTAGTTAAGGGAGGGGAAAATCGTTCTTTGGCAAATAAGGGGTTTTGTTTTGGGTTTTTTTAATATTCTGTAAGGCCTCTCACCTATTTTCATCTTGATATTACATGTTTGGTTTTTTGAGGTGAGGATTTTTCTTCCCGACAAAAAAAAAAATGGTGAAGACCAAGTCCTGGTGCTGACAAAGTCCAGATATCATGGCGATGAAGGTTATTCTGGTGATTATGACAGTCCTGTGGAGATATTTTGGTGATGCTTTAAGTCACAATGATGATGAAGTCTTGGTGTTACTGAACTCTAAACAACGATGAGTTATCTGCATGGAAAAAGTTCGTGATGATGCGATCTTGGTGATGATGAAGTCTTTGTGAGATGATGAAGTCATTGTGCTGATGAAGTCTTTGTGTTGATGAAATCTTTTAGCTGATGAAGTCTTTGTGTAGATGATGAAGTTGTGCTGATGAAATCTTTGTGCTGATGAAGTCTTTGTGCTAATGAAGTCTTTGTGTTGATGAAGTCGTGCTGATGAAGTCTTGGTGTTGATGAAGTCTTGGTGATGATGAAGTCTTGGTGTTGATGAAGTCTTGGTGATGATGAAGTCTTGGTGTTGATGAAGTCTTGGTGTTGTACTGATGAAGTCTTGGTGTTGATGAAGTCTTGGTGTTGTACTGATGAAGTCTTGGTGTTGTACTGATGAAGTCTTGTGTTGTACTGATGAAGTCTTGGTGTTGTACTGATGAAGTCTTGGTGTTGATGAAGTCTTGGTGTTTTGAAGTCTTGGTGTTGATGAAGGGGACTTGCACTGGTGAAGTCTTGGTAGATGATGATATTGGTTTAGCTGATGAGTCTTGGTGACTGATTGAAGTCCTGGGGTTGATGAAATCTTGTGAAAGACAATGCATGATTGAGGACTGGACAAAGTTGGCGTCTTGGCATGTAACATTTGAAGCCTGGTGTTAAATCTTGAGAATGAAAAAAATCATGAATATGAAATGGTCTGCAATAATGGAAATCAGAAAAAAAAATCTGCATTTTATTCATAAAAAAAAAGAATTATCAATATATAAGAAAGAAAAAAATAAGAATAAAAAATGGTGCAATGCAGCATTAATGGATCACTACTTCTATGCAGAAAATATCCTTCTTTTTTATTTATATTATAAAATATATTATATATAAATTAATAAATATATATAAAAAAGAGAAAAGAGAATGATGAGAAGAAGAGAGAGAGAGAGATATCAAGGTGTGAGCCAGCTTAGTGGTTAAAGCATTGTGCCTGTGATCTGGTGGTCTGGGATCGAGCCACCATGGAGATGCCTGTTTCAGGGGATTTTCCCCTGGAGTTAACATCAGTACTGACTTCTCTCCTCTCAAAAGTCCTTCGATAAGACTATATATAAATCAAGGCTCCATGTGCAAACACACGCAGAACATCTTGCCTTTGAGAAGAGTGGTCTATTTGTGCTGGTATGAACGGATGACACATTCTTTTTTTAAATGCATGCACACAGAATGCGGCAACCTTAACCTCTTAACTGCCCAGTGCAAGTGCACCCTATATGCCAGGAAATAAAATTCTTATGTGCCACTGCTATGTTCATATCCATCTTACTCAGAAACTACTACATGAATATTCCTGATAGTCTACCCAATGACAGTATATGTATTGTAGATTACTTCGAGGCAAGCTCAAATTAGTTAGCATGATATTTCACTGCGAAAATATATTTAAAATGTAAAAAATGACCAAAAACATCAAACATAAGTCTAGACCAAATCTCATTCATTGTTTTTTAAATACACCATCTCCTGAATCATACCTGAATGTTTTCATCACTGTTAGGTAAATCTAGAGTTTTACTTGCCACTTTTACAGCTGTGTAAAGTTATTTATGCCTTCAACAAGAAGTGTCAGCCATTTTGAACAAGAACTTCCCAAGCAGTCATGCACAAAAACACAAAATGCGAACTAAAAAACGATGTTGCCACGGTTTTTGCAGCTGGATGTTGCCAAGCAACAGGAGAGTGATCTCCATTAATTTTGGAGTTCTTTCCCTTTAACTGTAGTCAAGGAAGCAGGCTTGTTTACTTCAGTTGGACACCCTGAAATTTTCAGGGTTGTAGGCGTATGGGGTGCACGTTTAGCCCCGGAAATTGTCCAGGGTAAGGCAGTCTAGAGGTTAATGATGGATACAACAGCTGCATATGCATAAATCTTACCACTGGTGAACCTCAGAGCTCTAGCCAAGGAACAGAAAATAATTATATATATGAGGGCACTTTCCGGTAAACTGAGACCAATTCATTTTTCTGTTAATGGCAACGCAATCAAATCTGTTCATTTCATCTTCTACTACTATCCAATCCTTCTCACCATTTACTCAATCCACTGCAGAATCATCTATCTGTGGGCCTCTCTTGGTACGTGTGCCAGACACTGGAAAACCGCTGTTCCCATGACTGCTTGGCTCTTGACACTCCTTTCTGCCATGGAAATGCTTCACCTATCTAAACATGGCTGCTTTCCAAGGGGCAGAGGGTTGACAAATGCTCCAAGTTTCACAAGTATATCCAATCCATTCTTGCCCCTTGCCAGGTGCCTTGATGTAACTGCAGCCAGTAATCTTAAGTCAACAACGATATTTTCTTTGACATTTTTCCCTCTGTGTCCGACAGTGCATTGCCAAAATGTATCAGAACAGGAAGACGGGGCAAAGCAGATTGACATAACCTGGCACAGAAATCCATCATACTCTGACATTTTTTGTGACGTAACTTGCCTTTTTCTGTAAATGCGCTTACAGGTCATTCAAAGGTGGACTCAGTTTACTGGAAATATATTCGTATAAAAGATTATGACGGCAGCTGCACAGGCAGTTCATGTCATTAAAATAATCACATGACAGTTTCTAAATATCTACAAGGAAAAACTATAGGAAAAACTATTGTAAATCACTTAGAGCGTTTGGACTGGCACTCAACAAACTGTCTGATACTTCTGTTATCTCCACCGGTATCCCTGCACACTCTCCTCTTTCACTCCATCCATGAAAACATCAGGAACAGGGTCTGGGTCCTTACAGAAATCACCTGACACTTCTTTCTGACATTTTGATCCAACTAGTTCTCTGTGCACCACAGAGAAGACTCAACAAGCACAGAGGAAGACCAGGCACTACACACCCCACCCTGTAAGGGAACACAAAAGACAGACAGACAGAAACAGAGACAGAGAGAGAGAGGGAGGAGAGGGACAGGGAGAGGAGAGGGAGAATGAGTCAGATCCAGTACAGCCTAAACTGTATAAAAATTGAATACAATGGGTGACAGAACCATGCCTTGCAGGGAACAAGTAAAAGTTGACTTCTGAAGTCCTGGTGCTGATGAAGTCTTGAGGGTGATGTAGGTCAGGCAATGATGAAGTCCTGGTGTTGGTGAAATTCTGGTATTGGTGAAAGTCCTGATGTTGATGAAATTCTGGTGTTGATGAAGTCCTTGTATTGGTGAAGTCCTGGTGTTGGTGAAGTCTGAAGATGATGTAGTTCAGGTGATGCTGGAAGTTCTTGCAACATGACATTCTGTCAAAACACACAAACAGGAATACAGTCATCATCATCTCAAAACAGAAACTAACCTCCCAGCAAGGAATAATAATTAGAAAGAAATATATCAAGAAAAAAGAAACAAATCATTGCAGAGCATTGGACATTAACACTAACGCATCATGATTTTATGCAGCCTAACTTTTTTTTTGGGCAGCCTCATCTTCTGTGACATTCTCCACCACATCCATACAAAGATTCATTATGTCACATCATCAGGGCTGCAAGTCCACAGGGAGTCCGTGAATGCCAGGCTGAAGTGGGGACACCTGCCAGAGGGGCCCTGCACTGCTGCAGGGTAACATTTTCAGTGGTGCCTGCTGGTCTGAGCTAACATTCGCAGGACACCACCTCCAATGACAGTATTAGCTCAGTCACGGAGCCAGACTGAGTGAGTTGCCCACCTGAGCTGGCGACCACCCCAACATCCCTCCAATAACCCTCTCCCATGGACCTCCAACCCCAAAAGCTTTGACACAAACTCACTACAAGCACAGAAGTGTATGGGTTAAACTAAAACTGAGGTCACCATGAAACCACAGCAACCAGGGTCACCAAATCAAAGGCATTTTTTTTTTTTTTAATGACGACGAGGACATGCATCTGCTTTGAGACCACTAGACAGGGTTGTACTCTTCGCTTTCTATCATGATATATCCCAACGTCAACAGGGCACAAGAGATACAGGCACCTGCAGTGTTGGTCAAGCACTTAGAGCAACACCCTGAAAATTGCATCCATAAAGGGAAGAAGCTCAACTGTGTGTCCTCAGTCTTTTTGATGAGCCCACAGCACACTCACTCTGGGTAGGAGCCAGCTGGAGTAAAATTAAAAAAAAACGCTCTTGGGATTCAAACCAGGAACCTTCCAGTCCCTAACCCAATGGGGACGGGATAGCCTATGGGTTAGAACATGGCGCTCGCAATCTGACAACCCGGGTTCGATTCCCGTTCAAGGGGATATTTTCCCCTGGAGTTAACATCAGTGCAGATTCCACTCTCCCCAAAAGTCCTCGGATGAGACTATAAACTGAGGCCCCATGTGCGAACGCACGTAAAAACATCTTGCACACATGTTAAGATCATGTTCTGCTTTTCATAAGAGTAGGCCATTGAGTGCTGGTGGGAACAGATGACAATTTACAAAGTCGCATACACATGGGGACTGGATGTAAAAAAGCACAAAGTGCTTATTCCATTATCCTTGATATAAAAGAATAAAGTAAAATAACCCAAGGCAGTAACCACTGCACCATGAATGCAGCAGACTTTCTGCTACATATCATGTATACATTGTTTTGTAATTCAGTACATTTCTTTTTATAGAAAACTCAACTTGTTGATAGCATACACAGTGTCAATTGTCATCATAATACTTTATCAACAAGCTGTCATCAGATCCAGCACAAATAAAATCCTTGCACATAATTATAAAGAATGAAGACATGGGTGACAGAACCATACTGAAATAAGTTATACAAATGTTCTGGGAAAGGAACTTTAAAATCTTAACAGTTATATGAATGTCATCTAAAAGAAAAGACAGAGAAATTGTGAGTGATGATGCGCATGTTTTAGCGAAGTACTACCAGCTTCTTCCATCTTGGAAATGTTACTGGGTTCCCCAATTGAAAACTCTCCCAATGCAAGAACAGTCTTATCTCTAAATCAGTTTTACTACCAAATAAATAAACAGTTCTCGTGAAGACAAGAAAAGTTAGGGGAGGGAGGGGGAGAGAGGGAGAGAGAGGGGAGAGAGAGAGAGAGAGAGAGAGAGAGAGAGAGAGAGAGAGAGAGAGAGAGAGAGAGAGATTTTGAGAATTGTTATTGAGCACTAGTGTGCTTTTGCGCTTTCAGTTTCTGTGTGCATGTGCTTTAGTTGTCCATTCCATGACAGTCAATTGGAGGGAGGGGGGATGATGATGATGATGATGATGATGATGATGATGATGATAAAGATAGATCTTATGAACTTTTGCTGTTCCTATCTATATGAAATTGCTGCTTTTAGGATAAAATGATTATAGATTTTTTTAAGGTTAATGTTTGTTTTTACCTAATATTTTATCATGTATGCTCATAAATAATAATCAGAATTTATTACCTCTGTGTGTGTGCATGCGCATGCGCAACTTGCACAGGCATGTGTGCATTGTTTGTACAGAGGACAAAATGCGTTTATTTTGTACAGTTCTGTAAGACCTGAGATGACATCTTTGCTATTTATTCTTTTTATCCTTTCATGCTTAATCCTTTGCTCGTAACTGACGTAAATGTATCTATATTGAGATAATAAAGTATATATGAACTTGAATACCTTGCAGGGAATAAGTGAAGGTTGACTTTTAAAGTCTGGTGATGATGAAGACTGTATTCATGGAGATTAAGTTGTCCTGGTGATGATGAAGTTTGGGTGATGGTGAAAACTGGAGTTCTGGTGATGAAGAAGACTGCAGTTCTGGTGATGATAAAGACTTAAGTCCTGACGATGATGAAGACTGAAGTTCTGGTGATGATGAAGACTGAAGTTCTGGTGATGATGACGGCTGAAGTTCTGGTGATGATGAAGACTGAAGTTCTGGTGATGAAGACTTAAATCCTGGTGGCGGCGAAGACTGAAGTTCTGGTGATGATGGAGACTGAAGTTCTGGTGATGATGAAGACTTAAGTCCTGACGATGATGAAGGCTGAAGTTCTGGTGATGATGAAGACTGAAGTTTTGGCGATGATGGAGAAGACTGAAGTCCTGGCGATGATGAAGACTGGAGTCCTGGTGATGAAGACTGAAGTTCTGGTGATGGAGAAGACTGAAGTCCTGGCGATGATGGGGAAGACTGAAGTCCTGGCAGAGATGGCGAAGACTGAAGTCCTGGCGATGATGAAGACTGAAGTCCTGGTGATGATGAAGACGGAAGTTCTGGTGATGATGACGACTGAAACTCTGGACTTGTTCAAGTTCAGATGATGATGAAGACCAAGTCCAGGCAAAGATGAAATCCAGGCAATGATGACAGTTATTGCGATGAAATTCTGTCCAAAACCAAACCCAAAAGAAATAAGAATACATTATCATCTCAAAAGAGAGAGTTGGACCACCTTGTAAGTAAGGTAATTAAAAATAAATGAATAAAATGACATCAAGAAGAAACAAATTATCACAGAACCTTGTAGAGTATATTAACATAAATTTTTTTAATAATAATAAAATTAAAATAATAATACATGCAATTCATATAGCGCTATATCTTGCAAAAAACAAATCAAATCGCTTTCATTCATCCTACTCTTTCACATGCAGCCAGTTACAATTAATAGTTTTTACAAATTTAAATGTATACACACACACCAAGCGCATGCGCACACATACACTCCAGCGGGTGATGGAGGTTTTGGCTGTTGAGGGCAGGGACAGAAATGAGATGAAATAAGAGGAGAGAATCTTAACTTTGAAATAAATGCGTCTTGAGGCCGAATTTTAAAAGAGTCATAAGTAGGCTTTTGACGAAGGGAGAAAGGGAGGCCATTCCAAATCTATGGATCTGAAACAGAGAAGGAGCGACGGCCGACGGTGGACGGTGGACTGATTGCATCTAGGTAATCGTAAGCACAAGGTATCTGCAGCAGAGCGAAGGGAACGAGAAGGAGTGTACAGGTGAAGACATTCACAGAGGTAGGAGGAAGCTGTTTTGTGGAGACATTTGTAACAGAGGGTACTGATCTTATAGTTTATTCTTTGTAGCATAGGCAGCCAGTGGAGAGATCGCAAGAGAGGGGTAATGTGCTCAGAGTTTTTCTTTCTGAGGACTAGTCGAGCTGCAGAGTTTTGAATACGTTAAAGGGAGTGGATAGATGATGCTGGCAGACCAGCCAGAGGAGAATTGCAATAGTCCAGATGTAAAAGAATGAGAGATGCCACAAGTTTGGATGTTGTATCTGTGGACAGGTACTTTCGAATTGCACTAATATGCCATAATTGATAGTAGCATGACTGGCAGGTCTGGGTGATTAATTTTTGCATAGAGAGTGTGTTGTCGATAATGACCCCTAGATACTTCACAGCAGTGAATAGAGGGACTGATGCCTTGTCGAATTCTATTGAAGCTGTTGTAATGGAAGAGAGTTTGTGTTTGGCCCCTACAAGTAAGGCTTCAGTTTTATCAGTGTTTAGCAGCAGTGGCTAGAGGGAAATACTGCCAGTTCTACTGAAGCTGTTGTGATGGAAGAGTTTGCATTTGGTCCCTACAAGTATGGCTTTGCTTTTATCTAGATTTAACTGCAACTTGTACTGTATCATCCAATGTTGGATATCTTAAAGGCAGTAGGACATATTTGTCAAGAGAGAAAGTAGACTCCAGACTTCATACAGTTTACTTTCTTGTGACACATGTTTTCAATTTTCTTCAGTACATTTCTATTTACAGAAATTTCTTCCTTCAAGAGTAGTGTCATCAGAATACTTCATCAAAAGGTGGTATTTGATCCTCTGCAATCAAATTTCTTTATATAAAAAAATTAACAATAAAAACGTCAAAACTATACCTTGAAGAGAATATATCAAAGTTGTCTTTTCAAGTCCTGGAGATGAAGGTGTCGTTCGGATGAGAAGTCCTTGTGGCTGTGAAGACGTCTTGTGAAGTTATACCGGCGAAGACAAAGTCCTTGCAGTGATGAAGAAGTCCCTGCTATCATGAAATTCTGGCGAAGATCCTGGCAGTCCTACAAACAGGAATACATTATCATCTCAAACAAGAACACTCTGTATAGGCGATGAGCAAGCCATTTAAAAATAAATGAATAAAGACAATATCAAGAAAGAAATCATCACAGATTGTAGTATTGTGCTACATTAATACATTATGACCTTCACTCTGCCCATTACCTTGCTGCATTTATTTTTACAATCTTAATCTCTACATTTTTATTTATACCCCTCCCCTCCCTGAAAAATAGTAAAAATTAGAATATACAGAATATAACTCTAAAAAATCTCCAAGAGCAGTGTCATCAGAGAACTTGGCAATCATACAAATACACAGTGCTATGCCCTATCAGATGCAACAGTCTTAACTGTATGTATATTAAAAAAAACCTTTGTATTAACAAAAACCCAACAAATACAATGGATGAAAGAACCATGCCTTGGAGGGACCAAGTAAAAGTTGACTTCAGAAGTCCTGGCGTTGATGAAGTCCTGAGGGTGATAAAGTTCAGGTAATGATGATGACGACTGAAGTCTGAGACATGATGAAAGTTCTTGCCGATTATGATGACTGAAGTCTGAGACATGATGAAAGTTCTTGCCGACGATGATGACTGAAGTCTGAGACATGATGAAAGTTCTTGCCAACGATGTTGACTGAAGTCTGAGACATGATGAAAGTTCTTGCCGACGATGATGACTGAAGTCTGAGACATAATGAAAGTTCTTGCCGATGATGACTGAAGTCTGAGACATGATGAAAGTTCTTGCCGATGATGATGACTGAAGTCTGAGACATGATGAAAGTTCTTGCCGATGATGATGACTGAAGTCTGAGACATGATGAAAGTTCTTGCCGATGACGAGATTCTGTCAAAAAAAACCAACAAATAAGAAACCATTAGTATCACAAAAGAGAAAACTGGAGCAGCTAAGCAAGGCATTCAAAAAGCAATGGACTAAGTGCCATCAAGAAGAAACAAATTATTACAGGACATTGTACAGTGTAACACTAATGCATCCCCCATTTCATGAAGTCTGCTGTCTTGCTACAGCAGTTTTATTCAGTACATTTCTATCCACTGAAAACCACTCAACTTGTTTAGAATGTACACAGCGCATATTTCATTAATCTCCAAGAGCTGTGTCATCAAGGCACTTTATCAAGAGTGTGGTATCAGATCCAGTACATTTCAAATTGGGAAGAGAATGAAGAGAACAGGCGTCAGAACCATACCTTGAAGGGAACCAATAAGAGATGATTTCTGAAGTCCTGGCAATGAAGGCGTCCTTGAAGTGATGAAGATTTTGCAATGAAGAGGATGGTGATGAAGAAATCTCTGCGATGATGAAGAGGTTCTTGTAATGAAGACGTCCTGATGAAGCTGAAGTCCTTGCAATGAAGACATCTTTGCAGTGATGAAGAAGTCCATACGGCAATGAAAATGTCCTTGCCATCAAGAAATCCTGGCTAAGATGAAGACCTGGCAATCATACAAACAGGAATACACTATCTCAAAACAGACAGATCTCTGCAGGTGATAAGGCCATTTAAAAATAAATTAAATAATATTGAGGAAGAAGCAATAAATCATCATACAATGTAATACAGGGTAACATGAATGCATCATGACTTTATGCTGCCCTCTATCTTGCTACACATTTTACCATTTTAATCAGTAAACTCATCAACTTCCTTACAATACACACAGTGTCAATGTCACATATCTCCAACATTATTACCAGATAACTTTATCAACACAGTGCTATCAGATCTAATATTCTTTAAACTGTTTTTTGTTTTTTTAAAATGAAGACAACAGAATGAAGAACCATACCTTGCAGGGAACAAGTAAAGGTTGACTTTTGAATTCCTGGCAATGATGAAGACTGAAGTCCTGGTGTTGATAAAGTCCTGGTGTTGATAAAATTCTGGTGCTGGTGAAGTCCTGAAGATGATGTAGTTCAGGTGATGTTGGAAGTTCTTGCGACGATGACATTCTGTCAAAACACACAAACAGGAATACAGCCATTATCATCTCAAAACAGAAGGTAGCCTCCCAGCAAGAATATTAATTAGAAAGAAATAAACCAACATCAACAAAGAAGGAACAAGTTCCCACAGAATGTTGGACATTAACACCGACACATCATGAGTATATCAGGGAACTTTGGGAAGGAAATTTAAGGACCTCAATCTCACAGTTTGAAGATGGAAAGAAAACATTCACAGCCATTTTGTACAATTTTCTTCATAACAAGAAATCAATATTTCTACTGCAGTTTATTGGGAGTAAATCAAAAACAATCGTTGGCCCAATGTGTGCACTTAGCATTAGACGCTTCAATCTAAGTGATCACCTCACCTGTTTGTACATAATTTCATTGTGTACTGGTTCTCCAGGTCTAAATAAGTGTAGTCATTCATCCCACTGGATTACACACAGGTGGGAAGGAGGAGGAGGGGGGAGGGGGTTGTAGAGGGGGGATAGCTGAAGGTATTGCTATGGATACAGATCTCATCACAACACACTGACAGAAACAGCAGAATGCCATACACCTGCTGTGAAAAAAAATAGAGAACTCTGTGTGTGTGTGTGTGTGTGTGTGTGTGCGTAAGCGCACGCATGCATGTGTGTGTGTACATGGTTTTTGTTCCTATAACTCTCTGTGTGTGCATGCATATGTGCTTATGAGAAAACTACTCAGCTTGTTTAGAATGTACACAGTGTTGATTTCATAATCTCCAAGAGCTGTGTCATCAAGGCACTTTATCAAGTGTGGTAATAAATCATCACACAATGTAATACAGGGTAGCATGAATACATCATGACTTCATGCTGCCCTCATCTTGCTACACATTTTAATCAGTAAACTCATCAACTTCCTTACAATATACACAGTGTCAATGTCACATATCCCCAACAATAGTATTATCAGAGAACGACAGATGGAAGAACCATACCTTGCAGGGAACAAATAAACGTTGACTTTTGACTTCCTGGTGATGATGAAGACTGAAGTCCTGGTGATGATGAAGACTTTCGTTCTGGTGACAATGAAGACTGAAGACTTGGTGATGATGACGACTGAATATTTGTTAATGAGGACTGAAGACCTGTTGATGATGAAGACTGAAGACCTGTTGATGATGAAGACTGAAGATTTGTTGATGATGATGACTGAAGACCTGTTAATGATGAAGACCTGTCAATGATGAAGACTGAAGACCTGTTGATGATGACAACTGAAGACCTGTTGATGATGAAGACTGAAGACCTGGTGATGATGAAGACTTCTGTTCTGGTAACACAGAAGACCTGTTGATGAAGACTGCCGTTCTGGTGATGATGAAGACAGCAGTCCTGGTGATTATGATGAAGACTGAAGTCCTCTTGATCATGAAGAATGAAGACCTGGCAATGATGAAGACTGGGGTCCTGGTGGTGAATAAAGCTGAAGTCCTGGCAATGATCAAATTTCGGGTGACGGTGAAGTTGTTGCAATGATAAATTTCTGTTGACACAAAAAGGAGTATATTAATTATTATCTCAAAAGTAAACCTGGAGCAACTCATGAGCAAGACTGTCAAGTAATTTTTTTTTAAACCAGAAAGGCAGAATCAAGTCATCACAGAACATAGCACAATGTTAACATTAATGCATCATGATTTCATGTGGCCCACTTTCGTGCCACAAATTTGCACACCTTTACGGCTTTAGTCAGAACATTTCAGAGGGAAGGTGGCAGAATGGTTAAGGTGTTCACCTGCCTAACAAGTGAAATAGTGAAGTACTGGGTTCAATTCCCAACCTTGCCCCTTCTTCCCAGTTAGACAGGAAAATTGAAATAAATGTCAAGTCTTTCCAAGGAGACTCTAAAGCCAGTTGGACCTGTGTGCTTACGGATTTGTGCCAGTCAAAAGAACCTATGAAAGTTAAAAATCAGAAAGAGCAGGGAGGTTCCTCCCAACTGTCCCGGCAAAATTAGTAGGTTCAATTCCCAACAGTATCCCTGCAGTCGGAATACGGTTACACAGTGCACCTATCCAGCAGCGCTCAGTCACAGGTCCAGGCCCAGTGCTAAAATTAGCGCACCCGGTCCATTTACCCCTGCACCCCTCCCTTTTTGTCACCAGCCCTCCTCACAGCGCCTCAAGCCTAGTCGCACGCACACATGCTGGCTCCTAATGCCACAGATCTGGGCTAGCTCTACAGGAAAGGGTCGCTGACCAGACTGACCTAATGCTAGTTGAAACACAACTCAGTTTTAACAATGAACATGCACGCTTGTGTGTGTGTGTGTGTGTGTGTGTGTCAGAGAGATGGAAGGAGGGAGGGAGGAAGGAAGGGAGAGAGAGAGAGAGAGGGAGGGAGAGGAGAGAGAGGGAGAGAGAGGGAGAGAGAGGGAGGAGAGAGAGAGAGAGAGAGAGAGAGAGAGAGAGAGAGAGAGAGAGAGGAGAGAGAGAGAGAGAGAGAACGCTCTTTGACACACAAGGGTAAAGATTTTAAGCGAAGCCTAGTCTTACAATCTGTCCTTGTGAACATATAATACATCAAAGCAATTAGGCCTACTAGAATACGAATACTGTCAAACACTTGAAACAGAGAAAAAGAAAATCCACACCAAAAATACTTAAAATCTCGATTACACACTACTATCAACCTACTCATTTAAACCACACATATAAGCATGTGCACACACACACACACACGCAAACATGCACGCGCATATACGCACATATGCACGCGCGCACACACACACACACGCATGTAGAGAGAATCAGAAACTAGGCTAAGAGATTGAAGGATGGCAAAGCTTACATTACGTAAGAGAAGCCTGCTGCGTACAGCAAGCCTATCCTCCCAACACACACACGCACTAGATTGAGACAGCACACAGACAAGATTTTGCCCACATTTGCGCCTTCAAAACTGATGAACATGTATGCTAGACACCACAAAAGTTGACTGAGCTAAAAAAATCAAACATTACAATTACAAACCTGACTTTGTCGAAGTGAAACTTAAATGAATTCAGAAGGAAAATTGCAGTCAATTTACGTCACTGGCACAAAAATTACCACTCTCAATACTAAACAAAGAAGACCAATCTGGTGGGAACATCCAATCCATCTGGGGTTTTTGTTTATAACTCCTGCACATTAGTTATATACTGATTCAAATTAACTTCTTCACAACTCTTGAACACTGCACTGAATACACTTGAATATAACGCTGAAGAATATTGCAAACGTATCACAAAGTACTGAAAAGTTGGAAATCAAAATCCGTGTGGCCACTGAAACAGTGGAAAGAACGCCAGGCTATACTGATGGCGCCAAACCGGACCCTTGCATCTGGTCAGTGCCTGAGCTAAGATGAACTCATTAGGAGTCAAGTTCCAGAGTCTAAGAGCAGCAGAAAATGGGGGAAAACTGCCATGGCTACCTTAATAGTGGAAAGGGGGGGGGGGGGTCTCATGTGCAAAAATCTTACCATTGGTAAATCTTGGAAATCTAGCCAAGTGAACTAAAATGTTTAGGGTTTGTTTTTTTTGTCTTTTTAGAACATTTCTATTCATAGAGAACTCTTCAACTTTTTCACAATAAACACAGCTTCAGTTTCACAAATCAATAGCAGTGTCATCAGGGTAGTTAATCAACAGGGTGGTATCAAATCAAATGCAATTAAAATCATTTATATCCAAAATTTAGGTAACAGAACCATACCTTGAAGGGAAACAATGAACATGTCGACTTTTCCAAGGTCCTGGCAGTGATGAAGAAGTCCTTGCAGTGATGAAGTAGTTCTTGCGGTGATGAGCTTCTTGCAGCAATGAAGAGGTCCTTGCAATGAGGAAGTCCTGGCGATGAAGAAGTCCTGACAATAAAGATGTCCTTAAATGAAGACATCCTGGTGATGAAGAAGTCCTTGCAGTGATGAAGTAGTTCTTGCGGTGATGAGCTTCTTGCAGCAATGAAGAGGTCCTTGCAATGAGGAAGTCCTGGCGATGAAGAAGTCCTGACAATAAAGATATCCTTAAATGAAGACATCCTGGCGATGAAGAAGTCCTTGCAGTGATGAAGTAGTCCTTGCTGTGATAAACTTCTTGCAGCAATGAAAAAGCCCTTCAATGAAGAAGCCCTTGTAATAAAGACATCCTTGCAATGAAGAATACTTGCATGAGAAGACACATAAGATGTACAAAGACACTTCTGGCGATGAGAATCCTTCAGCAAAGAATAAGTCCTTGCTGTACCTTGCAAAAGAAGTCCTTTCAAGTGATAAAGAATCCTTTGCAGAGAGACGTAGTACAAAGTTGGGTGATGAAATAGTTCTGCAAGAATAAGTCCTTGCGACGTCGAAGAAGTCCTTTGTGACAAAAAGTCCTTGCAGAGACAAAGTCCTGTGTGAATGAAAAAGTCCTTGTGAGCAATTGAAAAGTCCTTGTGTGCATGAAGAAGTCCTTGCAGAACAAAGTCTTGTGTCATGAAAGTGATGGCCTGTGTTGGAACCTGTGTGATGAGTTTGGCAATGAAAAGCCTTGAGTATTAAGAGTCATTAGCCCAACATGCAGTGGGTTTTGCCCACAACCATGTATAACAGTTCCCCTGTTTCTCGTTCTCGCCTGCCCACATCAACACTGACTTCAGGACCACAACCTTTTATCAACATATCACAACAAACATCGTTTCTGCACTATGAGATCATGAACACAAGTTCAGTCTGATCAAAATGACAAAAAAGCACTAGCTACTTTGGTAACTGCTTTTCCACTTTAACCTTCATGTACACAAGTGATGGTAATTGTAAGGCTACATTACAAAAACCATACAAACAAGTACTACAAATTTTGTGTTTGCTTTCACAAATGACAAACATCCAGTCTAGCCTGTCACCAACAAAGGTTCAATAGACAACTGAGCAGTTTTAACAATTTAAAACATGATTTTAAAACTCGTAAAATGTATAAATGGTGACATACATATAAACACATTTTTTTCTCTTTTATTTTGTGGGGCCGCCAACCACCTTTTCTTTTCCCCATTTTTTCTTTTTTTCTCCTTTTTTCTTTTTGTGTGTGGGGCCTCCAACCACCTTTTCTTTTCCCCTTTTTCTTTTCTTTTTTTTTTATTTTCTTTTGTCCATTTTTTTTCTTTTGTGTGTGGGGCCTCCAGCCACCTTTTCTTTTCCCCATTCTTTTTTCTTTCTATTTTATTCTTTCTTTTTTGCTTTTTTTTGCTTTTTTTTTCTTCTTTGCATGTGGGGCCTCCAACCACCTTTTCTTTTCCCCATTTTTTTTTTTTTTTTTATATTTTTTTTGGTTTTCGGGGTGGGGCCTCCAACCACCTTTTCTTTTCCCCATTTCTTTTTTCTTTCTTTTTCTTTTCTTTCTATTTTTATTCTTTCTTTTTTTTCTGGTTTTTTTTTTTTGCTTTTCTTTTTTTTTTCTTCTTTGCATGTGGGGCCTCCAACCACCTTTTCTTTTCCCCATTTCTTTTTTTTTCCTTCCTTTTTCTTTTTTTCTTCTTTGCGTGTGGGGCCTCCAACCACCTTTTCTTTTCCCCATTTCTTTTTCTTTTGTGGGTCCATCATCCTATTTTTCCCCCCACATAGTTCTATTTTCATTTTCTCACATCCAAACTTCATGTCACCTGCATAAACATCAATTACAAAAAAACAACAACCAACCAACCAACCAAAGAAAGAAACCCATCAAAGTGATGTACCAAAGAAAGGGATTAAAGAGAACACATAAACAAAGACCCATAGAAACTGAAGTAGGAGCAATCTGTCTTGAAGCATGTACGTCCATAAATGCAACTGTGGTGAAACTGGTTTAACAACATAACAGCAAGTGTCGCTTTAAATATATCATGGCTACATGTCTGTGATAAACCTTGGTAACACCAGTGCACAGATTCTCTTGCAGCACAGACTATCCATCATGTACACACACACACACACACACATACACGCTCACTCGCATGCACACACACACACACGCACATTCTTAATGGTCTGAACATTCTGCTCATATTTTTTTAACCCCCATTCCTCAGTTCGAGCTCTGAGGTTTACACAATGTGAGAGTTTGCGTATGTGACAGTCTTTACCTACTATGAAGGTTGCTGCATTCCGACTTAGGGGATGTACGCTGGATATGTTCATGTTTCCGTAACCCACCAAACACTGGTCAACATGAACTATGGGATCTTCAACATGCATATTTGATCTTCTGCATGTGTATATACATGAAGGGAATTAAGGCAGTGGCAGGTCTGCACTTGAGGTTGACCTGGGAGATCGTAAAAATCCCCACCCTCAATTCACCAGACACTGCCGAGATTCGAACCCATGACGTGATGGATTGATTGGATTGAAGTCGAACAGCCTTAACCACTTGGCTATAGTGTCTGTCATTCATGATCTGACAGCCTGGGTTTGATCCTAGGTTCTGACCCCACTACCAAGACGTTCGGTCGAGATTTTTTTTCCCTGGAGTTAACATCAGTGCCGACTCCACCCCCTTGAAAGTCCTTTGGATGAGACTAGAAACTGAGGTCCCATATGTGAACACACACACAGAACATCTTGTGCTCACATAAAAACTGGTTGGTCTTTTGGAAGAGTAGGCCATTGTGTGTCATTGGGAACAGATCACACACACCTCTTTCCCTCATTCGCATATACCTGAATATCCTATTCCTTTCTCCAAAATATCCATTTTTCTCAAATTTCACCTCTCCCCAAACCTCTTTATTTCAGGACAGCTGAGTTACCATTAACAAACTTCAGTTGATTTCAAAGTGTACCACTGCATCCATCTGCCAGTGTGTTCACATGCAGGGTAGGGGTCAGGGTTAGTGTAAACAGTTAGTATCAGGTTATGGTTACGATTAGTAGTTGGGATCGGGCCTGTCAGTCTGCATGTGTGCATGAATGTATGCGTGTGGACACAATGGCAAGTGGACACCACGGTATTTAGATATTCTTCTTGTAATCACAAATTACTACTCCCACCAAAAGCAAAGGGTAGTTCTGAGACTTTGGGGTGGGTTTTTTTTTACCCCAACAACAAAGAAAGGCTCCAAGGCTTTTCATTTTTTACCCCAACACCAAAACAAAGCTACAAGGCTTTTTTGTTTTTTAGCCCAACACCAAAAAGAGCCTGAAGCTTTCTTCTTTTTGTTTTAAATCCATCAAAAAAAAAAGTAAACAGATTAAGTTTTTTTTTTTAAAAGGGTTTTTTTAACCATTTTATGTAACATTTTTCTCATTTTCCCTTAATTACTTACTAATGCCAATGTGCATCCTAAACCCTGCTCCCAAGTAACCCTTTACTTTAAACTGAACACACAATCTCACTGTAAATTACGTAGTACTCATATCTGACTACTGTAAACTTCCCTCCCTCTCAGTCTCATGCACACACACACACACATGCACGCACACGCATGCACACACACACATGCGCACACAGTCTCATTTTGGTCTCTTTCTGTGTAGCAAATGTTGCAATCAAATCTGCAATGGTGTTCTAAGGTTTGCTGACAGTACAACAGGATCATTACCAAACCAGACTGTTCTTCCACAAATAAATAAGCCGATCTGATAAACATAACCTTTTTTTTTAAAACCCTCACACAAGCATGCATGCTTACCACACACACACACCACACACACACATTCACAAGCACATTTTATGCACATGTGCACACACACACACATGCTTTTCCTACACATCCCAATAACTACATTTTCGACTTCATTCTAACATCACTTTGAGTGAACAGACATAAAATCAAGGCAACATTTTCCACTAAAGACAACAACAAAAACAAAAACCAGCATACACACACACTAATCCCTCTGCTGTACTGGCCTTAGTGGCCAGCCATGGCATGGTTTGGCCAACACCTAGTGCTGCTGTGAACTAGTCAATGGCATACCTATGAAAAAATAAATACAAAAATAAACCATATAAACAACAGCAAAAAACAAACATTTTCAAAAAGCCATTTCATGTGCATGTGTGTGGACCCACATGTATTTCTTACACACTCTACACTAAACACTGTGCAACTCATCTTTCACTTCATTTTTCTGAATTCATCCCTTATAAACCCTCACATTTCATTAAATGTGTTGCAGTTGCAGCTTTACTTTGTCTACTGACAGATTAAATCTATTAAGAGCTGATGATTAATTAAGTCCACAGAGTTGTGTAAACCAGCAATACAAATGATTTTCAAATTTACTCTAATAAAATGCCATTCTGAAAGCAGATTATGTTTTCAAAAGGCATTTGAAGATATTACCCCCCCCCCACCCCCAAATAAAAAAATCAAGGTACATCCAACAACAAATCAAGGTACAAAAAAACACACCAGGTTAAGACATTCACACTTTTTTCTCTGAGGTATCAAACTTTGTTTCAAGGGGACAGGGGTGTCCCTTTTCTTGTTTTTGGAAGGGAGGTTCTTTCTTTTTTTAAAATCTTTTTTGAGAGCACCCCCCCCCCCCCCCCCCCCATTTCCTTTATATTCTTTTGTTGTATGAGAGGAGAGGGGAGGAGAATGAAAGGATTTTTTCCTTTTTCTGGAAAAAATAGATAGGTGGCAAAAAGTATTGATGTTGAAGAAGTTCTTGTGATGATGAAGGCATGAAATCATGGCAATGAGGTACTAGTGAAAACAAAAAGTCCTGAAACATTTTGGTGACAAAGACTCAGCAATGATGAAGTCTTGGCGTTGATGAAGTTTTGGTGTTCAGGAAGTCTTGGTTTTGGTGTTGAAGAAGTCTTGAAGTTGATGAAGTCTTAGTCATGATGAAGGCTTGGTACTGATCAATTCTTGGAGATGATAAAGTCTTAGCATTGGAGATGATGAAGTCTTGGCAATGAAGAAGCATTGAAACTGATCAAGTCTTGGTGTTGAAGAAGCATTGAAACTGATCAAGTCTTGGTGTTGAAGAAGCACTGAAACTGATCAAGTCTTGGTGTTGAAGAAGCACTGAAACTGATCAAGTCTTCGTGTTGAAGAAGCACTGAAACTGATCAAGTCTTGGTGTTGAAGAAGCACTGAAACTGATCAAGTCTTGGTGTTGAAGAAGCACTGAAACTGATCAAGTCTTCGTGTTGAAGAAGCACTGAAACTGATCAAGTCTTGGCAATGAAGAAGCATTGAAACTGATCAAGTCTTGGTGTTGAAGAAGCACTGAAACTGATCAAGTCTTGGTGTTGAAGAAGCATTGAAACTGATCAAGTCTTGGCAATGAAGAAGCATTGAAACTGATCAAGTCTTCGTGTTGAAGAAGCATTGAAACTGATCAAGTCTTGGTGTTGAAGAAGCATTGAAACTGATCAAGTCTTGGTGTTGAAGAAGCATTGAAACTGATCAAGTCTTGGTGTTGAAGAAGCATTGAAACTGATCAAGTCTTGGTGTTGAAGAAGCACTGAAACTGATCAAGTCTTCGTGTTGAAGAAGCACTGAAACTGATCAAGTCTTGGTGTTGAAGAAGCACTGAAACTGATCAAGTCTTCGTGTTGAAGAAGCACTGAAACTGATCAAGTCTTGGTGTTGAAGAAGCATTGAAACTGATCAAGTCTTGGTGTTGAAGAAGCATTGAAACTGATCAAGTCTTGGTGTTGAAGAAGCATTGAAACTGATCAAGTCTTGGTGTTGAAGAAGCATTGAAACTGATCAAGTCTTGGTGTTGAAGAAGCATTGAAACTGATCAAGTCTTGGTGTTGAAGAAGCATTGAAACTGATCAAGTCTTGGTGTTGAAGAAGCACTGAAACTGATCAAGTCTTGGTGTTGAAGAAGCATTGAAACTGATCAAGTCTTGGTGTTGAAGAAGCATTGAAACTGATCAAGTCTTGGCACTGAAGAAGCACTGAAACTGATCAAGTCTTGGTGTTGAAGAAGTCTTGGTGATGATGAAGTCTTGGTGTTGACGAAGTCTTGTACATGATGTCTTGGTGACAATGCAGGTGTTGAAATTTCAGCAAAGATGAAGTCCTGACAATGGTGAAGTTTTTCCTGGTGATAAGTCCTGAGGACAATACAAATACATTGTCATTTCAAAACAAAAATTATTTTTAAAATGCATTACCTTGTAACTATCATCCCATGATTTTTTTAAAAAGTCTCTTAAAAATCTTCCTCTCATCTAGATTCCATGCAATTCACTCCCTTTTCTCTCTTCCCCTTATCTTCCTCCCCCCCTCTCCCCCCCTCCCCCCCCCCCCCCCCCCCCCCCCCACTCTCTCTCTCTCCCTCCCTCCTTTATCTCCATTCTGTTTGCATTAGCACAAATGATTTTTATTTATTCAAAAGCTGAAATGAGTTTAGGATGACACTGCTGCTGCTTTGAAGGGTTGTTTTTGTTTGTTCCTTGGCTGGTCCAATGGTGAGATTTTGCTTATGTGACCGTTTGCCCACAATAAAGATAGCTACACTCTGATTTCCAGGATGAAGAATGCTAAAATGAGGAATCCTGTCATCCTTTTGATTCAGTAGTTGTTTGCATTATAATATAGTGAAGATATCAGCTCCATCATTCACATTTTCTTTGGATCTCTTTCTTTGGATCTTTCCTCTTACATATCAGTCAAAATCTTTTGAATGCAACCAACACTATCTTGCAATGCCTTTTTTTTTAAAGTGTTATTCATTACATTCTGTTTAATACTCATATATCTATAACAAAAATATGAGAATGCAACCACTCAATAAAACAGTAAAAATTCTGAAGAACCTGCAGGGCTACTTCCAGATGTAAAGCTTTGGGGGGAGGGGGGGGGGAGGAAGAGGGGAGGGGGGAGAAGAGACAAAGTTATTATTCATAGGATGTCTGTCTGCAGATTGGTGAACCTCAAGCTAGAGTTCTTGACAGGGAATGACCCCCAAAAAAAAAACCAACCCATAAAACACACACAAAAGAAATCAGTATATTTCTATAACTACTGACCTGGTTTATAATATACAAAATGTGAATTTCATACATCTCCAATAGCAGTGTTATTAGAGAAAATAATCAACAGGCTGGTATCAGGTCCAGTACAATTTTTGTTTGTTTTTAATTTGTACAAAGAATAATGTAAACAGGCAACAGAACCATACCTTGAAAGGAAGCAGAAAAGGCTGTCCTTTGAAGTCCTGCCAAAAATGATGCCCTTGCAGTGATGAAAAGTCTTTACTATGATGAAGTACTCGCAGTGATGAATAAGTTGAAGTTCTCATCAAAAAGTCTTTGCAGTGATGACTTCTTTAAAGTGACAAAGTCTTTGCTGGATGTTTAAGTCCTTCCAATGACCAAGGAATCCTTGCTGGGATGAACATCAAGAAGAAGTCTGTGATAATGAAGACCTGGTGAAGATGACATCTGTCATCAAGACATTCCAGCGAAATGAAGACCTGGCAATCATACAAATAGGAATACATGATTATCTAAAGACAAACATGTCTGCATAGGTGATAAACAGGCCATTTATTGATTTAAAAATAAGTGAATAGCAAATTTCACTTTCAGAAAGAAGAAATAAATCACCACAGATTGAAACATTAATCAAGAGTTTGTGCAGATTTGTCATCTTTTTTCCCCAAAACTATGTCACTGATCTCATGGACATGGACTATAATGACAGCCAGAAAACTGCTAAAATGACCTTAGCAACTTTCAGGAGAGATCAAATTATGAAGTCATACACTGACAAAGCTGGGTAGACAAAAATAATGAAAGAAAACAAACGACAGAGCGCATATATATATATATATATATCTTAAACAACCACTGGTTTTCTAATGGTTAATTGCACCCCGTATTTTCGGTAGGCTAAAAATCATTAATTCAACAGATCGACGTTTTCCCCCAGTACTCAGCTTCTCAAGCAAATGGTACTAACAAGGGAAATGGATCTCCAACAATGTTGAAATGTTAACTAATGTCAGGTAAGCTCATGTATTCGGATTTGAGCTGACTCTCCAAACTGGTCTCATTTTCAAAATGCTGGTCTCTGTGCAGCACAGCTGAATAAAGTTCAACATTTAAACGTGTGTAAAACTCAAAACAATAAGAAACATGCAAACTGTTTGTAGCTTTGAAGCAACATGTATCATTTTCAACTACACACACTTACCAATGTTTAGGCTATCACTGTATCAGACTCTTTTGCCCAGCACCTTCGGAATGGCGGTTTTTCTCAACCCCAGATCTCGCTAAAGCGGAGTAACTCTAGCTACTTCACTGCATTTGCAGCCTGAGCTGGAGTATATGACCAATCAAAAACGAGTTATCAAAGTTGCTGCGATTATCCACAAGACTATTTTCGACTCCGTGGAAAAGAGAGAGAGAAAGAGAGAGAGAGAGAGAGAGAGAGATTTTGAATGACTGTACAATTTTATTTCTTTTCTTTTTTTCTTGTTTTTCTTTTGTGCC
>CM054148.1:26335621-26391092 GCA_028751875.1 Rapana venosa | reverse complement strand
CCAAGCATAATGGATTCCCATTTCTTCGACGATATTTTTGATGAAGTCAATCGTGACATTTGTCGTATGCATCATGATCTGCGACACGGAATGATGCGGCTTACTCCACGAGAGTGCATTTCCAGCAACGAGTCTCTCCCTAAACACATGAAAAGCGTTCGTGATTACATTGTCTCTAATGATGATGGGAGCCAAGAGTTTCGCCTGAACGTCGACATGAACGCCTTTAAACCTGAGGAGATTAATGTTAAGACCAAAGGTAGATCGCTGAGCATTTCTGCTAAACACAATGAGGAAACCGACGAGTCGGCTGTCGTGCACGAATTTACCCGTTCCATCACACTTCCCGAAGATGTGGACCCAGATAGCCTGGTGTGCTCTCTTTCTCGCGATGGTGTCATGACGGTCAAGGGCCCAGTTGGTGCTCCTGCCATCGAAGGACCCCCTCAGAAGAAGCAGAAAACTGACGACGCTGAGTAGGCTAGCCTTGAGCTCGGCTTGCAGCATTTCGTGAGAGGAGCCTTTTGCTCCCTAGTAGGGTCTCAGTCTCCGTCAAGGGAAATAACTTTCCAATGAACTCCGTGGAAGTGCCCTAGATACTATCAAAGTGAAACTAACTTTTTAACTTTTCTCATTTCATTTTTTTTCTTTATATCATTTGTTCACCATATAGATTTCTGCAGAGGAAGTGCAGTTCGTGTAATAGCAGTAGCAAAATGTAGAACGGTGTTGGGTTTACCTTTTGTTATTTGTTAAATTAACTTAAAATATTTGTGTTGTGGTAACCTGTAGTTAGCCCTACTCTACTGTCAAATGGTAAACGTGTCTGCTGATTTTGTTGTAAGTTTTGATTGTTTCAAGCTATATTCTTGTGACTGAGATTCAGTGAAGTTTACATATTTTCATTTTCTGTTGTATGGCCAAGTTGAGAAATTGCTATTGAAAGGGGGGGGGGGGGGGGCACTGATACTAGTTGTGGGGTTGTTATTTTCTGGGGGAGATTTTAAAAATATAGCCTATAGATGTTAATGTCATTCAGTCTGAGTCAGGAAATCAAACGGTTCCATTGAACATAAATTTATTTCTTTGTTCCATTTTAAGCATTTCTAGTGTTCCAATTTCAGTGTTGATTGTGCTTTATACTATTTAAAAAAATGTAGGTAATAACAGTGGTTGATTGATACAGTCCATAAATCAGATAAAAATCTGTTGAGGCTACCAGATATTTGTTAGATGTGACTATTGACAATGTAGTTTATTGTGCACAGCCTAAAAATAATGAAAAGGGAATGTGAAATATCATTGAACGGTCAGTGTGCTGTGGTGTGTACCTGATTTCTGACACCTGCAACAGGATACAATAATTTGATGGGATTGAAAGAAAACAGAAAAGGGGATTCAACTGTATGATCATTTGAGTCCACTTCAGTACTTGCGAATGTCTCTTACAAGAATATCATCTAGAAAACGTGAAAAAAGTCTATGGGATTTTAAACCCATACACTGGGATTGTAACTGTTCTCTGTTTTAAAAAAAAAAAAAAGGCGCACAAAATATGCTGCTGAAGGAAACATTAACAATGAAATGTTGGAAGAGCTATATTTATAAATGCAATTTGTCTGTTCCAATTGTCAGAACCCCGCAGCTGGCTGCTGTATGATATGATTACTGTCACTTACCTTACAATGTCTTGTTGAGGTGGTTGTGTTTGAGGTGCAGTCTTTGAAATGAAGACACGTGCAATGCATGCATGCATGCACAGAAACATGTATACAGTAGATCAGTTGCTAGTAATATTGAAATTTGGAATCGTGCAGATTATCCTTTTGTTTTCCAGTAGCCAAGTTATCTGATTGATAGATTTACTAACTAGTAAGATTTCATTGAAGAGAAAGAGGAGGGGGTTATTTATTTAAGAGAACTGAAAGAGCCTGCTTTGGGTTACCTTGTGTGGGTTTGGCAGGAGGGGTCGGGGGGAGGTTGTTTGGTGGGGGTTTTTTTGTGTAGTGAGGTTTAATGGAATGCTTCAGGGATGTGGAGTGGTTTTCTTTGAATTTAGTTTTTGATGTAAGCTGCTTCCTAGCCTGTCTGTCACCCCTCCCCCCACCCACCCACCCCCACTTTTAAAAAAAAATGTTGATGTGTTCTTACATATGATAGTGTCAATGTCATTCTGTATTTTGCTGCACATGGTACATGTGGCCCAAAAAAACAAACAAAACAAACAAACAAAACAACAACAAAAACTATTATATATATCAGATAATGTAAAATTATATCATTTTTATACTACCTAAGTCAAAGGATGATTTCAGTTCTTGTTGCATAATGATTTGTACTTGTTTTATTATTTAGTCTGATACTGTGGAAATATGTATACATAACTGCACAAACGCATTTTGGTTTTAAAACTCCCTCATGGTGAAATGCAAACATAATCTGATGTTTAGAATCATATCATCATTGTTATGTTTTGTAGGACAAGTTGTATTCTTAATTTTGAGAATGCTTTTTTTTTTTCCATTACACTACCGCTAGTTACATTGAATGAACTGTAGATCAGATAGTGAGATACTAGTGCTTTTAGTTGTATATGTCATAATCATATTTGTTGTGTTAGCACTTAGTAGTATCACAAGCTATTTTAAACCTTGCTCTGGAAGTTTGTACATATCCTTGCTGCATGTCTATTTAGCTTGCCTAGTAATATTATAATGGACTTTTAAAGAAGTTAGGATATTATGGTTCTACAAACTGTAGTGTAAACATAACATACTGGCAGCAGGTTGTAATCTACTTGTTTTTTTACCTGTTAATGATTTTATAATTTTGTTATACTTGTAGTATTGTTTTGACTGCATCTAGTGTAGTGAGAAACAAAGAAAGCTTTAAAAATGAATTCTGGCAAATTCATTTATGCAATATTCCATTCAGTGGACTAGTCTGACTTACGAAGTTACGTTTTTGTTTGTAACTGAATGGACCAAACCAATCTGATTTCCTTGGATGGAGAGTTTTCTTGCTTTTTTTCCCGTTGGTATTTTTAACTTCTGAAAGACTTGAAAACAGAAGTTTTATTGAGTTACTTGATATAAGTTGATGGTTGATAACAACTTTTTTACTTGTCTTACAAAGGCTATTTAATTTGGGGATGAAATGATTGTTGTCCCCAACTATGGTTAATTAGCTTTGCGCATAGTTGCTTCGTGGAATGTGACTGTTTGTGCACCTTGGCTTCATTCACTATTCAGTAAACCCAGCTGAAAGTCGAATGAGTGGTACCTGCTGTCTTTAAGGACAGAAAGGTAAATCAGTGAGGGAAAGGAGATGCTGACGCCTAGAGAAACCAAAGGTCTCTGACACCTGGCTTTCCAACGCCATGTAGATTATGGGATGCGTTTACCATTGACACAGCATGAACAGTTCAGTGCTGTTCCCCGCTGACTCTTCAAGGAGTTAGGGACAAGAGAAGGGAGAGTTGATGTACTCAGTTACTGACCACATCAGGTTATACCATGAATCAGAATACTGAATAGTGGTTGCCTAATGGAGATTTTTGTTTCCTGACGATTTTGTTGTTGTTGTTGAGAGGAAAGAAAATTTCCCAAAATCATATTGACCGATCTCCATGAACAATCTTTGGTTTGAATGTATTTAAAACAGTGTATTATATTTACAGTTCGTTGAAGACATTGAGATTGCCAAATAGATATGATTATATCATGATGTTGAAATGTAGTTTTCACCAAAGTGAAATTGAAAAAAAAAGCCAAATTCAAAAAAATAAATGCCAAATTATATCTGAATATAATTTGCAAGTAAAACCATTTTACTGTATATAAATATATATATCCTACAAACTGTACAAGGCCTCGGTCAGTCTCACCAGCTATCAGTTCAGTTCCTGCTTCGATGTCATTTTGTCGATCTTTTCATTTTCGATAAGTTTGAATCAGATTCAGATAGTATCATGAATTTTAAACTTTTTTTTTTTTAATGAAAGGATCCCAAAAAGTTTGTTTTTTTACCCAAACAAACACACCTATTAAAGACTTAAGCACAGAGCGCATAGAACAGAATTGCAGAATGCCTTTTTTTTCTGATTCCTTCATCGGCAGTTTCCATTGCATAAATTCTCATGCGTGATTTGATATGCAGAGGTATCTGCAGCGACTGACACTAAGTTACAGGTTGATCAGCTCAGCACCCAAGGGTAAAGGAGTATATATAAGTGTCTCTTGCTTTTGGTTCCGTTGTTGCCACTATCTTACTGTGTAGAACACTTCATAAAATATGTCTAGTGGCTAGCCAAGTTAAGAGGCTTATGATACAGAACAGGAAAATGGTGATAAACATATATATATCTCTCTTTGTGAGGATAGGAGCAGCAACCGGCATATTTGTTTGTAACCCAACTCCAGCAGATGGAAAGTATGTATACAATAATGAATGAAGCTCATCGCTGGTGAGATTGGCTGTTGTATGTCTTTGCAGGAAAGTTGGTTGTTTTTTGTTGGGTTTTTTTTTTTTGGGGGGGGGGTAGTTTTTTGTTTTGTCTTTTACTGTAAGTAAAGGTCTGACAGTTCACAATTTTTTTTTCTTTGAAATGATTCAAACGCAGCTGAAAATTGTTGAATATGTATCCCTATTGTGTTCAATTTTTTATCAGAATCTTTTCTTTTGTAAAAAGGGGGGGGGGGTTCTTCTTCTTTTTGTGACAGCTTGAAGCATTAAAAAATATATATATTATGTAGGCCTACAGTCAGTTTTAAATAGAAAAAACCCCTCTGAAGGTGCTTTTATTTTCAATAAAACTTGATTACCACATTTTGTGTTCTACCAAAGTAACTCTGCTGTATTTTAAGCAGAAACTGAGAAAGCAAAAGGAAACCCATGATTGATTAATGAAAAAATGTACCGATTCTTTATTCTTTTTAACTCCTCGGTCTTCTAAGTCAGACAACATGTGGTGGTGCCATTACAAAGAAAGATTAATTCAGTTTCAATTTAGAACCTGGTGTCTTTTTTTTTTTTTTTAATGACTTTTAACTTATCATTGGTCTGGAAATAAAATTCTTACAAACTGCTTTCTGGTGTGGACTGTGTTGAATTTGTGTTGTTCCAGGGTAACGGAATCTAGTTGTGCACTGAAAACAAATTACTCGGAAGCAATTCTATCCGTAAAGCAAAATTAATGTGAAATCCCCTATACTGGGAGAGATATGGCACAGGAGTTAAAGCTCGGTGGCTGGTTACACATGACGTATCAATGGTGATTAACTCATCATTAAGGTGTCCAGGGTTCAAACATGACCATGACAAAGTACTATGGTTAAGCTGTTGTGATTGTCAAAAAGAAAGGGGGGAAAAAATCAAAGCAGATTTTAGCCGTCTAATGATTGTCAGACATTTTGTGGAAAGTTGCTGGCGTTATATACTTTGGCTTTACACGTCTATATATATAAGATGGTGTTTGTTGACACCATAATCCATTCATAATTTTGTTTTTAAAGTGGTGGGGGGGGGATACAGTCCTGGCAAATTGTCTTTTTTTTTTTTTTTTTTTAATGATAAACACTCAATTCCTCACTGAGCTTTGTAACGAAATGGGTATGCAGACATTGCTAAATGTAATGGCTGTACGAACCATGTCTTCGTGTGTTCTCATTCAAACTATAGGGGTTTTTGAGGGGGGGGGGGGGGGGGGGGGTGCTTTGGCTAGAGCTCTGAGGTTGAACAATTGTGAGATTTTGCATATATTATATGCATGCAACTGTTTTGATTTATAAGCAAAATTTTGAAGTATCAGATTTGTTTGCTAAAAACAACTTGCAGTGCATACTAGATTTCTACAGCTGTATGTTATTTATTTGACTTTTTAAATCTCTGTCCGTCTCTCTCAGAGTCTGTGTGTCTCTGTCTCTCTCTCTATGGCTCTCTCTCTCTCTCGCTCTCTCTCTCCCTCCCCCCCCCCCCCCCCCCCCTCTCCCTCCTCCCATCTCCTCCTCTCTCCTCCCTCTCTCTCTATCTGGGTGCTGTGGCTTAGTGCCTGGTATTCTCCTGTACTTGTAAATGCATACACACGAGGACTGGATGAAAAAGCACATGAGTGCTTATTCCATTATCCTCAAAATAAAAGAATAAAATACATAAAAGTAGCTTTGCAGGAGGTCTGGCTTCAGTCTACACATTTTGACTTTGAAGCAGCTCATTTTTTTGTATAGGTAGCATACTAGGTATGGGTGGGAACAGATGACAAAACTGCATACAGACAGGGATTGGATGTAAAGAAGCACATGAGTGCTTATTCCATTATCCTCGAAATAAAAGAAGAAGAAAAAATGTTTCTGTAACCCACTGAATGCTGATATGAATTACGGGATCTTAAGCATGTTTATATTTGATCTGCATGTATATGTATGTATGTATATATATATATATATATATGTATGCATAAAGGGAATTAAGGCACTGGCATGTCTGCACCTATAAAACTTGACCTGGGAGATCGTAAAAATCCCCACCCTTGATTCACCAGACAATGCCGTCAAGATTCAAACTCACAACTTCATGGACCCGTGAGAAAAAAGTCAAAAGGTCTTAATCACACATCTATAGCATCCCATCTTTTAAAAAAAAAACTCAGTGTTGATTCTCCCTCTCTTCTCCCTCTCTCTCCCTAGGCCCTTCCTTCCTCCCCCACCCCCCACTTTCATGTGCAACACACATGTTATGTGCAGAAAGGAACTCATGGCAACAAGAATGATGTCTTTTGTAAAATTATACATGTAGATAAAGAAAGCCACCTTCATAAGAAGAAAAAAAAACCCACTTAAGGGATGTTTGTTTGTGTGGGTTTTTTTCTTTAAATGGGCGGTAGGCCTGCTGCTCTTGCAGAGAAATCTGCTGCGACAAAAAGTAGACTTTCGAATATTGTCTCTACCAAAAGACAAGCTCTCAGATCATACTTAAGTCTTGGAGAATGAAGGGTGGGGGAGGGGGATTCAAATCTGCTGATTGGTATATATATATATATCTATATATATACACACACACACACATATAAGCGCATGGTGGGGGTAAATATGATGCTGCATTCAACTGCCTGTACTTGATTAGATCTGCCTGAATTTGATGCTAAGAAATCCAATCCAACCTACTCTAATCCTGTTGTTGCCCCACGGACCCCAGAGGCCATGTCAGGGCTATCACCTTGTCAACTTTTAAATCTCAGATTAAAACTGTGCAAATATGTACAGATTGAAACAAAATCAGTAGTCTGAATGGAACAATTACAAAATAATTCAACACATTACAATACATTCAGACCCCCTCCTCCCCCTTTTCTCCCTTCTGGTAGCATGTTTTATCTTTGAAATGATATACCCACACAATTGTTTGAAAAAAACTCACCCCTCCCCCCCCAAAAAAAAGAAGTTAAAATATAAACATTTTCTTTCTTTTTTTTTCTTTCTTCTTTTTTTAAAAAAAGAATTGAGTGCATTAAAACAACAAGAACAACTGTATAACAAAGACTCAAAAACAGAGCTTCTATATAAACAACTTTGAAAGATATGAACATTGTAAAGGACACTGGAGTGTGGTGCATGTATTGCTGTGCACATCAGTTTGCCATTAAAAAAACCATTATGCCACTTTATCAGATAACTTGAAAATCCAACCGACTGGTTTTAAATCTCACTGATAATAATTATTGTCACAATCGGTTTCCTGTAGCCTGAATTGTTTCATAAAGACCTTCAGATTATTTTATGGAATAACCTTTTTGGCTTGTGATTAGTGTGGCTTTTTTTATTTTTTTAAAGGCAGAATGGTTTCTTTCAATTTGTGTGAAAATTGCACTTTAAGAATGTATTTTGCTGCGGAAATGCAAAATCTAACAAACAAATTGCATTTGAAAATGTGAAAAAGCCATCATAGAAAACAACAAAAAGACTTAAAAACTTTTTTTTTTTAATCAGCCAGTGTTTACTAAAATTTTGGAAAGCAACTCTGGTATTCTTGAAGGGATTTGCCATTACACCCTTCAAGAAAATCGCTAGGAATGACATCTATGAAATGATGAGACGAAAACATCAGTCAGGTTCAGTCGTAAAGTTAAATAAGTCTTGACTGTGAAGTCATACTGAAGGGCCTGAATTCAGAAGTATGGTTTTTATGTGTATTATTCTTTCTGAGTCAATCTCTGGGCAACCCGACCTTATTAAATATTATTTTTTGCTTTGTTCACATCGCCCCCCCCCCCCCCCCCCCTTCTTTTTCTATTTTTTCAGGAGTGGTTGTGGTGCTGTTTGTTTCTCTCTCTCATACATACATAGCCTATACACACACACACACCACACACACATATATATATATATAATATATATATATATATATATATATATATATATATATAATAAATATTTTTTTTAAAAAAGGATTTTTTAAAATTTTGGGTTTCAACACCCCCAATACAAAAAACCGGTTTTTAAAGAATTTTGTCCTTTCCCCAAAACTACCCCCTTCCTCCCTTTGGGGATTTGTTTTCCCCATTAATTCACTTTTTAGTTGAAACCCCATCCCTTTTATTAGTTTTTACTTTAGGGGGCCAATAATAAAGGGGCCTTAATGAACTATTAAAGGGGATTTAATTTTCTCAGAAGAAGAAACATTTTGGGAATTAAAAATTTCCCGTTTTGGGAAGGATGGCCAGGTGGGGGGGAAAAGGGGCCCCCCCCCGAAAATTTTACAAAAATAACACGGGGAAAAAATTTTTTAAAAAACAAACGCCAATGGATGCTTAAAATTCCTTTTTATCCCCTCAAATTAAAAGTTGAAATGAAATTTCTTTTTTAAAAAGGGGTGAAATTTTAGCCTTCCCCCAAAAAAACACAACCCAAAACACCCCAAAATGGAAAAGGAGGTGAAAAACAAAATTTTACCCTGATCTTAAAGAACTAAATTCACAAAAATTTTTTCCCCTTTTAAAAGAATTTTAAGAGGTTTCAAAAATTTAAATGTTTCCAAGAAACGGGGTTTAGTTTTGGGCTTTTAAACCCCTTTTTAAATAAAAAAATTTTTAAATTTGCTTAAAAAAAATAAAAAACCCCCTTTACGGGCCGGGATTTTTAAAAAAGAAATTTTAAAATGGGAATTTTAATAAAAATTCCCTTGTTTTTAAATCCTGGGTGGAATTAAAATTTTTAAAATTTATTAAAAAGGGTTTGGTTTTTCGAAATGGTTTTATTTTGTATTAAAATCCAAGAATTTTTGGTAAAAACGGGGCGGGGACAAAATTTAAATTTTTTGCCCAAAACATTTTTAAGCAAAGGGGGGAATTTGTTTCCCTTCTTTGGGACCTTTCAATTAAATTTTTTAAAACCCAAAAATTTCCCTTTTTGGAACCACGAGTTTGCAAAAAAGAGGTCCAAAAGCATGGGGGGATTCTGTAAAAACTATTTTTTCCATTACCCTTTACAAGAGGGCTACCCCCCTTTTACTAGAAGAGGAAACGTGTAGCGGGTATAAAAAAAAAAAAAAACCCTTAATAAAAAGGGAAAACCTTTAACAGACCCAACCCTTTTTTTTAAACAAAACCCCCTTTTTTTAGGAATTTTGATCACTCTAAAAAACCTACAAAATTTTTTGGGTTTCTTGGCAAGAAAGGTTAGACTTTTTTTTTTTAAAAGGGATAAAAGGAATGTTTTTTATCCCCAAATATAAGTAAAAAATAAAAAAATTTGTTTTGGTTGTGGAAAAACTTTAAACTACCCCCATTTTTTAATATAATTTTGGAATGTAAGTGCCCAAAAACCCTTTTTTAAACCTTCTTTTTCTGAAAAACCCCGGTTTAAAAAAAATTAAAAAAAAATTTTTTTTGGAAATTTCCCTTTTTTAACAAAATTTTTTAATGAACAGCCCCCCTTTTCCCTTTGGGGTTTTTAAAAGTTATAAAGTCGCATTAAAGCTTTTTCTTCTGTTTTTAAATTTGTTTTTAAATTCTTTGCTTCCCCCCCCCCCCTTTTTTCTTTTATTTTGCCTGGGAAAAAAATTTAGAAAAACATAAAACCAATTTCACAGACCAACTTTTTCCAACATCAATTTTCCCCCTTCCCCCCCTTTCCCCAATCGTCTAATTTTCATTTTTGAGGGGGAAAGCCCGAAAAAATGGGAAAGAAAACAACAAAAACAAACAAACACCACACACCACACCACAAAAGGGGTTTTTCACACATTTCCGGGCCGTTCCTCTGCGTTAAAATCCCCTTACGGGGCAAAACAACCCCCCCCCCCCCTTCCCCCCCCCCCCCCCCAATTTAAGGGAAAATAAAAAAAAAAAAAAAAAGATAGAAAAACAGAAATAAGATAACGGGACAAAATCATAAAAAGAAATAAAAAATTAAAAAAAAAAAATTTAAAGAAAATATTTTTACTCTAAAAATTTTTCGGGGACTCATGATCCTTGCCCCACGAATGCACTTTTTAAGATTAGTGTTATCCCCCATGTCGCAAATCACTGTAAAAATTTCTTAGAACAAACAAAAAAACAATCCCTACTGGTACCTTGAAATAAAAAGTTTTGGTGTTAGGCAAATCCCCAATGTGGTGCCCCAATTTTTAAAGGGTTGGGCATATTTACAAATTAGCATTTTTTACAAAAAAGTAAATAAACTTGTTTTGGTTTTGAAAAAAAACTCTAGATTTTAAAGTTTTAAAATACATGATGAAGGAACATTCAGAAAAAAGGGGCAAGAGGGGAAAGGGCTAAATTCAATATTCCCAAATCAAAAAGAGTACGGGCACAAGGCCAAAAAGCACAGGAATGGGGCTCCCAAAAGGGGAGACTACCCAACGGGTTTACTAAAATACAATATTAAAATAAAAATTTAATATTTTTTTAAAGATTTCTTTCAAAATAACAAAAGAAAAAAAATTTAAAAAAAAATTTAAAAAACCAAAACATATTTATATTTTTTTTTTTTGATTGTAAAGTATAATATATGTAGATAATTGAAAAATTCCCTATTTTACTTTTTTTTAAATTTTTTAATTTTACCAAAAAAAAAGGGCTTTTTTAATAAAAGGAAATTTTTCTACCAGGGCCATTTAAAGGCCCAAAGTAAAACTAAAAATGTTAGCTAAAATTTGGAACCCCTACCGATCTAGGGTTGATAAAAAAAAAATATTTTTATCCCTGACACGAATTAAAGGGGGAGGGTTGGGGGCCCGGGGGTTTAAAGTCTAAAAAAAGGGCCCAGGCAGTGGGTCAAAGGCGGGGCCCTTTTTGGGCCTTTGGGGCCCCTAGTAACCCTTTTTCATGAACCCGAGGTAGGCCTGGCCTAGCCACTGGGGGAACCTTAGACAAAAACCTTGCTCAAAAACTTGGGCCCTGGGGCTACCCAAAGCCTATTTTGCCAAAGCCAAAGCCTAGGCCTAGGGGGAAAAACTTATTTTTTTTAGGCCGGGGCTCCTCTCTGAGTTAGGTTTAGGCCCCTTTCCCTTTCCCTAGATAGCCAAAAACATAGGCTTACAAAGGGGGAAAGTTTTACCCCCGGGCCTAACAGGAAGGCCCAGGTTTTAGGTCTATCCAAACCCCAAGAAAACCAAAAAACCCGGGCAGGGCCATCTCCCCAAAATGGGGGGAAAATCCCGCGAAAAATAAAGTTTTATTAAAAAAAAAAAAAAAAGGAAAAAATTTGGGGGAAAAAATTTTTCCCCAAGGGGAAAAATTTCCTTCCCCCCCCCCCTTTTTTACGTTTTTCCCCCCCCCCCCCCCCCCCCCCCCAAAGGCTTAAAAATCGCTTTTTAGTGTAGGTGGGAAAGTAAGGGGGCCCATGAAACCCAAAAATTTGGGTACCCAGGTTTCATGAAAAGGGGGGAAAAACTCCCCTAGCATCTTTGGCCTATACAGGTGAAAAAAACGGTTTTAAAAAAAAATCACTTTTTTTCCCTTATTTTTTTTCTATGTGATTTCTTATATCGGGGGTCTGGGAGGTAAGGGCGCCCCTTCTAGAATGAAAAAAAGGGCCCGGGGTGGAAAGGTTTTTGGGGGTTTCAAATTTCCCGGGGGGGGCTCGAAATTTTTCCCCCCACCCATAGCCCGAGTGGTGGTTTGGGCGTTTATCTTTCGATGGGGGACGAAAAACCAAAGGGTCCCGTGTGTTTCGAAAAATTTATTCAGGGGCACTAAAAGAACCCACGGAAAACAAAAGAGTTGCCCCGGGAAAAATTCCCTTCAAAAAAAAAGCCATTTTGGGGATGGGGAAACAAAAACATTTTCCCAGAAAAACAAAAAAAAAAAAGGGTGGCGCTGCTCTTGTGGCGACGCGCTCTCCCGGGGGGGAGACCCCCCCAAATTTTTTCCCGGGAAGATTTGTGACTTAAAGGGGGTATAAAAAAAAATTAAATTAAATATGCATCCCACAGTAAAAGGGGTTTCCAAGAAAAAAAAAACCCTTTTTTTGGGTGAAAGACAAAACCCTTTTCTAAATCAAAATCGTGTTTTTTGAGAAAATTTTGGGTTTGGGGTTTTTTTTAAATTGTTCAGAAAAAAACACTGTAACCGTCAGCCCTTTGTCGCCTGCTAGTTTCCCTTTCCAAGCAATACATGCGTGGGTCAACGCGGGTAAAAATACGGGCAATCCTCATTTGATGGTTTTTTTCCCCAACTTTTTCGGACAAACCGGGGTTATGCTCAAAATGTTTTCCTTTTCCAAAAAAAACAATGCAAATTTTCCATTTTTCATCTTAAAAAAAACCCCCCCCTGTAAAACATCCCCCAAAAAATTTTTTTTCCACTTCAACCAAATAAAATTTCCTAACTAATGCCCCAAAAAATTAAATTTTCCCTTTGTGCAGCCAAAAGGGCAGAGGGGGTAAAAAGGGGGGATGTAGTCAAAGGTCAATCTTTCCCAAAAAAAAAGTGACAAGAAAAGGAAACAAATTTTTTAGAAAATTGATTTTATGATTTTTGGTTTGGAAAGTCCCCAATTTTTAAACCCAAAACCCCAAAAAAGTAGACGATCTAAGAGGAAGACCCCTTTTTTTTTTTTAAAAATTTTGAAAGTCATCAAAAATTTTGATTTTATAAACAAAAATTAACAGAATGTAATATAGGGCCCTTTGGACATTTTGGGTTTTTAAAACTTTTCCCCATTTATTAAAAAAATTTTTTTTAAAGAAAACACCATTAGACGTAAAAGAAAGGGAAAATCCTTGGGAAAAAATGCCCCCTTGTTTTTTATTTAGGGGGTAACAAACCCATTAGCAAGCAAAATAAAATATTTCTTAAGCATTTTAAATTCCCACTGGAGATGGGCCGGGGGCCCCCCCCCCATCAGGGTAAAAAAAGCAAACCCCCCCTTTGGAAATTTGTGCTAAAAAATTTCCCCCTTTTTTTAAACCCTCTCTTTGGGTTTTCTGCCCTTTTTCCTTTTCTTCCCGTTCCTCCCCTTTTGGTATATTTTCCCCCTTCTTGGGTTTAAAGGGGGGCTTTTTTTCCAGATTTGACCCTTTTAAAAAAATTTAAAATTTTCTTTTATGCCGCAGTCAGATTGGGGTGGGCCCGACTTGTAAGGTGCATAAGGGTAGCGTGGGCGCAATTTTTGCTCATATGGAAAAGATAATGATGGTTGCTGTGAGTTTTAAAAAAAAAAAAGAAGAATTTCTTTTACCAGGATTTAAGGGCCCAAAATTTTCCGAAACCCCGTACAATTCCCCGGGGGGAGCAAAGGGGGTAAAACTCTCCTTAAGGTAAGGGGAAATTAATTATAAAAAATTAAAAAAAAGTACGGTTTAAAGGCTACAGGGATCAGGTTAAATTTTTAAAAAAAACACTGTGGGAAAACCCCTTTTAGTCCAGCATAATCAGAAAAAATGGAAAGCTCAGTTCATCCAGCCAACCCTTTCTGGAAAGAAATAAAACCCGCGGAAAAAATCAAGTTTAGGCCCTTTTTAGTTTTTCAACCCCTTCCCCCGAAGGGGTAGGGGCATTGAGACAGCTCAAGTCTTTTAAATTTTCCTAATCCATTTTAAAATTTGGAAACCCCTAAACTTTTTCGTAGTCCCTATTTAAAGATTTTAATAATAATCACGAATCTTTTTTAAACCAAAAAAAATTTCCCAAAAACATCGCCGGCCTTTTAAAAATTTTTTTCTCTTTGGGGCAAGAGGGAGATCCTTTTCCCCGGACAAAAATGCAGTGTGGGGGAATTTTGCCACTCCTGTAAATGAGTGTTTAAAAAATAGCCTGTCCCCATAAGTTCAGTGTGTAGAATAGCCACTAGCCACTCCCATAAAAGGGAGTGTGAAGATTAAAAATGCTCCTATTAGGGGGAGTTTTGGTAATAGCCGCTCCCCATAAGTGCAAGTTTTTGAAGATTTAAAACCCGCTCCCATTAGGGAGTGTGGGGAAAAAGCCGCTCCATAAAATGAGTGTGAAAATTTTAAACCCCTCCTATTATGAAGTGTTTGGGTAATAGCCAGCCCCATAAGGCAGTGTGAAGAGTAACCCGTCCCATTAGTGCAATGTGGAAAAATAGCCAGCTCGTATAAGTCCGGTGAAAATTAAAACCCCCCTATTATTAGTTTTGAAGAAAGCCCGCTCCCGTAAGGTTTCAGTGTGAAGATTTTAAACCCGCTCCCATTATTTTAGTATGAAGAAAGCCCCTCCCGTAAGGGGGCAGTGTGGGAAAAAAACCTGTTATTTAAATGGGAGTGTGAAGAAAAAGCCAGGCCCCCTATTAGTGCAGTGGGGAAGAATTTAACCCCACCTATTAGTGCAGTCGAATAAACCAGCTCCCCATTATGCAGTGGGAGGAAAAAGGCAAAACTATATAAGGTTTTCAGTGTGGGGAAAGGGCAGCTTTAATTCGTTTCAGTTGGTGGAGAATAAGCAGCTCCTCTTAGGGCTTGTGGAAAAAATGGGGCTCCTATTAGTGCGTGTGGGGAAAAGGCAGCTCAAATTAGGGGCTTGGGGGAAAAATAGGCAGCTCATATTTTTTGGGGTCCTTTTCTTAAAAAGTAGAGAAAAGTAAAGTTGTTGACCTTTAATAGTTTTTCCCTTGCACACACGTGCCCTCCCCGATATCCCCGGGTGGGGGACAGAAAAGGCCAGGAAAATTTTTTTTTCCCCAGAAGATCCAGTTTGCCTGGCTTTGTCATCTTTTCCAAAATATGTAATACTTGGGGATGCTAATGAAAAAGTAGCTTCCGAATTTTCAAAGTAGCCAATGGGAACGTTGTCTCTGGTGATAATGTTAGATTATGATATACAGCCTTACATTGTTTGGAGCCAGGGGTGCTGCTCCAATAATGCCCATACCATAGAAGGAACCAGTTCTATCCAGTGTCCTGATCTGATGATCTACATTGTCAGCAACAAACTGGATCCAGCTGTTGGGGTTCATGCCTACCAGGTCTGTTTCCTAGTCAGTAGCAGCACACATTTTCAAACAGACTGACCTCCTTGTATGAAGAACAAAACCCAAGCTTGTGGACAGTTCAACAAAGTGTTTGGAGCCAGTCTGCTTGGGGCATGGCAACCCCAAGAGCAATCTGAAGAGGAGGGATGAGTACTGTTGGTCGTGCTGCCAGCTATAGTGCCTGACCAAGAGAAGCAATTGTCAAGTCAGGATCTGTTGACCTTCCCAGCCAAGTTCTGAGAAACAGATCCAAAGAAGATGGTAAATAATCGCACCTGTTTTAGGGGGGGGGGGGATCTCAATTGTTTGAGATACTTGCTTCTTCAGAAAGATACTCTGTTGTTGATGTGTTGACGTTCCTGATATTTGATAGGAAAGTTTTGTAAGTGTCTGAATCATTCTGATTTTCTTCTTTCTCTGCATCTTTCTCTCTGTTGGATTTTGCAAATTTCTCCAGGATCTTCTCTGCATTTGACCATATTGTAATGACATTCTCTTTCGCTCTGATGCAGGTAACAATTGCTAAATCACCAAAGTGACTTCTAGTTTCTGCCACATGTATTTCTCTGTGTAGGGAGTGTCACTATGGAGATACTCTTTCATCTTTGTGCACAAGTCCATGATTGTGATTTTTTCATCATCATTCTCTTTGAAATAAGCCATGACATGTCTGAAAGCTGCATCATGAGCTGTGTCTACTGGTCTGCCTGCAGTTGCTGTGGTTTGTTCCTCTGAAGAACGGCGGAATGCTAGAGGGTTAGATTTCATAGTTGTGAAATGGACACTGCACTGCTTGTGATACACAACATCTGCAGCATGAAGGTCATTGACAGCTTAAATTCTTTTACACACTCTTTCTGCCCATTTGTTCTCTGGTCCATGCTTTAAACCACTTTCTTGAATCTGCTGCTGGCAATTGCATGTCCGAATTTGATACACAGCTGTGTTTGTTTTTTCCCGAAATCATTAAAGGACTGACCACAAAAGAGACAAAAAGAGGAATTATTTTAACCTAGCTTGCTTGGATCAAAGAACTGGATTGTTTACACATTGAATATCTTGCTCTCCCTCTGTCTCTACATTGTCATCCTTCAAACAACATGCTTTTTGGAGACCTGCTATACCTTTCTCAGTCTGCCTTACTACATCTTGTCTATCAGTCAGCAGTCTTTCTCCACATAGTAACGTGCAGACATACCCATTCAGTCCTTTCATCTGGACAAGAAAAAAAAATGTGATCAGTTATAGAGAACAATTTTGCAAAATTGCAAAAAATAATAATAATTTAGATCAGCACCTTTGTAGAGCAGGAGAAAAAGGGGGGAAAACACATCACACCCCACCCTTAGCTTCAAGTTCATCTGAAAACAGTTGCAAGCCTTTTATTCAGAATTTAAAATACACCAGTATGGTAAATAAGACTAGGCAGACATTTGGATCCAATGAATTCAGATCATCTGTACACACAGTCAGAGACAGGAAACGTACAGAGAATGAAACAGAGAATGAAAATATATATACCTATATTTATTTATTTATTCACACACGCACGCACACACACACACACACACACACACACACACACACACACACACACACACACACACACTTTTGCAGGGAGCACACAGATCTACTTTCCAAAAGCAGAGAGCACACAGATCTACTTCCCGCTTTACTGGATCAAGGGTATATCAACAGAAAGGGGATAGAACACAGTGTTTATACACTCCCTTTCTAATTTGTATGCACAGACAATAACAGCTTTGTCAAAACTAAACACCATCTGGAGAGATAAGAATATCTCACTTATCTCCAAGATCAGACTAATGCGCTCCCTTGTCATATCCATATTTCTGTATGCCTGTGAATCATGGACCCTGACTGCAGATTTGGAGAGAAGAGTACAGGCAGTGGAGATGAGATGCTTTCGGAGACTCCTTGGCATCTCCTACAAAGACCACATAAGCAACGAAAGCGTGCATAACAGAATCCAGCAAACCATTGGACCCTATGAGAACCTTCTAACGATCGTGAAAAAGCGTAAACTTAAGTGGTATGGGCATGTCACAAGATCCCAAGGAATTACAAAGACAGTTTTGCAAGGCACTGTCCAAGGAGGAAGAAGAAGAGGCAGACCAAGGAAGAGCTGGGAGGATAACATCAGTGAATGGACAGGCCTAGAACTCAACAAAACCCTGAGAAAGGCAGAACAGAGAGAGGAATGGAGGGAACTGGTTGCTGAGTCTTTGAGGGTGCCCCCACGGTCGTCAGACTACGGGACAGATAGAGAGAGAGAGAGAGATGGGCATATTTCTCCAGTGCCTGTCGTATCCAGTGTTCTGTGGACAGATAAGACCTCTGGCTATGTTTATGAAAGTTAAAAACACTTTCAAGTAAAACAACACAAGGCACTCAGAGAGCTGATTTTGACAAAAGTGGTTTACCATACAAACATCACTACCCTACCTCACTGGCCAGCATGTGGACAGTTGTTTTGATGTTGTCTGGTTTAATATGCATCAGTGATGTAACGACCACATACGTCGTAAAAACAAGCAAGCAGGTACTTTAAGTGTGTGTTAAATATCAAAAGATAAGTCATTTATGCTCATCTAAATCAGAATCAGTAGGGCAAGAGCATTTTCTGCCATGGCCCTTTCTGGGTCAAAAATGGGTGGAGCCTTACCAAATAAGGGAGGATGCTGTGTCCTGTGAGGCAGGCCAGCTGTAGCAAACCATCAGTCTCAGAGTGACAAATATTGTTTTTGAGCTTGTTTGTTTATTGATTTTCGGCAACTTCCGACACCTACTTTTTCCTACTTTTTTTATATGTTGTTTGTGACATTTTTATCTACCTGTTGCACCAAGTTTGAAAACTGTTGCAATTAGTTCCTTGGGAAATGCAAGGATTGACTACACTACTCTCTCTCTGTTTGTGTCTATCCTTCCTCTCTCTTCCCCTATCTGTGTTAGTGCACATTTGTCTAAATATGTCCTCATTTCTGCTATGTGATTACTTGTGTATAAAACCTCCTTTGGGTTAAGAAGTGAATGATAAAGTCATTCTAGGAGAGCTTATTTTATGGCATAAATTGTTTAGTATGAAGAATTGAAATTACTTCAAGGAGAGGGTTTTTTACAGGCTAGAATTGCTGAAAACCCTTCAGCTTCAGGGGGCGTTGCCCCCATGCCCCCACAAGGGGCTCTGCCCCTTGACCCCCAAACCATTTCAGGGAAAAAGGCTTTTACCATGCCTGACACCAGCAGGTAAGCTGGACTATAGACAGAGCCTAGGCTCAATGAGCCTAGTTTAGCCGAAGCCTAGTGTTGACTGCCTGTTATCTCCAGTCCTGTTTAATCTGTTCTTGGAAAACATTACGAGAGAGACCCTCCATGACTTCCACTCTACCATCTCCATTGGCGGCAGACCCCTCAACAACTTGCGGTTTGCCGATGACATTGATCTCATGGGCGGAAGTAACACAGAGCTGCAAGATCTTACGACCAGACTTGAGAACAGAGCTGGAGCATATGGGATGGAGGTGAGCTAGGAGAAAAGTAAAGTACTTGTGAACAGCACGAGCAACGCCACTGCTAAAATTTACATGAACGGCCAACAACTGGAGGAGGTAGACGCTTTTAAATACCTTGGCGCTACACTCACAAAGGACGGGCGATCGACGACAGAAATCAAAGTCAGAATAGCCATGGCAACATCTTCCATGACAAAACTCACCACCATATGGAAAAGTAAAGAGATCAGTTTCCCAATCAAACTAAAGTTCTACAAAGCCCTAATTCAGACTATCCTGCTGTACGGAAGTGAAACCTGGACATTGACTGCTGAAACAGCAAAGCGAATCCAGTCATTTGAAACAAAATGCCATAGAAAACTGCTGGGCATATCCTGGAGAGAACGAAAGACCAATGAATTTGTCAAGAGTCAAATAACAGGGCTGGCAGGTCCACAGGAACCCCTTCTCACCATCGTCAAAAAGAAAAAGCTGACATGGTTCGGCCACGTCACCCGCCACAACACTCTGCCCAAAACAGTACTGCAGGGAACACTCGAAGGTGGCAGAAAGAGGGGAGGGAAGACAGAACAAGTCATGGATGGACAACATCAGAGAATGGACCAGGATGAATGACTCGGCACTACTGCGCAGAGCCGAGGACCGAGATGGATGGAGGAGGCTTACCACGGCATCGTCTTTCGTGTCTCCCCCACGACCGCCAAGGTCACAGGACTGATGATGATGATGATGAGTGTTGACTTACTTTCAGGGCCCCTAGAGTTAGGCTAGGCCACCTTCCATTTCCTCATATAGCCTAGCCTAGGCCTAATAATATTACTAATAATATAATAATAATAATATTAATAATATTACGAGTTATCATAACAACATCAGATATTAATATATTCCGCTTAAGTATGGAGAGGGTATAATGGGAATCAAACCTTTCTTAACAAGTTGCTGACTTAGCAAATCAACTTCAAGCCTTCTGGGCCTACTATTTTTTATTTATTTTTTAAAATTTTATTTTATTATTTTATATCGAGGATAATGGAATAAGCACTTGTGTGCTTTTTTGCATCCAGTCCCCGTGTGTATGCAGTTTTGTAAATTTTGTCATCCGTTCCAACCGGCACACAATGGCCTACTCTTCCGAAAAGCAGAACGGGTTTAACGTGTGCGCAAGATGTTCTGCATGCGTTCGCATACGGGACCTCGGTTTATAGTCTCAATCGAAGGACTTTTGGGGAGAGTGGAGTCGGCACTGATGTTAACTCCAGGGGAAAATATCCCCTTGAACAGGATTCGAACCCGGGTTGTCAGATTGCGAGCGCAATGTTCTAACCACTAGGTTATCCCGTCCCCTATAGTATACATGACCACTTTCTTATCACTAAAACTACCTGAAGTCTGGACGAAGTCACAGGAGGTTTGGTTTTGCCAGAGTTGAAGCACAGTTTGGCACTGAAGGCACCAGTCAGGACCCAACCAAGTAGACAACCTGGTCAGTATTCTGGACATTGACACTGAAGTACAGTCAGTTCTCACTAACTCGCCATATGTAAACAAGTATGACTGTTTGAAGAAAATGTTTATCAAAACTTTTAGAAAATCTCAGGCCCCAAAAAGACTCTGAACTTTTGGCCAAGTGGTTAGAGCATTGCGCTGGCAATCGGATGACCCGGGTTCGATTCCCGTTCAGGGGGATATTTTTCCCTGGAGTTAACATCAGTGCAGACTCCACTCTCCCCAAAAGTCTGTCGGATGAGACTGTAAACCGAGGCCCCATGTGCGAACATACGCAGAACATCTTGTGCACACGTTAAATCCTGTTCCGCTTTTCGTAAGATTAGGTCATTGTGTGCCGGTGGGAACAGATGACAGAATTTACAAAACTGCATACACACGGGGACTGGATGTAAAAAAACACATACGTGCTTATGCCATTATTCTTGATATAAAAGAATAAAATATTTTTTTAAAATATAAAAGCCTCAATGGACTTGGCGATAAACACCCAACAGCTCTCATGCGAAATAGAAACACTCACAATGATGACCCCAAAACACTGAAAAGTGCTGTGTTCCTCATGAACCTTCCCTCCAACATCAGAGGCATTTTAGCTGGACACGACATTACGGATACACATGAACTGGCTGAAGCAGCAGACCAGATTTGGGAGTCCTGTGCTGCAGGCGTACAGCAGATCTCCACAGCCCCAACTCAAGCCCCCATGGAACAGGATGCAGCCACAGAGGAGACTGTCTCTTCCATCAAGACAGTCAAACGTCGTGGTCCTCCCTCACAGCGTGGCACAACAAACTCTGTTTGTTTTTACCATCAGCTTTTTGGACCAGACGCCCATCGATGTCAGCCTGGTTGCAAATTTTCCTCTTTGCTCCCCAAAAGCAAGCAAGGCACATTGTCTTCGGGGAAACGCCAATGCTGGCGGCTAAACGTGGTAGTGGCCATCGTTTTGAATTCAAACATTTTCAGTTTAAGACAGGCTCACAGGACAAACATTCTTGTTTGACACTGGTGTTGATGTGTCAGTGTATCCAGCCTCAACCCAGGATCGCAAGACACATCCACCTTCCATTCCTTCCTTCGGTTGAGACTATAAACCGAGGCCCAATGCGGGAACGCATGCAGAACATCTTGCCCACACGTTAAATCCTGTTCCGCTTTTCGAAAGAGTAGGCCATTGTGTGCTGGTGGGAACAGATGACAAAATTTACAAAACCGCATACACATGGGGACTGGATGTAGAAAAGGCACATGAGTGCTTATTCCATTGTCCTCGAGAGAAAAAATTGTCATCTGAGCGCTTTGATTTGTTGCTTTTACAAGATTCAGGCTATATAAATTCCATACATCATCATTATTATTATTATTAAATCCACCTTCCATTCCACTTTTTGCTGCCAATGGCACATCCATCAAGACCTGCCGGTAAACGTAGAATCACACTAGAAATAAAGCCTAAACAAGCCTTCACTCACGACATTTACCTGACTGACGTTGCACGTCCCATTCTTGGTGCAGATTTTTTTCGTTGCTCATGAACTGGTCATTGACCTCAAAGGCAAGCAGCTCCTGTCTATGGACAAGCCTTCTGTTTCCCCCAAAAGCAGTGACTCCCTTATGACACTTACAGGCCTCTCAGTCGATCCAAACAATGCATACTCGGAACTTTTCCAGCAGCTTCCAGAGTTGCTTACGCCCCATTTTGACTGAAACAACAACAAACCCTGAAAACAAAATAAAAGCTGGGGGGATGGAGGGGGTGAGCAAAGCAATGAGGTCAGTTGCTCAGAGGCTAGGCCCACACACATAAAAACATAGTGAGATCAGGCCCTTCAATTATGATTTCACAGTCACAACTAAACCTAGGCTTATTGATTTAAGCCTAACTTTACATCTGAACCTGACTGATGTTCATGTCATCATGTCATTCTTGCCAATTATCTTTGGGATATAATAGGGCCTAAGCCTATCATGTAAATACACATAGGCTGTTCTTCCTCTCCTTTCTCTCTCTCTCTTTCTCTGTGTGTGTGTGTGTGTGTGTGTGTGTGTGTGTGTGGTGTGTGTGTGTGGTGTGGTGCGTGTGTGTGTGTGTGTGTGTATTAAGGTGTCCCATAACCTATAAGGTCGTTGGGGAGCAAGGCATCAGAGACCTCACTTCTCTAGGGGTCAGCATATTGAGGGTGGCACCCATCTCCTCCACTAAAACAAATGACGTCAAAGTTGCTGCGAAGAACGTCAGCAAACCAACTTGCGTAATTCATCTTTGGGTCAACCTGGAAAAACAAAACGGGAAAAGTTCCCAAACCCCCCTCTCCTGGGCGGTGTTCATGACCCGTGAATGGTTAACCCAATAAAAGCTCAACAAAAGTTTAGAACACCCCCTTTAAGATTCCCAACGCTTTCCCCACAATTTCCAAAAATAACCCGCCCCGGGGAGCAATACCACCATTGTGGAAAATGTTTTAAAAAACAACCCCCAAAAGCAAACCCCTTCTGTTGCAAGAAACCCCTTTGCCACCCCCCGAACTTTTTAAGCCCCCAAAAAAGTGAACCACACAAAAAAAGGTCCTCAAAGTTTTCCCCCACCTATCCCCGGTGGCCCACGACAACCTGACCCCCCGGTTTTTTAAAATAGAAAAAAGGGGGAAATGCCCCCCCCCCCCACCCTCCCCCCCCCCCCCCCCCCCCCCCCCCCCCCCCCCCCCCCCCCCCCCCCCCCCCCCCACCCCCCCCCCCCAAAACCCCCCCAAAAACCCCCCCCCCCCCCCCCCCCCCCACTCGCACACACACACACATACACACGGAGCATAAAGTTAACGCCCAAACCAAACACGGGCAACAAAAATCCCCTACCTAAAAAGGCTTGGATGATGGGTTAATGTAAGGGGGGAAAAAATTTTTAAATTGTAACTATGAATTTCGGGTGCAAACTCAACTTATCCAGTATAAGGAATGTTTCCCTTAATTTGGCCAAGTATTGCTTCATCCCTTTAAAGCCCTTTTAATTAACGAAAACAGGGGGCCACATGTGCAGACGTAGGCATTTTTAAACTCAAATCCATCCTACTTTATCAAGAAAAGCCACCATGGCTGATGGAATTGATGACCAAACATGTCCAGCTGCTCTCCACTAGGGAATAAAATGGGCCCACAATGTAAATGGCCCAAGAAAAATTGCTCAAAAATTCGGCCCCAGCCCCATAACAATCTAAAGGTCTTGGGGAGCCAAGCTTTTGAATATTATTGCATAACTCTATTTCCAGAATTATTTGTTTAGCTGTATTTTTCGTGTCCATTTGAAGCAACAAACTTTTTGATTTCCCCCTTTGGGGGGCCCTGACATTGTTATTTTTCCCTTCCCTTAATTTGACTATAAAAAACCAAAAAAAAACCCCCCCACCCCGGGATTACATTTTTGTTTAACGGAGTTTTTTGTATTTTTAAAAATCCCGTTATATCCTATTGTACTTGTACAAAATTCTTAGTTGTTGTTGTTGTTTTTTTTTCTTTTAATGATAAAAAGTTGTTCCTTTAAAAAAATGCGGGAAAGTAGATCTGTGTCAAAAAAACTACCGTATTTGATTCAGTCTTACACGTTCAGATTAGGTTTTAGTCTTACAGTCTTTAAAATTACAAAAAAAAGACTACCCAATTGAAAAAATTTCTATTACCGCCCAAACCATGAATATTGAATTGATTGGGGAAAAATTTAGGCTGCCATCTATTGCATAAAAGGAATAGAGTATAATGATTACCCCCGCCGTTCAACAAATGTGCCAAATCTAACTCTTGTGCTGCTGCAAAAACTCACCAAACTAAATCTAAAAATTGTTTCTGTGTTTTACCTAAAAGGCCCCAAAGACAGCAACACAAAGGTTCATACATTACCAAATCTAAAAATAAAATGGTTAAAAATTGGGGGATTTCAATGCACACTCACCCTCTGGGATAAAAACGTACATCAGTAACCATAATCCGTTTTTTTGAAAAAATTATTTTTTCTTTCTTTTTTTACTTTAAAAGATGGCAATGTACAAAAAACCCAGATTTTTTTGAATCAAAGACCCACGCTTTGATCATCTTTTTTTTCTTTATCCCTTGTTCCCAAAAGTAACTGGAAATAGAAGGTGGAAAATTTGAAAGTGATCTTTTCCAATTGCTATCACTCTTAATTATATTCTTTTGAAATGAATGGAAAAAAGATGTTTTCCCAAAGTTAATTATCGTTAGCTGACTGGAATAAATTTAAAAATATTTTTAAAAGTAAATTGTGAAAGTATTAAAAGTAATGATTTGATATTTTTTATGCAAAATTTTTAAAAATTTGTACTGCAACAGCTGATAGTTCTATCCCTAAGTATTACCCATAAGCGAAAAAGCATTCGGGAAATAATGGGGGAACCTGCCTGTCAAAAAATTTGTGAAGACGAAAGCTCCTATAAAGTTATTTTAAAAAAAAAAAAGTCAGAAAATTTTTTCCCTTTTGAAAAAAACAAAAAATTCTTTTGATAAAACGTTGAAACAAAACAAACGTCAATTTTTGGTCTTCCCTTTGCTTTCAAGAAGTTAACACTTGAACATCTGAAAAAGGGGGAATAAATTTAAAGATAGAAAAGTGGGATTAGGCTTCAAACTGTCCCAATTAAAATTTAAAAACAAGGAATTCCCAAAAATTCAGAGAAAGCTAAAAGTTTTAGAAATGTTTACAGATACAAATGAAAAATTTTCAGAAAAATGCAAAGGTACGGATAAAAGCCAAAAAGATATAATGACCCTGTGGGGATAATAATCATTACGTCAATGCTCCCCTAACACTGCAAGAGCTTAAAGATGCTCTACTATCTCTTGGAACAAAAAGAACATCCGTTGGTATAGATGCTATTTCAAATGAATTGTTAAAACAGCTGCCAGAAAATTTGATAATGTTATTGCTAAAATTATTCCAAAGCTGCTGGTCTCAGGGGGTCATACCGTGTATATGGAAATATTCCATTTTTGTGCCAGTCCCAAAGCAGGGTAAACCTAACAGTGATAAAAACAGTTACAGACCTTAACCTCTCACACAGGAAAACTTATGGGAAAAGTAATTTTAAACGGACTAATACATTACTGTGATAAAAACAAAATAATCCCTATTAGTCAGGCAGATTTTCAAAAAGGTAGATCCACAGCAAAACATCTGATTAAACTCAGCACACAGATTAAACATCAATTGGCTTGTAGGAAAAATGTGCTTGGCACCATTTTTGATATAAAGAAAGCATATGATCAGGTCTGGAAATAAACGACTTCTGTATAAGTTTAAAAAACTATTGGCTTACTGGTAATTTGTATCATTATATTAAAGCATTTCTCTCAGAAAGATGCATGCAGGCCAAGTTGGAAATTCCTATTTACTTTACGATTTCCAATATGGGTTTTCCACGGGGATCAGTCATCGCTCCACATCTTTTCAATATTCTTCTTTATGATCTTCCAATGTCTTTCAGTAATGCATCCATGTCCAGTACGCTGATGACATTGTATGTGGATGAAAGTTACAATGAAAAAAAAACACAAAAGAGGCATCTAAACTACATAAAAATATGTATCAGTTTGAGCTAAACAACTTAATGACTCCCTTTTAAGAATGGTCTTCATTTATCTCTGAAAAGACTAGTCTCGTACTTTTCAAATGAGCTCCCCCAAACCAGTTCTCCCTGTTTTCCAATTAGATTGGAAGTTTTGGAATATAAAACTTGGTGAAGTTTTTTAGGGTACTTTTTAACGTCTACACAAAATTTGGAATTATCACATTGACTATTTAAATGCTAAGCTCGGAAAAGTCTTAACCCCTAAAAGTTATTAGTAACAAGTGTGGTCTCATGATGTAGCTGTTTTAAAAACACTGGCTTTATCCTTAGTATGTTTCAGACATTTTGGCCAGGAAGCATTTTTCAGTGCCCCCAAAGTATTTATTACAGATATGACAAGACTAGACTGCAAGGCTTCCGTTTAGCTCTGGGGTACCTTTTTATGCACCATCTGTGGGTACCTACAAGGAAATAGAATTTTGCCATCAGACAATATCGACAAATGGTGGCTAAATAATCTTATTGTTCAACACAAAAAACCAATGTGGACAACGAAATTAGTATAAGATCTGACGTCAACTTTCCTAAAAGAGCACATTCTATTCGCTCAGTCACCACAGCTAGACCCCATACTTCTCAATTATTTGATCAAGCAGAAATATTCCCCACAAAAATAGTAAATCAAAGATTCACTCCTGCCTTGGTCCCCATGGGAACTTAAGAGAGCTAATTTTGACATAAATTATTCCTCTTTAACTAAAAAAGGTAATGAAAATATCCTTAGCTCATCAGTAAAAGAATATATACAAACTACATATCCAAATCATTTAAAAATATACACAGATGGTTCCCTTTTGAACAACAATGAGGCGGGTGCAGCTTTTGTCATTCCATCTTTGAAAGTAGATAGATCATTTTCTATTGGGAAAAAACCATCTATATTTACAGCTGAATTATCTGCTATTTTGAGGCTTTATATTATCTTTAGATTTCCTAAAGACATATTTCAAAAGCTTTTTTGTGTTGATTCCCGGTCAGTCTTGCTTGCTCTGAGAAACTTCAGTTCAAAAGTGAGACAAGATCTCATAATTGAAATTAGTCATCTAATTCATTTTCTGATGATACGAGGCACTGGTGTTACCTTTTGCTGGATACCCTCGCACTGTGGTATCTACTTTAATGAAAAAGTTGACAGAATAGCAAAATGTGGAGCTGAACATAGGGATGGGTCTAGCAGCATAAGTGTTCCTCTATCCATCCATGAGGGCTATAGCATGTTACAAAATGCATGTTGGAAACACTTTAAAAAGAAGCTACAAGGTATCAGTTATTCCTGGAGTGATGATGTAACCCATGTATTATCTTTTGATAAGATCAAATATCGTAATTTACATGAATATAGAAATGTTGTATCTATTATCTACAGGTTTAAGCTCAATGCTTTCAAAACTAATTTTAAAAAAAAGCGACATGTTATCTGTGGCGAAAATATTACCAATGATCATATTCTTTTACGATGCAGAGATCTGAAAAACGTTTTACCTGCCTTCCCAGTCCGTAGCTTACAGCAAATTCTACAAGACATTCCATTAATGAAACAAATTGTATTGTCATTAAGTCATACTCCTATTTTCAGTCTCCTTTAATATGAGGATAGCTTCTGGTTATATGAATTGCAACATTAATATTTTAACTGTTCATTTTTTTCTGTTCAGAATTCTTGTTTATGCTTTCCCCCCCCATAATATTTGTTTATTGCGATTGATTATTTATGTGCATACCCCTCCCCCTACACACACACACACACACACACACACACACACACTTTCCCGTCTGATATCACTATTTAGTGGAAGGACGTTAAACTGAAGAACTACTACTACCCATCTCCTCTCCCTAGCTGCTTTACCTTCCCTGACCCTAAAGAGGCAGGTACCCATTTACAGCTGGGTGAACTGGGGGACTATACTGAAGCCAAGGCGTGCAAAAAGTCACACATCCAGGAGGTAACAACACTCGAGGCTGCTTAACTTGGCTGGAAAGCGAGTGCCCCGACCATTGAGCTATCCCGTTCCGAAAAAAAAAAAAAAAAAAAAAAAAAAAAAAAAAATATATATATATATATATATATGTTTTTACATATTGGCAAAGTTCTACACATGTCTATCACCCAGTCACAACTAGGCTTCTCAAAATTGGGTTTAGACTAACCTAGACAGTATACTAAGCACAGGGCTACACAAGAATACAACTGAAATCCTCCAGTCCCAAATCTAAGGTGGTAACTACTGCACCATGGCGGCTGGTTTACATACTATTTTTCATCTGGCCCTTGCCCTGATTAGGGACTATCAAATCAAAAGAAACAAACACAAACTAGAAAAAAAACCCCCACAAAAGTTCAACCTATGATTTAAAGAAAAGAGATAAAATGTGTATTCATCAAAAACATAATCCCCAACTGACTCGAACATTAATGTCAAAACAGCTACACTGATGTTTAGTTATTTCAAGAGATAAATATGTATTCAGTAAACACCTAATCAGCATCTGACTGGAACATTGATGTCAAACAGATAAATAATAATGATAATAATTATAATACATGAAATTTATATAGTGCTATATCTTGCAAAAAATCCCCACCCCAAACAAATGATAGGGCTTTCATTCATCCTACTCATTCACATGCTGCCAGTTACGATTGATAGGTTGTTTTCTTCTTTGCAAATTCAAATGTATTCACACACACTGGCACGCCCTTAGCCACAGACATAAAGGTTGCACACTCAGGCAGGAACAAACATGAAATGGTACAAGAGGGTTTGATATAAACGGGTCTTGAGGCCTGATTTAAAAGATAAGCCTACATTGATTATAATTAGGCAAATCAAATAAAAATATACCCAGAAATACTTTCCCCCCCAAAAAACCCGATAAAAACCCAGCCCACACCAGTTACATACAAACCAAGTAACAAGGGGGGAACTAAGAGGGGGGCTGAACACAGCAATGGAGGTTTAGTAGGCATAGTCCACTGATTAACTCAGACTAGGCTAGGCCTTATAAGGGCATACACTTATAAAACATAGCCTAACCGAAGTCTAGGCCCTTCCATACAGTATAGGCCTGAGGGTTTTGGACTTCCAAGGACTTAATTTGTCTAGCCTATCACTGCTAGGCGCCTCAAAATTCGTGTTCAGCTAGGTCGCTAGAACTCGTCAGCAAGTGATTTTATAGACAATCGCTGAAGTGAGGATCCCCAGATTCTAAGGCTATTGTATAAGCTTTTTCAGGTGAATAAAAATATAAAAACTAAACTATTTAAACAAATCAGTTTTGATGTATATGTTCATGATTAGGTCTGTACTAAACACATTGCCTGGTCATCAGCAAACATGAGTTCGTTGAGTGCCTCAGGATCTGGGTTGGCCTCCTTTGCAATCTGGTCCATGTAAATGACAAAGAGCAGAGGGGAGAGGCAACAGCCCTGTCTCACCCCGGGTGTAACTGGGAACCAGTCATATGTTCCACTGGTCGTGCGGACTGCGCTCTTGCTGTTGGCATAGATAGCTCGGATGTTGTCCAGCAGCTGCCCCTTCACGCCATACTGCTCCAGCACCTTCCACAACTTGTCTCTGTTTACTCGGTCGAAAGCCTTCTCTTGATCTACAAAGATAAGGTGGAGATCTCGGTTGTGTTCGATCGCCTTCTCACACAGCTGTCTGAGAGCAAAGATTGCATCTGTGCACCCCCTTCCTTTCCTGAATCCAAACTGAGCATCACTAAGGAGATGTTCCGTTTTTGTTCTAGTGCGCTGGTCTAGGATCTTTGCATACATTTTCCCTACATGGCTGAGGAGTGATATGCCTCTGTAGTTACTGCAGTCTTTCTTGCTGCCCTTCTTCTTCCAAATTGGCACTACTATTGCATTCTGCCAGTCCTCTGGTACTTTCCTCTCCTCCCAAGCTTTTTGAAGATGGTGGTGAGCCACCTTATACCTGTTTCCCCACATGCATGGATGGCTTCAGTTGTTATGCCATCGTCACCTGCTGCTTTCCCTTTAGGGCTGGTCTTCACTGCTCTTCTGACTTCACTCTCCAAGATGGTAGGTTCTGAGTGGTCTGGGTAGTTGGGGGTGAACTGGAACTGGGTGTTCTGTGCCTGTTGTCCTGCAGGGTTGAGCAGTTTCTTGAAGTACTCTTTCCATCTTTTCACTATCTCTTCTTCCTCGTTCAGGCCTTGTTCTTTTGCATCGTTGATTACAGCGGTGGGGTCAAAGGGTTCGTCTCGCATTCTCATTGCTTTCACACTCTTGTAGAACTCTCTTGTGGAGGTTTTGCACTTTTCACTTAGCTCTTCTCCATATTTTCTCCATGAATTTTCCTTTGCTGTTCTGACTATTTTCTTGGTGTGTCTTCGTGCAATTCTGTACCTGATGTAGTCCTCTTCTTTCTTTGATTTAATCCAGGTCTTGTAAAGACTCTTCTTCTCTCTGATTGCTTCTTTCACTTCTTTGTTCCACCAAGCTGTTGCCTTTCGGTATTTTCCTCTAGTCTTCTTCACACCACATGCTTTTTTCAAAGAGTCCTGCACAGCGGTTTTAAAAGTGTGCCAGATTTGCTCTGCATCCAGTGGTGTGGTGTCAACAGAGTCCAACTTCTCTCTTACAGTGTGCTCTATCTGAAACTTGACCTCCTCGTTCTGCAGCTTGTGCATATTAAGTCTTTCAGGCTGCTTTTTTCTGTTGGTGGTCCTCTTTTTCTTGGTGGTTAGCGTTGTGATGACTGGCCTGTGGTCTGTGTCCAGGCCAGCGTTTGGGATAGCTCTTGAATCTGCAACTTTGTTCCGTATGCTGGATCTTGTTAACACAAAGTCGATTTGGGACGAGACGTTTATGTCATTCCATTTGTACCAGGTATAAATCTGAGTAGCTCGATGTTGGAAGAAGGTGTTGGTGATTATCAGGTCATGCTCCGCGCATAGTTCCAGTACCAGGCAATAATACATAGCAAGAAGGCACAGCTCCAGGAGCACACAGATCAACTCAACAGCACCTGCCAGGCCTATGACATGAAAATCAATGTCAGTAAGACCGAGGTCATGACAGTCAGCAGGAGACCACACACTCTGGACATCAATATCAATGGATCCCAGTTAAATCAAGTCAGCGAATTTAAATATCTGGGCAGTGTATTTGCAGAGAACGGAAGATTAGACCGTGAAATTGAAACAAGATGTCAGACATGGCCCCTCACAAAGGCCCTCAGACGTAAACTAGTCACGTGTGAAATGAAATGCCTAAGAAGAGCAGTCAACAAGACCCGAAGAGACAAAATCAGAAACGAAGTCATCAGAGACATGGTAGGTGCAACACCAGTCCTACAACACATCGACCAGCAGAGGATCAAGTGGTTCGGACACCTGACACGGATGCCTCACAACCAGCCAGCACTTCGGGCCTACAACACCCGGCACTCAGGATGGAAAGGCAAAGGACGACCAAGAAGAAGATGGAGTGATTCCGTGGCCGACACCCTAAAAGCCCACAGCATGTCCCTCCTCCAGGCTACACGCCTCGCTGCCGACAGACAGCTATATCTCCCCGCGACACCTCCGAGTATAAGTGGAAGACAAAAGTAAGTAAGTAAGTAAGTACTAAACACATTTGAGACACTTTATTATTGTTCTAAATAAATGTTTGGAAATATTGGACATTAGTATAACAAAAGTTAATTATTAGCTTGAAGATTGTATTTATAGTACCAATTAATAGTCTCCCTTGCTTACACACTCACTGTCATAATTATGCCTTGGTGCAGAGTTTCCTTTTGTCTTTGCAATATTGATTCAGCCTTGTCTTGTGGTTTTGGCTTATTGTTCAGTTTCATCATGTCATTTGAGATTTGAAGTCTGGAGATGTTTCAAAACCATAACAGAGTTGATTATTGATTATCTATTTGTAATTTTAATCAAATTAAAAACAACAACACCCCAACCTTTTTACAGAATGAGTCTTAACTTCCAGGCAGTGAAAAGGAGAGAGGCCCAAAAAGGGAAGGTGGAGCCCACATTGACATATTCGACTTTTCATCAAACATGGAACCTGTAGCCATTAGATTTCCTATCTATGTACTTGAAAAGGTTAGGTTTGATTTAAAAATGTGTTATTAAAGCGTTTTTTATCGACCTACCCTACTGCAGTTTTCTAATTAGGTGGATCATAACAACAGCGATTTTAGTCATCCCTTTATCATTACCCCTGACAGGGCCCCACACATGTTGTTATACCACTGGAAAGGCTGCCACCTGTTGTTTCCATTTCCCACACTTAAATGGCAATAAAATGTTCTGAATCTGAATCTGAATCACTTAAATGGCAATAAAATGTTCTGAATCTGAATCTGAATCTAATCCGAATCAGTCTTTACGTGAAATATAACCACTCGAGTTAGGCCCTATTTAGGCATAAACAAAACCTGAAAGCTGGAGTAGATCGACCAATCAGAGTTGAGGACGCATACCGACTGTAGTAACGAACAGGTAACTCGGCTATGATTGGTTGGGAGGGAGATCACCAGCCACGTTTCTTTTCTATTTTAAGAACCCCATTTCTGGATAACTTTTAGATTTGCAAAGAATAATGGGCATTTTTGGCTTAATTCTTGCCGCTCTTCCACTCTGCAAAAAGCAGATCAGTAAATAAAACCAAAAAAGACAACAAAAAAGTCTTTTTTTCACCAAATACTCTACTACATCTTACTGTGAAGACAAAATCAAACGATTGTGAGGAAGGCCTGTGAAACTTTGCAAGTCCACTTGAATGAAATAAACTTCCATCCCTGTACAAGGTGAGATTCAGGAAGTGCTGGAACCTGTATGCAATGCTAATAAACATGAGTCTTGGTACAGATCAAAGCTGCAGATCTAGACTCTTCAGATGACGCAAGGAGTGGCTGTAGCAGACTGTTACTGGGGAGACTCTTAGCATTTCAGCTGTCTGTGCATGACATGAGGAAATGTGGGTGCTGTTTTAAACTTTCTTGACTGTCATATGCTGTGTGTGTGTGTGTGTGTGTGTGTGTGTGTGTGTGTGTGTGTGTGTGCTGCAGGCGTATGCTGCTGCTGCTGCTGCTGCTGCTTCTGTTGTTGTTAAACTGAATAAATGTGTGTGTGTGTGCTATGTGTTCTTCTTTAATTTAACTCTTTTTACATTACCTGATATTAGACAAGTGTGTGTGTGGGCATGTGTGTATGTGAGTGTGTGTTTGTGTGTATATGAGAGAGAGAGAGAGAGAGAGAGAGAGAGAGAGAGAAAGAGAGCGAGAGAGAAGGAGAGAGAGAGAGAGAGAGAGAGAGAGAGAGAGAGAGGAGAGAGAGAGAGAGAGAGAGAGAGAGACTGAGCACACCAAAATCCAGACCTACAGAGCCTACGTAGTAAGCACCTTCCTGTATGGCAGCGAGTCCTGGACTTTGCATACCCCACAAGAGCGAAAGCTCAATGCTTTTCACATGCGTTGCCTCCGAGACATCCTGAACATCACCTGGCAGGACAAGGTCCCAAACAACACTGTCCTGGAAAGAGCTGGATGCACCAGCATGTACACGCTGCTGAAACAGATTGCCAGAGAGAGAGAGAGAGAGAGAGAGAGAGAGAGAGAGAGAGAGAACTCAGAACTCAGAAATTTAATGTATCTCGGCCTTCGACCATAATACAGGGTTAGCGTAGGAGAAATTGACAATGCCACAGAGTGGGCAAAAACCGGATAACATACACAATACCAAGCTCACTTTCAGTGAAAGAAATAATGAAGACAATGCACAAATGCATAAAAATACATGTGTATCAAACACAATTCACTATTTTGATCTAAGTGTACCTTCCTTATGTCTGGAAAAATCAATATACATATAGTTTCTCAAAATCATAACAAAACGATAACCGTATTTTCGTTTGTGATGTAAATATCTTAATACAACAAAAATTTTCTCTTATTGATGGCTTGGAAATATCTAGACAGGCAGTGATTTTTGCTACTGTTTTCTGCTTTAAGTAGATCATGCAAAGGTGTATCAACACAATCCCTTAAAAAATTAATTCTTAAATCATTATACACAAAACATTCATAAAGGACATGCTTTGAGAGAGAGAGAGAGAGAGAGAGAGAGAGAGAGAGAGAGAGAGAGAGAGAGAGAGAGAGAGAGAGAGAGAATCTTTAGATTGTATGATTATTGAAATAAATGATAATTATATAACACAATGGAAAACCTTTTTTACTTTAGGATATTGCTATCAGTAGTAATGGAACCCCCTCCCCTCCAATACAGCATAACTGACTGACTGACTGAATGGATGAATGAATGAATGAATGAAGTTTCTTTAAATTTGAAGGGTTACAAATAAGCATTCACATACTTGTTCTTTGTCTCCTTTTTTTTTTGCCACCTCATCTTCTGTGACGTCCCCGTCCTGCTGTTCCCACGCTGCTCATCCCAATCTCCCCGCCACTGCTATACCTAGATTCGATATGTCTCATCCTCAGGGTCAGAAGTCCAACCGGAGCCCCTCAATATCAGACCACTGTGGGGCCACCAGCCAGAGGGGCCCTGCACTGCTGCTGGGTCATTTTGGTGGTGTTCAGTGGCGCCTGTTATGAGCTAACATACGCAGGACACCACCTACTAAGCCCCCTACTAACGACAGTATTAGCTCAGTTGCAGAGCTAGACTGAGTGAGTCGCCCACCTGAGGTGGCAACCACCACAACGTCCCTCCAACGACCGTGCCCCACAAACCTCCAACCCCAAAGGCTTTGACACAAAACTCACCACAGGCACAGAAGTATATAGGGAAACCGAATCTGAGGTCACCATGAGACCAGAGCAACTGCCATCACTGTATCAGAGGCCTTAAAAAAATTACATGATGATCAATGAGGATGACTAATGCTGCTGCTGTGGAAGTGCATATGCTTTGAGACTACTTGACAGGGTTGTACTCTACGCTTACTATCAATATATCCCAGCATCAACCGGCCTGAGAGATACAGACACCTGCAGTGCTGGTCAGGTAATTTGAGTAACACTCTCATACTCGCATCTGTTAAGTGGATGAAGCTCGACTGTGTGGTCCCCAGTCTTCCCACTGAGCCCACAGCACACTCACTCTGGCTAGGTGCCGGCCAGAGGCCGAAAAAATCCCCATGAATCTTAAGGGAATCGACCCTGCGACCTTACAGTCCGAAATCCAAGGCGCTAACCATTACACCATGGCAGTTGGTTCATATGGGGTTTTCATCTGGCCTTTGCCCTGATTAGGACTAGCAAATATAAGAAACAAACACATACTAAAAAACACCCCACATAAAACCCAACAATAATAAAAGTTCAACATGTGAATTAAAGAAAAGAGATAAAATGTGTATTCAACAAAAATATAATCCCCAACTGACTTGAACATTAATGTCAAAACAGCTACACTGTTTTGAGTTATTTCAAGAAAAGAGATAAATGCATATTCAGTAAACACATAATTGCAACTGATTGGAACATTGACGTCAAATCAGATAAGCCTACATTGAACATAATTATGTAGATCAGATTAAAAATAAACACAGAGAGACAACCCCCCCAACAGCCCACAACAGTATGCCTAATGTACAAATCGAGTAACCTAGGCCTTAACAACAACCAAACAACTAGGGGGAGGGGGGGGGGGGTAGGCTAGAGGAGGGGGTGAACTAAGCAAATTAGATCCAGTTGCCCAGATATTGACTTGGCTAGAAATAGCCTAGACATTGTAGGCCCTTGGCCTAATGTTACAGTATATATATATGTTTGTCCGACGATGACCTCCAAAACAGCAGAGGTCAGCGTTGGAGATGTTCTCCAAAGGCCAACTAGCCCCCAGGGCTGCAGCACATAAGGACTGTGCAAGTCAAGCCTCCTAGTCAGAGTCATAGTCGATCACTAAAGACTAAGCTGTAAAGTGGAATTTCATGCGTGGGAAAGCCACTAATCATACAGCCTCTCACTTTGCTGTTGCCCCCAGCGTCAATGGTTTAATCAAGAACTGTGATAAACCCCAGGCGCTGACGGCATTTATGCATGGGCTAGCGTCAGTGTCTCATGGTCATGAACTGATCAGCCTTATTCTTTCCTTTACCCAGTCACAGCTAGGCGACCCAAAATTCACATTGGCCTACGCTAGCAGACCCAAGTTAAATAATCCCCCTTATTCCACCTGTGCTATGGGGGATCCCCAGACTCCATGTAAGGCTATTGTATAAGCTTTTTCCCGTAAATAAAAATATAAAAATTAAACTGTTTAAACAAATCAGTTTGGATGTATATGTTCATGATTAGGTATGTATTAAACACATTTGAAACAGTTTATTATTGTTCTCAATATACGTTTGGATGTATTGGAAATTTGTATAACAAAAATAAATTATCAGCTTGAGCATTGTATTTAGAGTACCACGTAATAGTCTCCCTTACTTGCCCACTCACAGTCATGCGCCTCTGTGTTGCGACGTGAGTCTAAACGCAACCACCTAGCCTATCGCCTAGGCTACCAGCATTGATTACTTGAGCATATTATGGAACAGCCTCTGCTACTGTCCGCAATGTCAAGGGGCGCTGCTTTTCTATACTGGCAATGATTGGCTGAGTATGTTAGGGAGACTGCTGCAGTGACACAACACAAGATAGAAGTTGATTAAACTAATGCTGAACGTAATCTAGCTGTCAGATCTGTCCTCTGGTTCTGTTAGTTCTAGGGTACTTGCTCACCATCAACTCTTTCGATTGGAAGTAACTTGTCATTTCTTAAGCCCCATTCTTCAGCACCATCTTGTTGTCTTCGTCTATTCAGAATTCTTTCTGCAGGATTGAATGCTTTTTGAAGATGTACACTTATCCGAATTTGTTTTAGAACCATTCTTGTGGTTCATTTTGTATTGGTGAAAAATATGTTCGAGTGTTGTCATTGTGCTAAACTATGTATGAACACAGCGTGTAGCTTTCAGTGTTGTGTAGTGTTGATTTTCTTCAGTTTTAGTAGACATCTGTAGATTTGTGACATGGCAGTAGTGAATCCAATAAAATAATAGCACAAGTAGCATAGTGTGGTGATAGAGGGCCGTGCTTTTAGTTTTAAAGTAACTAATGTCACCCTGCAAAATACATAAAATGCATACAGTGTGGTTCTGTTAGTGGTAAATACGAATTATAACAGTATAACTTTGAAATATTATTCTATGTAATAAGACATTTGAAGTAATTTAATTATTCTCTACAAAGTAAAGTCTGTCTGTCTGCCTGTCTCTCTGCATGTATGTATGTATGTATGTATGTATGTATTAATGTATGTATGTATGTATGCATGTATGTATGTATGTGTGTGTATGTGTTCTTCAGCCTGAAATCTTTCCATCTAATAATGTATGAGAACACACACGTGTGTGTGTGTGTGTGTGTGTGTGTGTGTGTGTGTGTGTGTGTGTGTGCGCGCGCGCGCGCACATGCGCGCACTATTAATTGTATTGCAACGCAAACTTTACTGCTATTTCATAGACAACCTCTGTGTAACATGGGGCTGCTCTCCTCCACAAAAACACCTAGCCACCAGAGCAGAAGAGTGCCGCCCTCACCCCACATCTTCATTCTACACAGCGTTTTCTGCCGGTCTGCAGGTTATTTCTATCCCTACGAGTGGCTTTCCATCGCTGAACAGAATTTTGCCAGGGACACTTATTGTTGCTGTGGGTTCTTTTACAAGTGCTGAATGGAGCACCAGGCTCAAGTTGTACTGGATGCTTTCTTTCAGGGGTTCTGCAAGGTAGCCCAGGCTGGGGCTCTGGAGCACTCCCTACTCTCCACAGCATGCGGACTTTCGGGTCACAGATCCTGTCCAACCTGCATAAGTATTATGCGTATGCAACACATGACCAAAACGCAGCTAAGCGCATTACTTACTGTTGAGAAGAGAGATCTTTGCAAGCACCTTCCTCCTCCTGTTGGGGGCGGATAGATTATCCCCCAGCACTCTCCCTCTTCAGCCATCACCGTTCATCCCTAATAGCCAACATCTGCTGGATGAGGCAGTAGAAAAAGAAAGACCACCTGCTGTTCTCCCATACAGCATCACAGAACGACTTTATCAGCAAGCCAGGAGGATCTCCAGGGCCTACAAGCCTAACTCTACTCCTATGACATCACAACAAGGTCAGGGGAGAAGCCAACCTCTGCACCATTTTTTTTGTAAAGCTCCCTAAGCCAGAAGGGGACGGGATAGCTCAGTGGTCAGAGCACTCGCTCTCCCCCAGCCAAGTTAAGCAGCGTCGAGCATAGTTGTATGGGTGACCATTTGCGCGTCTTGGCTTCAGTACAGTTCCCCCAGTTCACCCAGCTGTAAATGGGTACCTGCCCTCTTTGGGGTCAGGGAAGGTAAAGCAGTGAGGGAGAGGAGATGGGCACCGCCCTCAATATGCTGCTGGCTCCTAGAGAAGTGAGGTCTCTGACGCCTTGCTCCCCTACGACCTTATAGGTTATGGGACACCTTTACCTTTTACCTTTACCTAAGCCAGAAGACTGCCCAAAGCCTGGACTCCACCAGCGTCCAGTCAGCAATGACACGTGGGTCCGGTCGCGTTTCCTTTTGCCCACCTACCCCAGAATCCACCAAGGGTGCAGGGGAGTTTTATGACAAGAACGGCATCTTCTGTGGGTAGCCTGACACAGCATCCCCAGGCTTGGAAAGATCTAGGGGCCAGTCACTGGCTTCTCCAGCTCGTTGGGCAAGGGTACTCCAGCTACCATCGACACAGGGTTTACCTCCTTCAGCAGTGATGCTTCCCCTGTCTCAGAGAGTATCAGTGGAGCATGCTTCTCCACTAGTAGAATCATTGCACACACTAGAGCAACTATAAACCCAGGCGATTGTCCGCTGCAGCTGAATATCAATAGAACACAGGCAGCAGTTCACACTGGGGCAGTCATTGCTCCAGACAGTAGGTAAGATAAGAGAGAAAGGTTGTTCATGTTAAAAAAAGAAAGGAAAAAAGACACCCTCTCTCCCCCCCCCCCCCCCCCAATAAAAATAAAAGATCTGGGTTCTAGGGGTTTATTGTTTATTGCTTGTTTATTTTTGGTTTTGTTTTTTTGGCCAATGAGGAGAGGCGTGTGAAGCACTCACTTAAAAAAAAAATAAAAGAGAAAAAAAAGAAGGGGAAAAAAAAGAGACCCCCCAAAAAGATGGTGCTCCTGACCTGCATGCAACTGAAGCAAACCCCCCCCAAAAAACAACAACAAAACCCCCCCCCCAAAACCCCCAAACTAGTAGAATCATTTGCCCATCTCATCACCTAGAGGTCAGTAGAGGAACTAACACCCCCACCCCCCACCCTCTTCCCCCCCGGCCCAGGGTTTTTAAGGGAGCATGGTAATACCAAAGGCTTCAGGGGGTTGATGCCTTGTGCTGGACCTTTCCACCGTCAGCAACGTTCTCCAATCCACCAAGTTCAAGATATGGAGACCCCTGCTTCAGTCAGAAAGTCCATCAAAAATGGGGGACCAGGACACCTCAACAGACCTGTAGGATGCGTCTATTGTCAGGATTGATTTTCATTGGTACTGACCGCCGGTTCACCCATCTTGCAGCAACACCTCCTTGGAACAATACAAATTGTTGGTTCCTGTCCCTCACCCCCACATTATCACATGGAATTCCACTTTACAGCTTAGTCTTTAGTGATCGACTAGGACTCTCTGACTAGGAGGAGGCTTGACTCGCACAGTCCTTATGTGCTGCAGCCCTGGGGGCTGGTTGGCCTTTGGAGAACATCTCCAACGCTGACTGTCCTTATGCCCACTTGGCCGAGAGAGTGGGGATGTATGTACTGTGGGCAAGGCATCTCCACTATAATCAAATTTCTGCCCAGTTTCCCAAACAGCAGCTGCCTCCTCTGCTGTTTTGGAGGTCATCGTCGGACACGACGGACAAACATACATATCACATTCATGAGAGGAACCAGGCAAGTGGCCACAGACGCCTGTTCAGAGTGTCTTCGTCTGCACTGTTATCTATTTATTTATTTATCTATTCTTTTATCTATTCTTGTATATCGAGGATAATGGGATAAGCACTCATGTGCTTTTTTACATCCAGTCCCCGTGTGTATGCGGTTTTGTAAATTTTGTCATCTGTTTCCAACGGCACACAATGGCCTACTCTTACGAAAAGCGGAACAGGATTTAACGTGTGCGCAAGATGTTCTGCATGTGTTCGAACACGGGGCCTCGGTTTATAGTCTCATCCGAAGGACTTTGACATTCAGTTCGATTTTTTTGTCAAACTGGGAAGAAAGGGCGAGGCTGGGAATCGAACCCAGAACCTCACGGTTTACTTGTTGGCAGGCGAACGTCTTAACCATCCTGCCACCTTATCTAGACAACTGGCTCCTTCTGGCAGAATTTCCAGCCCTGGCAGGTTTGCAGAGAGAGTGAGAGAGAGAGAGAGAGAGAGAGAGAGAGAGAGAGAGAGAGAGAGAGAGAGAAAGAGAGAGAGAGAGAGAGAGAGAGAGAGAGAGAGAGAGAGAGAGAGAGAGAGAGAGAGAGAGAGAGAGAGAGGGGAGAGAGAGAATGCAAATGCGAATAGTTTAATCGGATTTTAGGCCATGGCCCCTTTTTGAAGGGGGGTTACACATCATCATGAACAACAAGAACCACAATACATTTCCCAGCTAGCCACAGTCAACGTAAAGTTGCAACAAATAAGTATACATTTCTAATGTTACTATAGCGCAGTATTTACCCTTTTCAATGCATGATAAACATACATGGCAAGATTTGTTAAATTTATGAGAGAGACAGAGAGAGACAAAGAGATGGACAGAGAGAGAAAGAGAGACAGACAGACGCAGACGCAGACGTTTATTCATAAAGGCCACAGCCCCTTAGAAGGGGGATAAACATAACAATATGTTCATGACATAAAATGCAACAGTACAATATTTGCTACTCATGCTAACACTGTGTTTCTTATCTTAAATGCTTTCTGTCAGTACAATGCTAAATGCCTTATAGTTGTCTTGTTTGTTGTAGTCAGAAGCAATATCAGTTTAAACAGACAAGGTTGTGAGTAATACTTACATGGAATAAATTGTTTTCTGAGATCACTTAATCCAGGACAAGTAAGAACAAAATGTACTTCATTTTCTTGTGACTCAAGGCATAATGGGCAAATCAAGTTACAGTCAGGTACTCTTCTATAGCGGAAACGATGCACAAATATATCAGAAATGCCAAATCTAAATTTTGTAATAGTTCTTTTCAAATATCTATCCAATTGTACTGATAGATACTCTGGAATACAATGCGAGGAATTTAACATATTATACACATAAAATCTACTGCTGTCTTCCATATGAGCACTCCATCTCTGCCAACCACAATCAATAATACGTTGTCGAAACACACCAATGAAACCATTCATATCACCTACACCCTGATTCATCCATACAAAGCCAAAACCATACTCATACAATGTCATTTCGTACACGTGAAACCCAGTTGTTTTTTCCTCTGGCATCTAATTCTGCTAGCATGTTGTAAGCCTTGTGTGGCAATCTGTGTGGCTCCATCTGAACTATTTTTTTATCCAATAGCGAATACAAGTCACTATTGAACGTAAATATATAGGGTATCTGTTTGTCTCTCATAAATTAAATCATTGAGTGTTTGCAACGAAACTCCAAGAAACCTTTTCAGTGCATACAGATGAACTTTTTCGTGTGCATTGCAGCTGGGCCCAAACCCCACAGTTCTGCACCCTACTGTAGCATAGGTTGAATTTGACAGTCAAATATCTTTAAGAGTAACATCAATGAATCATTCCCTAACCAAGACAGTTTCCTTAAAGTACAAAGTAATGCATGTTTCGCTCTGCTTGCAAGGTTTTTGCAAGCAAAAGTAAAACTTAAACGAGTTGAAAAATAAATTCCCAGATATTTATAAATATTCACTACAGGCATATCACTTCCATTGTACGTCCAATGTTCTCTAATAGCAAGATAACCATCTTTTCTAAACACTATTATCTGACTTTTACTCATATTTATTTTTAACTGAAGAGAAGCAGCAGCTCTTCCTAAACTATTTAATTGTGTCTGCAGGCCAACTACTGTTTCAGACAACAAAGCAACATCATCAGCTAGTAGTAAAATAAACATTTCCAAACCATCATTTACAAGTGTTGCACCATGCCTTCCAGATCTAATAACCTCTTCTGTTAATTCATTGATAAACAAAGAAAATATGATAGGGCTACAGACGTCTCTTGTGACAGAGAGAGAGAGAGAGAGAGAGAGAGAGAGAGAGAGAGAGAGAGAGGAGAGAGAGAGAGAGAGAGAGAGAATGACAGTGACAAAGGTTTATTGTGTTAAGCAAATATGCCCATTCACAAGGGGACAGCGGGGTGGGGACTGGTCACAAAATACACATATAACTGATAACACAATTAATCTACCCTGCATACAAACAACAACAACAACACAGAATTTGATTGGGTAAAGCTTTCGCCCATTGGAAAGGGATGGGGGTGGGGGAGGGTGGAGAATAAACATACAATCCATTGACAACACAGCACAAAATATGAGGTCCGTGACAAGGTTTCCAAGTCACTGCCTTCTGTCCTTTTAGTCCACTGGCTCATGGCATTACGTCACAGGTATGCGTATCACAAATATGCGTGCAAAAAGTTCACTTGGTTTCGACATCTCTCCCTCTCTCTCTCTCTGGGTTCTGGGGTATGTTTTGTCTTTTGCTCGTCTGGGGTTGTTTGTTTGTTTGTTTTTTTGTTTTTTTCTTCTCTCTTTTTCTTTAAAAAAAGTTTTTTCCCTTTGCTTCTTCTGCTTGAAAGTATGAGTACTGAGTGCATTTTTAAATGTGACCCCATGGGCGGGGACTGGATGTAAAAAAGAACATGAATACTTATTCATTATCCTGGAAAAAAAGAATTTGTTTCTATTACTTACAATGTGTAGATTTTCTTTTTATGACTTTATTGGCTTTTCCCCCCTCTTTATTATGAGAGTGTATGGGTATTGCTCTTATTTTATTACCATGACATTCAATTTGCATGAACATAATTAAAAAGTGTTTGTGTTGATCGTGTGCTATGTGAGTATTACATATTTAGTATTATCCCTGAAAACACCCCCCCCCCCCCCACTCACACACACACACACTCAAACACACACACACACACACACACACGCGCGCGCTCAAACACACACACACACACACACACACACACACATACTCACTCACTCACCCACCCATATTCTCTCCCTAAACGACTGTATAGTTTTTAATTTCTTCTTGGTTTGTTTCTTGTTTTTATTGTGTGGATGTATGGGTATTAAATTTATTTCATTATCATGACATATAATTTGAAACGAGTATAATCTAAAATGAGTGTTGATGGGATCGCATACTGTTTTGGGATTTATATATTGGATATTATCTCTGAAATACACACACACACACTCTCTGTCTCTGTCTCTCTCTCTCTCACCTTTTATCGTCCTGCTTATAGTCATAGTATATCCTGATGAAGGATTCATATTTTTATATTTTCAATACTTTATTGGACTTGCCTCTGTACTTAAGTTTTAATGAGTGCCCTATTTCAATATCTTATAATTATGTGTAACAAGTATGTGTACCATTTGACAATGTGTAGATGTTTATCTTTATGACTTATTAAGTTTGGTTGTGTTATTTTTCTTGGCTTTGTTGTTTCTCTTGTTCTTGTTGTTGTTGTTTGTCTGTTTTTCTCTTTTTTATCATCTTTTGTTGGTTTGGTTTTTCCTTCTCTTTTGTTTGTTTGTTTGTTTTGGTTAGGGTTTTTTGGGGGGTGGGGGTAGGGGTGGGGTATTCTTAGGATTTTCTTTTAATTACTTGCTTTTGGGGTGGGGGGAGGGTTGTTGGGGGGGAGCTGTTTTGAAAAGGGTTATTTCCCTTGTTTTTATTGCGAGACTGTATAAGTATTGGGTTATTATTATTAAGATGTATCCCTAACGGGCGGGGACTGGATGTAAAAAAGCACATGTGTGCTTATTCATTATCCTCGAAATAAAAGAATTTGTCATTGTCTCTCTCTCTCTCTCTCTCTCTCTCTCTCTCTCTCTCTCTCTCTTCTCTCTCTCTCTCGGGCTCGGGTGATCTCCCTTGGATATAGTCAAGCAAATTATTGTGGTGCTCTGCACCAAATTGCAGTAAAACACCAATTTCTGCAGCACCATGCCCGTTGTCGGACTTCCAACAGCGCTGGAGAAGACCTTGAGTGCTCTGTTAGAGGGGAGTCACCTGACCTCCTGGAAAGTCACAGGAGATGGCGACAATTTGACTGTCCTACTACGACTGAGACCTAGCTCTGAAGATGACAATATGGCGCATCAACAAGTGCAGCAGTCTGCCTCCCTGTGCTACCGTAAGAAGCCGCCAAGTCATGTGAGGCGCGACAAGAGAAGACTGGAGGAGAGGAGACAGGCAGCAGCCAAACCCGAGTTCGATGAAACTTCATGTGAAGTTTCAAATAATGCGAACTCCGGGCATTTATTATTTATGCCTACTCCCCCAGCAACCAGCGCTGTCACTCACACTGACACACCCCTGTCACCAGACAACACAGGGCCGCCTGTCTTGTGTTATGCAGGAGAATTTCGCCCTGCACCCCCTGACGTCACCGTGCCTACCGACACAGCAGCTAATCGGCAAAGCCAAATCAACCTTGTTGCCATGCCTACCGCTGATGTTGCCGCTACGCTGGAAGAGGACAGTGAGGACTGCTTGGACAAGGTACGTGACGCTGGATACGATGTGCACTTGATCCGCGACTATGTCGCTGAACTGACTGACCGATCGCTGCAGAGAAACCTCAGAAACACAAAAAGAAACCAGGATTTCGTCCATGTGTTTGTTTCCAATGACAATCCTGAAACTGTGATCTGTGAAAGCGATGATATGGTTTTTCAGTTCAGTTGTACAGCAGCAGCAGGTGACGAACCGTCAGACTTCTTTTGGATGGCAAAACGAAGCTTCAGGCACATGACTCGGGAAGAACGGACAGTCTACTCCAGGCTACGACAGTGGACACCAGGCGATCCCGAAAAATTTAAAGACAAAATCAGTGCTGGAATTCATGTTATGAATGTGATCATGGGTGCTGTGAGATTTTTCCTTGGTTAGTTGTGATAGCAGTTTTGCTCGTGCTTGCGGGTGTGTGTGTGTGTGTGTGTGTGTGTGTGTGTGTGTTGTATGTGTGTATGTATGTATGTATGTATGTGTGTGTGTATGTATGTGTGTGTGTGTGTATGTGTGTATGTATGTGTGTGTGTGTGTATGTATGTGTGTATGTATGTGTGTGTGTGTGGCGTGTATGTGTGTATGTATGTATGTATGTATGTGTGTGTGTATGTATGTGTGTGTGTGTGAGTAGAGGTGTGTGATGTGTGTGGGTGCGGGTATATGTGTATGGGTGTGCGTGCGTGCGTGCGTGCGTGCGCGCGCGGTGTGTGATGTGTGTGGTTGTGGATGTATGTGTATGGGTGTGCGTGCGTGCGTGCGTGCGTGTGTGTGTGCGTGTGTGTGTGTGTGTGTGTGCGTGTGTGTGTGTGTGTGTGTGTGTGTGAGAGAGAGAGAGAGAGAGGAGAGAGAGAGAGAGAGAGGAGAGAGAGGAGAGAGAGAGAGAGAGAGAGAGAGAGAAACAGAGACAGAGAGAGGGAGAGATGTCGAAACCAAGTGAACTTTTTGCAGCATATTTGTGACACACATACCTGTGACGTAATGTCATGAGCCAGTGGGCTAAAAGGACAGAACGCAGTGACTTGGAAACCTTGTCACGGACTTCTTCATTTGTGCTGTGTTGTCAATGGATTGTATGTTCAGTGTATCTCCACCCTCCCCCACCCCCATCCCTTTCCAATGGGCGAAAGCTTTATGCAATCAAATTATGTGTTGTTGTTGTTGTATGCAGGGTAGATTGATTGTGTTATTAATTATATGTGTATTTTGTGCCCAGTCCCCACCCCACTGTCCCCTTGTGAATGGGCATATTTGCTTAACACAATAAACATTTGTCATTGTCATTGTCATTGTCTCTCTCTCTCTCTCTGTTTTCTCTCTCTCTCTCTCTCTCTCTCTCTCTCTCTCTCTCTCTCACACACACACATATACACACATGCACACACGCGCGCGCGCGCACGCACACACGCACGCACACCCATACACATACACCCGCAACCACACACATCACACACCCCTACTCACTCACACACACACCACACGCACGCACGCACGCACACCCATACACATACACCTGCAACCACACACATCACACACCTCTACTTAATAATGATAATAATAATAATAATAATAATAATAATAATAATAAATGGAACTTATACAGCGCTATATCTTGCGAAGACAAATCAAAGTGCTTGCATTCAACCTATTCTTACACAGTCATGCAACCAATAACAAACGATTAGGCCTAATAGTTTAAACAAACAAATATTACAAATATGGTATGCTGCAGACCAAATCTATGAACTAAAAATCACGATAGTCAAAACCAGTTATTCAAAAGCACACACACACACCCACACACACACACACACACACACACACACACACACACACACACTCACACTCACACACACGCACGCAAGCACACACGCACACACACACACACACACTCACACTCACACACACGCACGCACGCACACACACACACACACACGCACGCAAGCACACACACACACACACACACACACACACACACACACACACACACACACACACACACACACACACACACACAAGTCATACATTTTGGCAGGGTGATGGAACAAAAGGATCCCTTTGGGTACATGGTTCCTTCAGCTCACTGAATCAGGATTATGACCTGCCCTCTCTCTCAGCAGGAGTCCTGATTAATTGACCCTACAGCCATCAGCTTCAAGATCAGACTGATGCGTTTCCTGATCATGTCCATTTTTAAAAATTTTATTGTACGCATGTGAAACGTGGACCATAACAGCAGACATTGAGAGAAGGATGCAGGCAATGGAGATGAGGTGCTTTCGCAAACTCCTTGGTACCTCATACAGAGGTCACATCACTAATGAGGAAGTGAAAACCCAGAATTAAAAACGTCATAGGACGACCACATGAAGAGGTCCTGACTTCAGTGAAAAGATGAAAACTAAAGGGGTACCGGCACGCCACACGAGCATCTGGATTAGCCAAGACTGTCCTACAGGGAAGAATGGAGAGCCATGATCGTCGATGTCTGCAGGACCAGACCAGACACTTGAAGAGGAGAGAGAGAGAGAGAGAGAGAGAGAGAGGGGGGGGGGGAGAGGGAGAGAGAGAGAGAGAGAGAGAGTCCTACAGGGAGGGAGAGGAAGAGGAAGAGGCAGACAGAGAAAACGATGGGAAGATATCATCAGAGAGTGGACTGGCCTTGAGTGGAACGAATTGCTACGGAAAGCAGAGGACGGTGTGAGTGTTGTTGTTGTTGTTGTTGTCTTCGATTTTACGTCTGTTCACTCTCAGTGATATTAGACGAGAAAACCCCCCCACATATATACAAGGGGTGTATGAGTATTGAGGTGGTGGTAGAGGCCCTACTGAAAAAAGCGAGGGGGGAAAAGTAGTCTAATCATGAAAAGAAACCGTGCAAAGCAAAAGATACAATTAAAAGTGTGTGTGTGTGTGTGTGTGTGTGTGTGTGTGTGTGTGTGTGTGTGTGTGTGTGTGTGTGTGTGTGTGTGTGTGTGTGTGTGTGTAAGTAAAGAGGAAGCCGGTTGCAAAATCTTCATCGGTGCCCCCACGGTTCATGGGACTACAGGATAGTGAAGATGTGAGGTGAGGAGGAGTGTGTAGGTCTAACGTGTTAAAAGCCTCAAAATAGGAAGCAGCCATTTATTTATGTATTTATTCTTTTATCTCGAGGATAATGGAATAAGCACTCAAGTGCTTTTTTCATTCAGTCGCAGTGTGTATGAAGTTTTGTACATTTTGTCATCCGAGAGTGGAGTCGGCACTGATGTTAACTCCAGAGGGAAAAATCCTCTTGAAGGAGATTCGAAATCGGGTCAGCAGATCACGAGCGCATCACTCTAACCACCAGGCTATCCCGTCCCCGTAATAATAATAATAATAATAATAATAATAATAGCAGCAGCAACAACAACAACAACAACAATAATAATAATAACAATAATAATAATAATAATAATAATAATAATAATAATAATAATAATAATAATAATAATAATAATAATAGCGATAATGAACAAAGCCTACATCTTACACCTCACCTGCCTATGAAAATCACAGACTTAAGGCAGGTACAAAACATTTTGAACTCCAGACAGAAGTTTGTTTTGTTTCAGGCTTAATCCGACAGTCTTATGTAATCCGCTTTATTATTATCATTTAAAAAAAAAAAAGACCAAACGCTAATGTATGTAACTTTTCACTAAACGCCTCTGCAAGAAAGCTGCCAACATCATACAGATGTGAAAGACATTTTACTTTTAACGAAACACTTTGAACAACGAAAAGCCCACGCCAATCAGGAGTCTGAAGCGTGTAATTTAGAGACAGAAATCAGTTTCTTTTCTGGAACAGATCCTTCAGCGCCTAGGCTTGATCACAGTTCTGGATTAAACCATTGACTCTGTGGGCAACAGCAAAGTGAGAGGCTGTATGACCAGTGGCTTTCCCCACTCATGGAATTCCACTTTACAGCTTAGTCTTTAGTGTTCGACTGTGACACTCTGACTAGGAGGCTTGACTTGCACAGTCCTTATATTGTGCTGCAGCCCTGGAAGCTGGTTGGCCTTTGGAGAGCATCTCCAACGCTGACTGTCCTTATGCCCACTTGGCCGAGAGAGTGGGGATGTACTGTGGGCAAGGCATCTCCACTATAATCAAGTTTCTGCCCAATTTCCCAAACAGCAGCTGCCTCCTCTGCTGTTTTGGAGGTCATCGGCGAACTGACAGACAAACATATGATAGGACCTTCAGCAAAATGAAAGGGGTAACAGTGTCTACTGCAAGCAGTACTGTAGATAAAGCGCTAACATGTCTTCTGCTGAAAACAAGCTTTCGTATCCCAAATCAACTTGAATGCATAAGCGACACACATACCAAGGAGAAAGTACAGAGCAAGTGTTTATTGTTTCATAGCAAGTGTTTATTGTTACATACAACAGGATATATCTAATAATAATAATAATAATAAAAATAATAATAAAATGATGATGATGATGATGATGATAATGTATGGTATTTATATAAGCAATATACATTAGCGTAACCAAAATTCACTACTTTCTGTAGATTACTTGAGTTGAGTTGAGTTGCATCTCTTTTTGATTTACTCCCCAAATATCCTTTTTCTTGTCCATATCCAGAAGAAAACAAAGAAGCCAGCTCGAAAAAAAAGCTGGAAAACAATTGCAAAAGTTTCTCTATAACAAGAAGATCACAAACACAAACACACACACACACACACACACACACACACACACACACACACACACACACACACACACACACACACACACACACACACACACACACACACATACACACACACGCACGCACGCACGCACGCACGCACACACACACACATACACACACACACACACACACACACACGCCCGCACACACACGCACGCACACACACACACACACACACATACACACACGCGCGCGCGCGCGCGCGCACGAACGCACGCAGGCACAAACACACACTCATACACACTTCCACCACCGTTACAAAACCTTAATTAATATCACATAAAGACTGTAACTCACATCACTTGAACGTTCTTTTTATTTCTATCCATTCATTACATTTTTTAAAAGAAAAAAAAAAGGGGCATGAAAATCACAACAACTTTATCACGAATATTATTATCATCAAATGTACTATTGATCCCCCCTCCCCCCTCCCCCTCCCCCACCCCCACTGCCCGCCATGGATGCTGGATGAGGTATGATACATGAACATTTTTTTTTTTATACTGTACTGTGCAATACATCACAATGCATTCATCTGTCTGTGTGTGTATGTATGTATGTATGTATGTATGTATGTATGTATGTATGTATGTATGTATGTATGTATGTATGTATGTATGCATTGCATAGGGGTGATCGCCATAGTGTTAAGCTAAGGAATGGCTACCAATAACGTAGTAGGCTTGCAACTAATCCCTTCAAGCCATGTTCTCACAGCAATTTATCAGGACCCTATTTTGAATTTCCTCAGAGCTTCGTTACTACTGCTGTGACTTGAAGGCAAAAAGTGATAGAGCCTCTTCGTCACCACTGCTGTGACTTGAAGGCAAAAAGTGATAGAGCCTCTTCGTCACCACTGCTGTGAATTGCAGGCAAAAAGTGATAGAGCCTCTTCGTCACCACTGCTGTGAAGGCAAAAAGTGATAGAGCCTCTTCGTCACCACTGCTGTGACTTGAAGGCAAAAAGTGATAGAGCCTCTTCGTCACCACTGCTGTGACTTGAAGGCAAAAAGTGATAGAGCCTCTTCGTCACCACTGCTGTGAAGGCAAAAAGTGATAGAGCCTCTTCGTCACCACTGCTGTGACTTGAAGGCAAAAAGTGATAGAGCCTCTTCGTCACCACTGCTGTGAATTGAAGGCAAAAAGTGATAGAGCCTCTTCGTCACCACTGCTGTGAAGGCAAAAAGTGATAGAGCCTCTTCGTCACCACTGCTGTGAAGGCAAAAAGTGATGAAGCCTCTTCGTCACCACTGCTGTGAAGGCAGTCCACTGTTCAGACTCCACTGCTCACGGCTGCGGATACAGCGCCTTGGCTCTGGTGCTGTGGTTGTGCTCTGTGAAGTTGGAGCACAGGCTGTGACCGCTGTTCTCGGAGGACAGAATCTCTATCCCCAGATCCTCCAAACGCTCTCCTCCTCCTCCTCGTCCTCCTCCTCCTCTCACCTTCTCCTCCCGCACACCATGATCAGCGACGCCAGAACGAGCTGACTCACGCTTTCTTTGAAGACCGCTTTGCGCCGGAGCGTGTGGCTGTGCTCCCTGGTTCGGGGCAGCGTGGGAAACACAGGCCACCGGTGGCTGGGGGGCGTTGCCTATCTTGACAGACACGGGGCGTTTCCGCTGGGTCTCGTTGTCTGCCTTGATGTCTCTCAAGTTGATCTCGGCCTCTGTCACCCCCCGGCGCGGATCCCCGTTGTCGCTGGAAGAAGAAGAGGAGGAGGAGGAGGGTGGGCCACGCTGCAGAGGTGGCGTCGTACAGGGTGAAGACTCTGAAGCTCGAGCTGCACGTGCTCTCTGGCTCGTGGGTCGCCTGCTTTCTGCCCGAGCCGCTCTCGACGCGTTGACTGGGACGTCTGCGCTGACCGGGGCCTTGCGCTGAGTGGCGTCGTGCTGCTGCTGCTCTCTGCTGGCAGACCCGCCCCAAGGAGACGGGACACGCTCTGGTACAGGGACGTTCAGGAGATGAGCCGGAGATCGTTGAGGAGGAGGAGGAGGAGAACTATCTCTGGACAAGGCGTTCATCTGCCTCCGCTCCTCCCGTTCTCTCCGCGACGACAGCTGAGGAAGCTCTCCAAGACCCTCAACGCCCGACGACCTCCCTGAAGACCTTCTGCGTCTGTGTGGATATCGAGGAGGAGGCGGACCACAATCCTCCTCCTCATCTTCGATGTTTCCCAAAGACCGAGATCTTCTCCGGCCTTTCAGGCGAGGTCGTCGAGGAGGACGAGGACAGGTGGCAGCAGCAGCAGCGGCAGGGGCCTGCAGAGGCGGTAGCAGGTCCTCAGCTTGTGAAGCGTGGCGGAGGTAGGCAGCGGCGCCTTCGTGAGGCAGGTACAACAGGTGAGGGGAGGAGAGGTGGTGGTGGTGGTGGTCAGGGCGTGAAGCTGAACGAGCTCTGCTGCGGTCAGGGGATCTGCGACGCGTGCGAGTGGCGCTGGGCTGAGGCGGTACGGGTTGGGGTTGGAGTTGGGGTTGGGGGAAGTGGCGGTTTCGTCTGGAAGGAGTGAGGGTGTCTGCGGGATAAAAGTGCTCTGGAAGCAGCTGTCTGGGCTGGAGAGAATTCTAAAAAAAAAGAAGAAAAAAGAAGAAAGGATTAGGATCGTTAGTCGTTGGGTTTTTTTTGGTTTTCTTTCTGTCTGTATCTTTGTCTCTGTCTTTCTGTCTCTGTCTCTCTCTTGCTCCTCCTCCCAACCTCCCCCCCCTCCTCCCTCTCTCTCTCTGCTACTTTGTTTCTCTTTCTGTCTCTATCTCTGTTTCTGTCGCTGTGTATGTATCCGTCTCTCTTTTATGTTTTTCTCGGTGTGGTGTGTGTGTGTGTGTGTGTGTGTGTGTGTGTGTGTGTGTGTGTGTGTGTGTGTGTGTGTGTGTGGCGCGCGTGTGTGTGTGTGTGTGTGTGTGTGTGTGCGTGTGTGTGTGTGTGTGTGTGTGTGTGCGTGCGTGCGTGTGTGTGTGTGTGTGTGTGTGTGTGCGCGCGCGCGTGTATATTTGTATGTGTGTGTGTGCGTGCGTTCATTCGCGTGCGCGCGCATGCGTGCACGAATACTTAAATGCATAGTTGCATGCATAAACGCTTGTAAGTTTGCGAGCGTGCACATGCACACCGCCCATGCCAATGTGTATGTGTTAGGGTAATGAACGGTTACACACATTATGACGAAGTGAACGGAAAACAAAGAGAGTAACATAATCCTTTAGAAAAGAAAAAACAACCACCACGAAACAAAGCAAAAACAACCCCCCCAAAAAAGAGTAAAAGAACCCTCCTCCCCCCCCCCAACCCCAACAGTTCCACAACAAGATAAAAAAAAAAAAAGAACAGGGCAGGTATCAGGCTGATTATTCATATTACGTGATATCACTAACTAAGATTAGCTAAATATCACCTCAACTGTCCAAGACTTGGTTGTTGTTTTTTTTCCAAAAAAATATTTATATTTCAGTTTAGGTTTGGTTACTATTTGTAGTTCCTTAGCTAGCGCTCCAAGGTTCACCGAAATATTATTATATATTATTATATTATATATATTATTAAAGCCGGATTTAGCCTTTTTGGGGACACAATATAAAGTAGCGGCACTCCATCTTCGGACATACAGACTTGTTCAAACTGACTACTACTGCGCTACATCAGGTTACCTCCTTCACTGGGCGCGCTGGAGATAACCTGGTTTGGCTCGAACGTAGCGAAGACTGCTAGTCACTAACAGAACCAGCGCACAAGGAACAGACAGAGATAACCTGGTTTGGCTCGAACGTAGCGAAGACTGCTAGTCACTAACAGAACCAGCGCACAAGGAACAGACAGAGATAATCGGGTGTCCCAAAACCTATGTGGTCGTTAGGGAGCGAAGTGTCAAGAGACCTCAGCTTCTGTGGAATCCAGCATCTTAGGAGTAGCGCCCAGCTCCTCTCCCTCACTGCTTTTACCTTCCCTGTCTATAAAAAGAAGAGAGGCAGCTACCGATATGAAGCTAGGTGAACTGGGGGACTGTACTGAAGGCAAGGCCTGCAAATCGTCCCCCATCTGCTACACAATCATGCTCAACGCTGTTTTTACAGCCATCCCATCTCCAACATACAGAAACTAACCAGACACCTGTATGTCCACATACACAATCCAGTACACATGTCCACTTACACAAACAAGACACCTGTCCACATAATTATACAAACAATACACATATCCGCATACACAAAAATATCCACATACACAAACATTCCACATACACAAACATTTCCCCATACACAAACGTGCCCACATACTCAAGCATGTCCACGTATACAAACATTTCCTCATACACAAACACGTCCACATACACAAACATTTCCCCATACACAAACATGTCCGCATACACAAACATTTCCCCATACACAAACATGTCCGCATACACAAACATTTCCCCATACACAAACATGTCCACATACACAAACATTTTCCCATACACAAACATGCCCACATACACAAACATTTCCCCATACACAAACATGTCCACATACACAAACACGTCCACATACACAAACACGTCCACATACACAAACACGTCCACAAACATGTCCACATACACAAACACGTCCACATACACAAACACGTCCACATACACAAACACGTCCACATATACAAACATTTCCCCCATACACACACATGTCCACATGCTCAAGCATTTCCTCATACACAAACATGTCTACATACACAAACATTTCTCCATACACAAACACGTCCACATACACAAACATTTCCCCCATACACAAACACGTCCACATACACAAACATTTCCGCATACACAAACATGTCCACGTATACAAACATTTCCTCATACACAAACACGTCCACATACACAAACATTTCCCCATACACAAACATGTCCACATACACAAACAAGAAACCTGTCCACACACACACACACACAAATAACACACACACACACACACAAATAACACACACACACATACACACAAATAACACACACACACAAATAACACACACACACACACACCACGCACACACACACCGCACACACATACACACAGAGAAAGAAAGTCACTAGAAGTGAACAGACGTAAAATTGAAGTCAACAACAACACACAGAAAGAAAGAAAGAAAGGAAAAAACCAACATACCTGAGCAAGCCTGCTTGCAGAAGGCCCTCTACTGCCGTGAGCGGTCATCCTCCTCCCCTCCCCCTCACTCTCCCCCTCCAGGTCCAAACCCATCCAGAGGCTCGTTTTCAAGAGTCGCTTCTCCATCGGAAGAACTGTCCCACGGACGGCCTCTAGCTCGAGGCGCCCTGTAGATGTCATACACCCTGTTGTTGCCCTCCTCCTCCACCCTCACCGTTAAAGGAAACCCTCCCCTCCTCCCCCGCGCATTTCTGGGCACAGTTTCTGCATCCTCGTAGCAGAAGCCAGGACGGCCTCTGGCAGGGCTGGGAGGTACGGCATGGTGATCCCAAATCGGGATTTCCCTATCTCCCCTCCCTTGACAGCCAGGGCAGTTACCCGGCAAGCAGCCGTCTCTTTCTCTAGGGAGAGCGTGTCGGAACCTGGGGTGACGGAAACAGTGCTCGCTCCTACTTCTGTGCAGATGCCGGCAGACGCACTCCCCCTGACTGTACCAGCAGCCTTCTTCCTCAGAACTGTAGCCGCATGCGTGCCGAGGATTTGGGGGCCGAGGTTCTAAACACGCGGTGGTAGGGCAGTTTCTCTCTGCACAGGTGATCGCAGCTCCGGGAGTGTCGTGGTCGGGATCTCCGGGGTTGGTCCTTGAGTAGATTCCCTCTTCGCTCAATGTTAGCGGCGTCGTCGTCGTCGTTGTTGTTGTTGTTGTC
>CM054148.1:26313121-26328121 GCA_028751875.1 Rapana venosa | reverse complement strand
CACTTTAAGTCACGGCAGATTTCTCTCCGCGAAATTCGGGCCGCTCTCCCCGGGGAGAGCACGTCGCCACAAGAGCAGCGCCACCCATTTTTTTTCTTTTTTCCTGTCTGCAACAGTATTTGTTTCCCTATCAGAGTGGCTTTTTTCTAAGAATTTTGCCAGGGACAACTCTCTTGTTGCCGTGGGTTCTTTTACATGCGCTAAATAATTATGTGCAACACACGGGACCTCGGTTTATCGTCTCATCCGAAAGACTAGCGCCCAGACCACCACTCATGATCTAATGGATGGGGAAAAAGTTTCGGGTCCAAACGGGATACGAACCATAGCACACTTCCGACCCGGACTTTTCGCTTTCTAGACAGGCGCGTTACCTCTAGACCACCGATCCACTAAGTCAGAGAGTCATAGTCGATCACTAAAGACTAAGCTTCAAAGTGGAATTCCATGAGTGGTAAAGCCTCTGGTCATACAGCCTCTCACCTTGCTGTTGCCCCCAGCGTCAATGGTTGAATCAAGAACTGTGATAAACCCCAGGCGCTTACACACACACACCACATTACACACACACCACACCACCACATCACAACACACACACACAACAACACACAACACACAACACACAACAGAACACAACACAACACACAACCCAACCCATTCCAACCCACGCACTCACACACACAGATACCACACTACACACACCATAACACAACCCAACCCATTCCCCGCCTCCACCAAACACACACACACACACACACACACACACACACACACACACACACACACAACACACCACACACACCACACACAACACACACACACACACACACACACTAACCACAATTCAGGTTCCTCCCCCCCCCCCCCCCCCATACCACAATATACTACACTACACTGCTCTACGCCACGCCACTCCACTATACTGTACTAATACTATACTATACTATACTAATACTATACTAATACTATACTATACTATACTATACTATACTATACTATACTATACTATACTATACTCATACTCATACTCTACTTACTCTACTCTACTCCACTCCACTCCACTCCACTCACTCTGCCCCACTCTCCTCTCCTCCACTCTCCTCTCCTCTCCTCTCTTCTACTCTCCTTTCCTCTCCCCTCTAGTCTCCTCTCCTCTCCTCTTCTCTCCTCTCCCTCTTCTCTCCTCTCCTCTTCTCTCCTCCCCTCTCCTCTCCCCTCTCCTTTCTTCTCCTCTCCCCTTCTCTCCTCTACTCTCCTCTCCCCCTCCTTTCCTCTTCCCTCTACTCTCCTATCCTCTCCTCTCTTCTGCTCTCCTCTGCTCTCTTTCTCCCCTCTCTTCTCCTCTCTTTTCCTCTCCTCTCCTCTCCCCTCTCCTCTCCTTTCCTCTCCTCTATTCTACTCTCCTCTCCTCCACTCCTCCTCTCCTCTCCTTTCCTCTCCTCTCCTCTGCTCTACTCTACCACTGTACTCTCCTCTCCTCTCCTCCCCTCTCCTCTCCTCTCCTCCCCTCTCCTCCCTCTCTTTTCCTCTCCTCTCCTCTCCCCTCTCCTCTCCTTTCCTCTCCTCTATTCTACTTCTCCTCTCCTCTCCTCCACTCTCCTCTCCTCTCCTCTCCTTTCCTCTCCTCTCCTCTCCTCTGCTCTACTCTACCACTGTACTCCCCTCTCCTCTCCTCCCCTCTCCTCTCCCTCCCCTCTCCCTCCTCCCCTCTCCTCTCCTCTCCTCCCCTCTCCTCTCTTCTCTTCTCCTCTCCTCTCTTCTCTACTCAACATAGATAAAGCCTCCACCCCCCTCGTACCCGTTATTTCAGACAGGGGTATGATCTTCATGTCAGTTTGATCCTGGGTGGTGTGGCCATAGACGTAGCAGATGTAGTTCATGTTGCGGTCGTGGGTGTAGCCCTTCAGCCGCAGGTACAGCCTGGATCTGGCTGCCTTGTTGTCGGACTTTGCTCGTTGGCGATCCTCTCGATCCTCTGCCGTGGGACACAGGCATGACCGTGTAGAGCAGAGGCAGTAGCAGGTATGTAGCAGTAGCAGCAGCAGCAGCAGCAGCAGCAGCAGCCGCAGTAGTAGTAGTAGTAGTAGTAGTAGTAGTAGTAGTGGGAGGAGGATGAGGAGTAGGAGGAGTAGGAGGAGGAGGAGTAGGAGGAGGAGGAGGAGGAGGAGTAGGAGGAGGAGTAGGAGGAGGAGTAGGGAGGAGTAGGAGTAGTAGTAGTAGTAGTGGTAGGGGTAGTGGAAGTGGTAGTAGTAGTTGGAGGAGGAGGAGGAGGAGGGTGGTATTAGTAGTAGTAGTAGTAGGAGGAGGAGGAGGAGGAGTAGGAGAAGGGAGAGGAGTAGTAGTAGTAGTGGTAGGGGTAGTGGTAGTGGTAGTAGTAGTAGTAGTGGGAGGAGGAGGAGGAGGAGGAGGAGGAGTGGTAGTAGTAGGAGTAGGAGTAGTTGTAGTAGTAGTTGTAGTATGAGGAGGAGTGGAGGAGGAGTAGGAGCAGTTGTAGTAGGAGGAGAAGGAGTAGTAGTAGGAGTAGTAGGAGGAGGAGGAGGAGAAGTAGCTGTAGTAGGAGTAGTAGGAGTAGTAGTAGTAGGAGTAGTGGTAGTGGTAGTTGTAGTTGTTGCATTAGTAGTAATAGAAGTAGTAGTAGTAGTAGTAATAGTAGTAGTAGTAGGAGGAGGAGAAGGAGTTGTAGTAGTAGTAGTTGTCGTTGTAGTAGTAGTAGGAGGAGGAGGAGAAGGAGGAGTAGGAGTATTTGTAGCAGTAGGAGTAGTAGTATTAGTTGTAGTAGTAGGAGGAATAGGAGTAGGAGTAGTTGTAGTAGGAGGAGAAGGAGTAGTAGTAGGAGTAGTAGTAGTAGGAGGAGTAGGAGTAGGAGAAGTAGCTGTAGTAGGAGTAGTAGTAGTAGGAGTAGTGGTAGTGGTAGTAGTTGTTGGATTAGTAGTAGTAGTAGAAGTAGTAGTAGTAGTAATAGTAGTAGTAGTAGGAGGAGGAGGAGGAGAGTAAGAGTAGAAGCAGTAGTAGTAGTGGTAGGGGTAGTGGTAGTGGTAGTAGTAGGAGGAGGAGGAGTAGGAGTGGTAGTAGTAGTAGGAGGAGGAGGAGGAGGAGTAGGAGTAGTTGTAGTAAGAGTAGGAGTAGTAGTAGGAGTAGTAGTAGTAGTAGTAGTAGTAGTAGTAGTAGTAGTGGTAGTAGGAGTAGTAGTAGGAGTACTGGTAGTAGGAGTAGTAGTAGAAGTAGTAGGAGTAGGAGTAGTAGGAGTAGTAGTGGTGGTGGTGGTGGTGGTGGCAGTGGTAATGGCGGTGGTGGTGGCGGTGGTAGTGTATTTAGTAGTGTAGTAGTAGTAGTAGTGGGGGGTGGGATGGCGGTGGTGGGGGTGGTGGTGGGGGGGTAGTAGTAGTAGTAGGTGGCGGGTGGTGGGGGAGGTTGGTGGTGGTGGTAGTAGTAGAGTAGTAGTAGTAGTGGGGTGGTGGTGGTGGTGGTGGTGTGAAGTTAGTGGTAGTAGAGGTTGGTAGTATGGTTGTTTTTTTGTTGTTGTTGTGTGTGTAGTGGGTGGTGGTGGTGTGGTGGTGATGTGATGGCGTGGTGTGGTTGTAGTGTGTGTTGCGTGCAACGGGCGTGTGGATGTTGGTGTGTAAATGTATAAGCACATGCAGCCTAGTACAGTGCAGGAACAAGGGGGAAAATACTACCATATATACACCCCACCCCTCCCCACCTACCCATACCCATCCAACAACAACCCGCTCCCCCCCAACGGAGCACACTATGGAAAATAAAAATCTGATTTTTTGCTGTACATAATCCCACCACACCCCCCCGACACACACACCACCCCCATTCCAATCAAACCTAACAAATCACACATACCAAACCACACACACCACAAAATCACACCACAACCCACCACACCCACCCCACCCACCACACCCACCACTACCCACACACACACCCCAACAAATCACACAACCACACCACACAACACCCAAATAACAACCCACACCCACCCCACACCCAACACCCCCACCCCACCACCCAACCCAACAACACATCAACAAATCCACACCATACCACACACACCACACCACACCACACAAATCACACCACACCACCACCCCCACCACACCCACCACCCCACCCCCACACACACACCCACACAACAATCAACAAATCACACCATACCATACCACACACACACCACATCACCATCCCCAACACCCAACAAATCACACACACCACCACCACACACACACACCACACAAACCTCAACAAATTACCATCCATACCCACCACACCATCCACACCCTCAACAATCACACCATACCATACCCACCCACACCACACTACTCACACACAACACCAACAAAAATCACACACATACACCACACCACACCACACACCACACCCACACCACACCCACACACACCACCCCACCCACACCACTGGCATCCTTCAGTACCAAGACTATGGGATTTCCTCTAGTTTATTCGCTAGGTTCAGCTGTGGTGGGTTGGCTGGCAGTCCTCACGGGAATGACAGACAGTGCCTATGGCAGAGGAAGGCACAGATGAAGTCTGACAATGCTGGTCTGTCTGTCTGCCTGGGCTGCAGCCTTTCTTCTCGCTCTCTTTGCCTCGTGCTGCTGAGCAAGTGTCTCTTCGAACTTGGAGAGACCTTTCTGCGCAGTCTGTCTCTTACAACACCACATACACACCATAACCCCGCACACACCAGCACACCACACAATACCACACAACATGACACCCCACCACCCACCCCACATCCCACCACACCACACCACGCCACACACACCAGCACACCACAAAACACCACACCCATCCATATCCCCCCCCCCACCCCATCACACCACAAACACCCCACCCCCACCACAACACACCCACCATATCCCACACCCACCACCCGCCACACACCCCTCACCCACACCACCCCATACCGCCGGTGGGAACAGATGACAAAATTTACAAAAAAACCGCATACACGGGGACTGAATGTAAAAAAAGCACATGAGGGCTTATTCCATTATCCTCGATATAAAAGAATAAATAAATAAATAAATACCCGACACAACCCCCCCCCAACCCCACCCTCACACCACCCCATCACTTTCCACCAAACCCCACCACACCCCATCACCCTTCCCACCCCACCCCCACACCCCTACCCCACCCCCACCCCATACCCACACCCCACCCACCACATCCCACCCCACCACACCCCACCCCACCCACCCACCCCTACCCCCCCCCACCCCACCCACCCCCACCCCACCCCCCACCACACCCACCCCACCCACCCCTACCCACCACCCCCACCCCACCCCACCCATCCCCACACCACCCACCACCACCCCATCCCCACCCCCCCACCCACCCCACCCCACCCCACACCCCCCACCCCACACCCCACTAACAACACAACACAACGCACTAGCCACACGACGAACACGATAGGCACTGTAGGCACAAAAATTGATGTCCTGCTAGGCAAGCTTACTTGCACGTTGGGCGGGGCCACAGGTCTGGAGTCAGGGTCGGTGAACAAGGGCCGCTCCACGCCACTGACACTGTCGTAGTATTTGATGATGATGGGAGGCGTCAGCAGTTCGGCAAACTCCGCCTTCCCCTTGGGGCATTCACAGACCAAGTCCAAATCCCAGCCCTGGCCTGCTCTGTGTCTGGAGAAGTAGCTCCACGTGAAGGCTGAAACAAAAACCCAGATGTCACAGGAAGGTGTTTTTTTTATAATAATAATAATAATAATAATGATAATAATAATAATAATAATAATAATAATGTATGGAATTTATATAGCGCTGAATCTTGTAAAGCAACAAATCAAAGCGCTCAGATTTCATTTCCTACCACTTTAAGTCACGGCAGATTTCTCTCCGTGAAATTCGGGCTGCTCTCCCCGGGGAGAGCGGGAGAGCGCGTCGCCACAAGCGCAGCGCCACCTTTTTTTTTTTTTTTTGGTGCTGTTTTCAAATTTTGGGGGTGAGGGGTGGGTTGGGGTTTTGTTTGTGGTTCAATTTGTTTTTGGGTTGTTGTTTAAAAAAAAAAAATTGTGGTTATTACCATCAGTGCCCGGTTGGTGTTTTTTTTTAAAAAAAAAAAACAGTTCTTGATTCAACCATTGACGCTAGGGTGTGTGGTGTGTGTGTGTGGGGGGGGGGGGGGGGGGGGGTGGGATGGAGGGGGGGCAACAGCAAAGTGAGAGGAGGCTGGTTGTATGATCAGTGGCTTTCCCTCCGCTCATGGAATTCCCGCTTTATAGCTTGAGTCTTTAGTGATCGACTGTGACTAGGAGGCTGGACTCGCACAATCCTTACGTGCTGCAGCCCTGGGGGCTGGTTGGCCTTTGGAGAACATCTCCAACGCTGACTGTCCTTATCCCTACTTGGCCGAGAGAGTGGGGGTGTTTTATGGGCAAGGCATCTCCATTATAATAATAATAATAATAAAAAAATCTGCCCAATTTTCGAAACAGCAGCTGGCTCCTCTACTGTTTTGGAGGTCAGCGTCCAACACGACGGACAAGCATGTCTTTTGTGCGTGTGTGTGTGGTCAGTGTGCTGTTTTGAATACGTATCTGTTGCACTCTGAGAGACAAGCGGAGGCCCAGCCCAGTAGAACTTCAGGAAAAACTCTGGAGACTGGCGGGGTCACTACGACAGACTGCAGACTTTGCCATCCAGACCAGATTAACAATTTAGCATAAAGGAGGAGGAGGAGGTGGAGAAGACGGAGGAGACGGAGGAGACGGAGGAGGAGGGGGGAGGAGGAGGAGGAGGGAGGAGGAGGAGGAGGAGATTTGTTGTGTGTTGTTTTTGAATATTTTTGTGCGCTGTTTTGAATGTTTGTTTGCGTGTTTGTTGTTTTGAACGTTTATCAGTGTGTTGTTTTTCAATATTCTGTGTGCGCTGTTTTTACATGCTCATTATGTGATGTTTTGAATGTTCATTTGTGTGCTGTTTTCAATGTTTATCGTTTGCTGTTTTCAATGTTTTATTTGTATGTTGTTTTGAATGTTTATTGTGTTCTGTTTCGAATGTTTATTGTGTTCTGTTTCGAATGTTTATTGTGTGCTGTTTTGAATGTTTATTGTGTGCTGTTTCGAATGTTTTATTGTGTGCTGTTTCGAATGTTTATTGTGTGCTGTTTTGAATGTTTATTGTCTGCTGTCTTGGATATTTACTGTGTGCTGTTTTGATTAATAACCGTGTCCTGTTATGACCATTTATTGTGTGCCGTGTTGACCATTTTATCTTGTGCTGTTATGACCATTTATCTTGTGCTGTTTTGACTATTTATCTTGTGCTGTTATGACCATTTATCTTGTGCTGTTATGACCATTTATCTTGTGCTGTTTTACCTTGTGCTGTTTTACCTTGTGCTGTCTTGACCATTTATCTTGTGCTGTTTTACCTTGTGCTGTGTTGACCATTTATCTTGTGCTGTTTTACCTTGTGCTGTTTTACCTTGTGCTGTCTTGACCATTTATCTGGTACTGTTTTACCTTGTGCTGTGTTGACCATTTATCTTGTGCTGTTTTACCTTGTGCTGTGTTGACCATTTATCTTGTGCTGTTTTATCTTGTGCTGTTTTGACCATTTATCTTGTGCTGTTTTGACCATTTATCTTGTGCTGTTTTATCTTGTGCTGTTTTATCTTGAGCTGTTTTGACCATTTACCTTGTGCTGTTTTATCTTGTGCTGTTTTACCTTGTGCTGTTTTACCTTGTGCTGTTTTACCTTGTGCTGTCTTGACCATTTATCTTGTGCTTTTTCTGTCTGTTGACCATTTATCTTGTGCTGTTTTACTTGTGCTGTTGTTACTTGTGCTGTTGACCATTTATCTTGTGCTGTTTTATCTTGTGCTGTTTTGACCATTTATCTTGTGCTGTTTGACCATTTATCTTGTGCTGTTATCTTGCTTACTTGTGCTGTTATTATCTTGGCTGTTTTGACCATTTATCTTGTGCTGTTGCCATTTTATCTTGTGCTGTTTTACCTTGTGCTGTTTTACCTTGTGCTTGTCTTGACCATTTTCTTATGTGCTTTTGCATTTATCTTGTGCTGTTATGACCATTTATCTTGTGCTGTTTTACCTTGTGCTGTATGACATTATCTTGTGTGCTTGACCATTTATCTTGTGCTGTTTTATCTTGTGCTGTTTTGACCATTTATCTTGTGCTGTTTTGACCATTTTATCTTGTGCTGTTTTATCTGTGCTGTTTTACTTGTGCTGTTTGACCATTTATCTTGTGCTGTTTGACCATTTATCTTGTGCTGTTTGCATTTATCTTGTGCTGTTTTACCTTGTGCTGTTTGACCATTTGTCTTGTGCTGTGTTGACCATTTATCTTGTGACTTTTTATCTTGTGCTGTTTTATTGTCGTACCATTTATCTTGTGCTGTTATTTATCTTGTGCTGTTTGACCATTACTGCTTTACTTGTGCTTCTTGACCATTTATCTTGTCTGTATACTTGTGTGTTTTACTTGTGCTGTTTTGACCATTTATCTTGTGCTGTGTTGACCATTTATCTTGTGCTGTTTTAATTCTTGTGCTGTTTTATCTTGTGCTGTTTTGACTTTGCTGTTATATCTTGTGCTGTGTTGACTTTCTATTTATCTTGTGCAGTGTTTGACCATTTATCTTGTGCTGTTTTATCTTGTGCTGTTATGACCATTTATCTTGAGCTGTGTTGACCATTTATCTTGTGCTGTTTTTCTTGTCTGTTTACCATTTATCTTGTGCTGTTTTATCTTGTGCTGTTTTATTGACCATTTATCTTGTGTTGTTTACTTGTGCTGTTTGACCATTTATCTTGTGCTGTTTTATCTGTGCTGTTTACCTTATCTTAGCTGTTTGACCATTTATCTTGTGCTGTTTGACATTATCTGTGCTTGTTTTGGCTGTTTTATTACTTGTAGCTGTTTTGACTTTATCTTGTGCTTTGACCATTTATCTGAGCTTTCTTACTTGTGCTGTTATCATCTTGTGCTGTTTATCTGTGCTGTTTTGACCATTTATCTTGTGCTGTTTTATCTTGTGCTGTTATGACCATTTATCTTGTGACTGTGGTTGACCATTTATCTGTGTGTTGTTTTATCTTGTGACTGTTTTGACCATTGCTGTATTTATCTTGTGCTGTTTATATCTTGGCTGTTTGACCATTTATCTTGTGCTGTTTATCTTGTGCTGTTATGACTATTTATCTTGTCTGTTTTATCTTGTGCTGTATGACCATTTATCTTGAGCTGTGTATGACCATTTATCTTGTGCTGTTTGACCATTTTATCCTTGTGCTTTATGATCATTTATCTTGTGCTGTTGACATTTATCTTGTGCTGTTATGACCATTTATCTTGTCTGTTATGAGCTTAATCTTGACTGTTTTATCTTGTGCTGTTTGACCATTTATCTTGAGCTGTTTGACCATTTCTTGTGCTGTTTTATTGTGCTGTTATGACCATTTATCTTGAGCTGTGTTTATCTGTGCTGTTATGACCATTTATTTGAGCTGTGTTGACCATTTATCTTGTGCTGTTTTATCTTGTGCTGTTTGACCATTTATCTTGACTGTGTTGACCATTTATCTTGTGACTGTGTTATAATCTTGTGCTGTTTTACCATATCTTGCTGTTTTGACCATTTATCTTGTGCTGTTTGACCATTTATCTGTGCTGTTTTACTTGTGCTGTTGACCATTTATCTTGTGACTGTTTTATCTGTGCTGTTTGACCATTTATCTTGAGCTGTGTTGACCATTTATCTTGAGCTGTGTTGACCATTTATCTTGAGCTGTGTTGACCATGTTTCTTGTGCTGTTTTGACCATTTATCTTGTGCTGTTATGACCATTTATCTTGAGCTGTGTTGACCATTTATCTTGTACTGTTATGACCATCTTGTGCGTGTTTTTTATCTTGTGCTGTTTTGATCATGCTGTTATCTTTGACTGTGTGTGTGACCATTTTACTTGTGCTGTTTTATCTTGTGCTGTTATGACCATTTATCTTGTGTATGTTGCATTTATCTTGTGCTGTTATGACCATTTATCTGTGCTGTGTTGACCATTTATCTTGTGCTGTTTTACCATTTATTGGCTGTTATGACCATTTTCTTGTGCTGTTTGACCATTTATCTTGTGCTGTTATGACCATTATATCTTGTGCTGTTTTATTCTTGTGCTGTTATGACCATTTATCTTGGCTGTGTTGACCATTTATCTTGTGCTGTTATGACCATTATTTCTGCTGTGTTTATCTTGTGCTGTTATGACCATTTATCTTGAGCTGTTATGACCATTTATCTTGTGCTGTTGCATTTATCTTGTGCTGTTTGACCATTTATCTTGTGCTGTGTTGACCATTTATCTTGAGCTGTTATGACCATTTATCTTGTGCTGTTATGACCATATATCTTGTGCTGTTATGACCATTAAATTTTACCTTGTGCTGTTTTATCTTGTGCTGTTATGACCATTTATCTTGTGCTGTGTTGACCAATAAATTTTACCTTGTGCTGTTTTATCTTGTGCTGTTATGACCATTTATCTTGTGCTGTGTTGACCATTAAATTTGAGCTTGTTTGACCATTTCTCTTGTGCTGTTTTGACCATTTATCTTGAGCTGTTTTGACCATTTATCTTGTGCTGTTTTGACCATTTCTCGTGCGCTATTTTCACTATTTATTGTGTGCTGTTTAGAACATAGACGGAGGGTGTTTGATTATGAACAGTATGCTGTTTGAACACTTTACAGTGTGTTGTTTGAACAGTAATAGTAAAACTGTTTGACCATTTTGCAGTGTATTGTTTGACCATTACTGTGTGTTGTTTAACCATTTCTACAGTGTGTGGTTTGACCATTTTACAGTGTGTTGTTTGAACATGAACAGTTTGCTATTTGACCATTTTACAGTGTCTTGTTTGACCATTTTACAGTGTGTTGTTTGAACACTTACAGTGTGTTGTTTGACCATTTTACAGCGTGTTATTTTGAACATGAACAGTATGCTGCTTGAACATTTTACAGTGTGTTGTTTGAACATGAACAGCTTGCTGCTTGAACATTTTACAGTGTATTGTTTGATTATTTTACAGTTTTCTGTTTGAACACTTTACTGTGTATTGTTTGAACATTTTACAGTTTGCTGTTTGAACATTTTACAGTGTGTTGTTTGAACAGGAATAGTAAAAGTGTTTGACCATTTTGCAGTGTATTGTTTGACCCTTTTACAGTGTGTTGTTTAACCATTTTACAGTGTGTGGTTTGACCATTTTACAGTGTGTTGTTTGAACACTTTACAGTGTGTTGTTTGAACATGAACAGTTTGCTGTTTGACCATTTTACAGTGTCTTGTTTGACCATTTTACAGTGTGTTGTTTGACCATTTTACCGCGTGTTGTTTTGAACATGAATAGTACAGCTGTTTGCACACACACGAAAACATGTCATACACCTGGCCCAATTTTACTACACTAAAGCACTGAGTACTCAGTTCTCTGACACAGCAGAGACAGATTATCAGGCTGACCAGAGAGGCGAGAGGGAAGAGGAGGGGGGGGGGGGGGGGGGGGGGGAGGGGGGGGAGGAGGGAGGCACAACACTAGAGTACCCCTCCACTGCTTTCTTCAGAAGAGAAAGCCGTACACCGTGTAGACAAGACGTTTTGTGTCGAAGCGGCAGGTGTACGCAAACCCAGACGAGTCTTGCTTGTTCAAACAGCACCAGAGTATGTTCTTTCGAGCCAGAAGGCCCATAGAGCCGGAGCTTATCCCGGTTTCTGTAGCGTTGAGCAAACTGATGGTTTTTCACCACCCCTGTGACAGGACGCTAGTCTGTCGCCAGATACTTCCCCAGCAGAGCTGGTACCCACTTGTACACCTGGGTGGAGTGAGGAAAATAGGAGTAAAGTGTCTTTCCCAAGGACACAACACCGAGCCGAGCGGGGATCGAACCCGCGACCTCTGGATCACGAGTTGACTGCCTAAACCACTCGACCACGGTGTCTCCTAAAACAGCACCACTACATATATAATTATTAGATAACACAGCGACGAGTAAAGAAGGGCGTGAATCCGTTCATAGCTATATATAGAAATAGATTATATTCCTCGAAATTAAAAGAAAAAAAACCGCACACACACACACTCACGCACGCACGCACGCGCGCGCACACACACACACACGCGCGCGCGCATACATACATACATACATACATACATACATACATACATACGCGCGCACGAGTGTGTGTGTGTGTGTGTGTGTGTGTGTGTGTGTGTGTGTGTGACTGTCTGTCTTGTCTGTCTGTCTCTCTCTCTGTCTGTCTCTGTACGCGTGCACATGCACTCCAATGTGTGTGCATACCTCTGTGTCTGTGCATACGCGATGCGCGCTCGCGTGCACACGCGCAGACGGACGTGCTAATACGTGTTTTCGCCGCAGCAGTTTGTTTTACGAAGAAAACCAACTTGATTTCAAAGCCGTTTATCTTTCGCTTTGCCTTCATACCCTCTCTCCCCGTCCCCTCTCTCACCCCTCCCCCTTCCCCCATCCCTCACCCCTTCACCCTTTTCCTCCACCCTTTTTACCCCCTCCCCTCCCCCTTACCCCTCCCCCCCCCCCCCCCCCATTCGCCTTACTAGCCTACACTGTTGACAATCCCAGGAAAATTAAATAACTGGGACAAAGAAACAGGTTCATAAAAGGTGCAACGATTTAAAAAAAAAAATGCTAGCATCCTATATCCTGAGCACGTAGATTCTGCTTCATAGTAGAGAGGAAAAACAGAAAAGAAAAATATATAAAGAAAAAGAATTTAAAAAAAAAAAGAAGAAGTCTGTACTGGTTTTGGTTTGACTGTCAAGGCTGTGTCTCTTCAAGGGTACACAACACACACACACACACACACACACACACACACACACACACACACACACACACACACCCTATATATCATAATTATATATATCATATATATTATGTGTATAATTTATACAAAATCTATCTATCTATCTATCTCTCTCTATCTCTCTCTCTCTCTCTATCTATCTATCTATCTATCTATCTATCTATCTATCTATCTATCTATCTATCTATCTATCTATCTATCTATCTATTTATCTATCTATCTATATCTATCTATCTATCTGTCTGTCTGTCTATCTATCTATCTATACACTCATACATATCTATCTATCTATCTATCTATCTATCTATCTATCTATCTATCTATCTATCTATCTATCTGTCTGTCTGTCTGTCTGTCTGTCTATCTATCTATCTATCTATCTATCTATCTATCTATCTATCTATCTATCTATCTGTACACTCATACATATCTATCTATCTATCTATCTATCTATCTATCTATCTATCTATCTATCTATCTATCTATCTATCTATCTATCTATATTTGTTTAGAATTGTATTGTGTTGTGTTGTGCTGTATTGTCTACAGCTTTCAGATAGAAGGTTTCTCTGCATAAATTTCTGGCTGCTCTTCATGGATCCAGCCCGTCGCCGCAAGAGTAGCGCCACCCACTTTCATCTATACATTTCCTGTTTGCAAATGTACTTGTTTCACTATGACTGTATGAGCGTAACTCTTTTCTTCTGAAATCTGCCAAGGACACCTCTTTTGTTACCGTGGGATCTTTTACGTGTGCTAAACGTGTGTTGCACATTGGACTTAGGTTTATCGTCTAATCTGACAGGCTAGTATTCAGACCATCATTCAAGGTCTTAATTTTAAAAATCTTCAAGGGAGGGGGGTGGGGAGAGGTTTGGGTTTATATGGGGAACAAACTCATCACTTCTCGCTTTTTAGGGGGACGGGATAGCCTAGTGGTTAGAACATTGCGCTCGCAATCTGACGACCTGGGTTCGATTCCCGTTCAAGGGGATATTTTCCCCTGGAGTTAACATCAGTGCCGACTCCACTCTCCCCAAAAGTCCTTCGGTTGAGACTATAAACCGAGGTCCCGTGTACGAAAGCACGCAGAACATCTTGCGCACACGATAAATCCTGTTCCGCTTTTCGACAGAGTAGGCCATTGTATGCCGGTGAGAACAGATGACAGCATTTACAAACCGCAACACACGGGGACTAGATGTAAAAAAGCACATATGTGCTTATTCCATTATCCTCGATATAAAAGATATATATTATTATATAATAAATTATTTTTATATATTAAAAATTATATTTATATATATTATATATATATTTATATATATATTTATATATATATTTTTAAAAATTTGTGTGTGGTGTGTCGTGTGTGTATAGGTGTGTGTGTTATAGGTGTGTGTGTGTACGTGTGTGTGTAGGTTTTTGTGTGTAGGGTGCGTGTATAGGTCTGTGTGTGTACGTGTGTGTGTAGGGTGTGTGTGTGTATAGGTGTGTGTATAGGTGTGTGTGTGTGGGTAGGTGTGTGTAGGAGGGGGGGGGTTTGCGCGTAGGTAGGTTGTGTTATGGTGTGTATGTATGTGTGTGTTTGGTTTTAGGTTTTGTGTGTAGGTGTGTTTTTTGTGTGTGTAGGTGTGTGTGTGTGTGTAGGCGTATATGTGTGTGTGGAGGGAGAAGGGGGGACGGGGCAGGAGAATGGACCTGCTGCCAGTGGTAAAGGTCAGTATCGGATAATTTTCAAGCGATCGAAATGTGAGAGGAATCAGCAGTGTCCTAAAGCTTGTAGTCTACATGCAGTCAGTGTACATACAGTCTTTCCATAAGACGACAAACCGAGGTGGGTGTGTAGCGCGGGTGACAGAGGAACCCCACAGGATCTACACACAGAATTGTCCCAGGTAACAGTTCTGTGGAGGGAGGTTATTGCTCTGAGGAAACAACTGAAACACACAACACACACCACACCCCACACACACACACAACACACACACACACACACACCTGACATTACATGCAGACTTAGATTTAAAACGAGTGCCTCTGCTGCCTTTGAGGCGGGCGACACGCTGTGTC
>CM054148.1:26303121-26308121 GCA_028751875.1 Rapana venosa | reverse complement strand
GTGCTGGTGTCGTACACCATATCAGACAAATGCACGGAGAATAAAGCCAGTGCAGATGTACCGCCAGCACACTACAACAACCATAACTCGGTAGACAGAGTCGTCTCCGACATGGCTCCAGATTGACAGTTTACCACGATGACGGCCTAGATGAGAAGTGGAATACCATTAAAGTCAACAACGAAGTATGAAGAACGAGAATACAGTTGTTGAACAAACATGTTTGATGCATTGAAGGGAAATGTGTGGTATCCAGAAAAGGATGTGAACAATCTTAGGGCTGAAAATGCTGCTTAAAACAATCACAATACAGACGAATGACAAGTGGGAAAAAACTAGAAAAGAAAGCTCACATCAAGAAGGCCGGTCAAGACGATTCAACATAATATTCATGGCATGTGGAAAAAGAAAGGTAACGAGACTATCATGCTGATTGTGAAATGTTCGTGAAAAATCTTCTTTCAGAAAAAATGATGTATGCTGATGTATAAGTTTGATAGTGTGCACATGAAACATCTAAACCAAACTCTCCCATTATTGCCTAGGGTTTGTTTTTATCAGATAAGCTTAGAATATTGTAGCTAAAACGTTTAAAGGTTCAAGATTTTTTGTAGATGACGATTTTTCAAAACTGTGAGAGATATTAGGCACAATCTGACCCCATACATGAAAGTGGCTAAGGGCAAGGGAAAAAAATGTGATATGGTCTTTGATCATTTGATCATTAATGGCGAAAGGAGACCCTTAATGATCTTCAAAAGAAGGTATAGCTTGTTGGCCGGCCATACAATCCCCATCCTGCCATAGTCTCAATTTAACAGGGGGTAGATAAGTAACAGACCCCGGTCACGCAGCCTCAGTTAGACACTCATGTAATAGGGCTTAGCCAAGTGAGCTTCATGCAGTGAGGCGTGACAACTTCACCACACACAGGCTAACAAAGACAGGTCTGACATTGACCTACACTAACACAAGCTGACAATGGAGTATTGTAGCAGTCTTTTAATAGGACCTTCTTTAAACCCTGTTGAAAGCATAAATGCCCTGGTCTTGTCATGTCAATGGAATTGGTGAAAGTGTCAGTCTAGATCGGTGACAATGGAATTGTGGGGCAATACAGATAAAACAAATAAAGCTTTTCATTTTTGTCTGGAAGTATATGGATTGTTTGTCAAAATTGGCTGATAAGATTTTGTATCTTATGTGGCGTAGCTTTGACTTTATATGTCGACAGAAACATTCCTGAAAATGTCCAGCCAGATGTTTTTACTGGTTACAAGGCCTTCTGTAAGTCAGCAATTAAAGTTTAGCCATCAAGGGAGCATCTATGTTTAGTTTGTTTAATAAGGCATGAGTTTATCTGCCTTTGTGAATGTTTAGATGTTCCTTATCCTATATTGTGCATTTTTCTCTGTGACAATCTTCGTTGTGTACAGCATGAAAATTTTGCTAGTTCGTGTCTATATCCCCTGAAGGTTCGCCTTTTTATAACTGTTTGACAATGTAAAGGAATTGCGATGTTTGGAATGTTTGAAGAATGTTTAGTAAATTGTTTGTTGACAACTGGATGAAGTAGATATATTACTAGTGGAGACTTAAACACAGACCTCGAAACTTTTCTTGTCAGCAGTAGACAATGCACACTTTAGTTCAGATATCCTAAGTAAAATATGTCTCTCAATCAGCAATCGTAAGTCTGAGATGTGTTATCAACATTTAATGGTAAATTACTATTGAATATGTCACTGCTCTTAGTTTACAAATTCTAAATGGCTATGTAATGGTGACCAACAAGTCGCAATACATACTCTCTGAGGGAGTTGTATGTTAATGATTATTTTTAGTGTCAGAATGATTTGTTCTCACAGATTTTTGACTCATGTCGTCTTGTGTGTTCTGAGCTCTGAGTCTGATCACCTTCCTGTTGAATATATATAATACCAGTATAGTATACAGAGGTGGAAACTGGAAGCCATCTGTTATTGGAAAAGTTGTAATGGGATGAAAACCAAACTTCTCAGTTTATAAAGAAAATCGTCCAGGATGTTAACATGGTGAAATTTTTTATTAATGCCTTGCAATGATTGATGAGAACATTAATAAAGCTTTAGATTTGTTTAACGTTTTCATACAAGCCAGTGCGGATTGTATAAAAATCAGGTACTATCCAAGAAAGGTCCAGCAAATGATACTTGTTGATAATGAATTTAAAAGTATAATAAAAGGTCAGAAAACTTCTGAGACTTTCCGAAAACAATAAGAATGAGAAAAAAACGTGTACTGTGGCACAAGAAGGGAATATAAATGCAAAGGCTTGAACGAAAAAAGAAACAGTATAGAAAACCTTACTTGCAGATAGGATGTCTCTATCTCTTCTCAATCCAGTTTCCTGGAAAAGTGTTTAAAGAAGCGTCATTAGAAAAAGTCAAGCCAAAGATAGTATATCAGTTGACAATGGGTTTCAACCTTTCAACCCTGTTGGAGAAGACCATTAGCCAACCTTCCATGATTACTGATGTTGACAGTGATGGAACTGAGGAAGATTTGGATCGTCCCATATCTAAAGATAAATATTAGGCACTTAGAAAACTAAAGAGTGAGAAAGCACTCCGTCCTGATCAAATCATTGGTGAATTGCTAAAATAAATGGAGGTGAAAATATTGTGCTTTCCGTCTAAAAAAACTATTCAACAAAAATTTTTGATGATGGTCTTTTTCCAATAAAGGGGCTGAATCTATATACTAACATTGCATAAAAAGGGTGCTGTTGATAACCCTAATAACTACCGAGGAATTTCTCTATACAACATAAGTATAAATATATAGTACGATTATGAACAATAGGTTACAGAATGGGTTATGAAGAATAATATTTACATGATAGCACCAAGCTTGTTTTAAGAAGGTTACTCCACTATAATCATATGTTTAACTCTGCTTGCGTGTGTACAAAAACAGTTGCTCATAAACCGGAAGCTCCTATGTACATTATTGACTTTGGAAAGGCCATTGATTAGGTAACAGAACTTGTTGAGCCGTATTCTCCTAAAATTTGTGAAGTAAACTATTACGATTTTGAGAGCTTGTATCAGAATGTCATAAGTCAGAATAAAGATGTGAAAAAAAGACTAAATGAACTTGACATAATAACCTGTACCACTGGTGTTAAAACAGTGATGTATGTAGCACCCTTATTGTTTTTTCTGTTTGATCCAGAGTAAACCAGAGACATCATCAATAATGGGAAACATGGTGCCACTATTCCCCCAAGATTTCTCAGAGTTTTGTTTATTCTTCTGCGTGCTTGATGATGTATCCTGCTAGCTGAAAACAGTTTGTAGCTTACAAAAAGCAGTAAACAGCTTAAAACATGCTGCACTCACTGGATCTAAGGTTATTCTAGTAATATTAATATCGTTGTATTCAGAAAAGGTGGATATTTAGTCTGCCTATAGAAAAAATGGTTGTACAATGGAAATATCATGCTGTGATTAATGTATATAAATTTTAGGAATCTGTTTTTCTACTAAGCTTAGTTTCACAACTGCAGAAAAGACTGCAAGTGAGGAAACGAAGCTTTTTTATTTGGTTGAAAAAACACAAATTGAAATAACCTTTTGAATTGTTCATAAGAATTTGATGCACAAATACAACCCACTGGTTAATTTCAAAATTTTGGGGTTTGGGAGCACGTAACTCATTGTGAACATGCACCTCTTTGCAAAAAGCAGTTTTTAGGTTTAATAGACGTACACCTAATGATCTTGTTTATAGTAAACAATAGATACCCTCCCCGTTAAGCGCTTAAGATGCTTAGATATGGTTTTAAAAGATTCTGCAAATAAAATGAACAGGCTCCCTTTTAAATCCTACAAGTCTTAAGATCTAGATTAAAAGGGGAAAAACAACGGGGCAACCAAATACGTACCGTTTGTGTGAACGGGGGTTTTTGGATTTGTTTGGCTCAATAAAGGGATGGGAAATTGTAGAGAGTTTTTTAAACGCTTTCAGGCAAAGATTTTTAAACTGCCGATGGCAAAATGGAGTGATCAATACAAAACATGAAAAATTTCAAATGTACAAAAATTTTAAGTTCGCATGATTCAAACCCTTTTCTAAACTTGATAGGGTATACATTTGAAAAGAAATTTTTCAAGTTAGACTTGGTGTATCAAATATAAAAGTTCATAAATTCAATACGAGAACATAATTGACACCCAGGGGCCCATGCCCATTAAGTAACAAGCACCCGAGGATGAAGTACATTTTTGTTGTGCTGTCCATTTTTGAGGTGTTAGGGAAACTACTCCCGTTAAATTAAAAAACACCCAATTTATTTAACTCTTTTTTCCCCCATCAACATCCGAGTTGTGGCCCCCCTCACTTTAAATTTGTTAAGCTTTCGAAAAGAGAGAAAGATCCTAAGTGATTTTTTTTTACTGACTTTTTAACTAACATGTTTTCGTGTGTGGTTTTTTTATTTTTTTTTTTTTTTTATTTTTTATTTTTTTTAAAAACCCAAATACAAGCAGTTCGGAACCCCCCATATGGGCCAACCTTTTTTTGAAATAAAAACAATTTTGAGTTGAGTTTTCCCCATTCTCTCTCTCTCTCTCTCATTTTTTTTCTCACCATTTTTCCCCTTTCCTCTCATACACTTTTTACCTCCTCTCTTTCAACAAAACACACACACACACCACACCAAGTGCTTTTTACAAAGGGAGTAATCCAGATGACCTACCCGCATTTTGAATTGGGGCCCCATAATTTAGTATAAGACACCGTAAAATTCTTGGGTGTTATTCTCACTTCTAAGCTAACTTGGAATGCACATATCGAAGAGAATTTAACTAAGGCAAGAAAGGCTTAAACTTTTTAAGATGGTAAGTAAAACAGTTCTGGGGCAAGACACATTAAATCTGAAATATTTAGCTACATCTCTTATTCGTTCAAAATTATCGTATGGTCAAGAGGTCTATTTCAGTGCTCCTAAGTATTTA
>CM054148.1:26295621-26298121 GCA_028751875.1 Rapana venosa | reverse complement strand
ATATAACCCCCCCCCCCCCCCTCTCTCTCTCTCTCTCTCTCTCTCTCTCTCTCTCTCTCTCTCTCTCTCTTTGTGAGCCTTGAAAAAATCTCTGTCTCTCTCTGTCTGTCTCTCTGTGAGCCTTGAAAAAGATCTCTGTTTCTGTCTGTGTCTGTCTGTCTGTCGATGATTTTACAATGTACAATGTTAAATCACACTGAGTGCTAATGGTGACAGTGTTGATGAATTGAAAATTGTATACAATATCATATGGATTCAAAATGTACTGTGTACTCTCTCTCTCTCTCTCTCTCTCTCTCTCTCTCTCTCTCTCTCTCTCTCTCTCTCTCTCCTGCCCTCTCCTTTTATTATCTTGCTTACAGATTTAATTGTATTTACAATTTGTATCCTGTTGAATGCTTTATTCAGACTTACTATTTCAATTTGATTGCGTAAGTTGACTGTATTTGAGATTTAGTGAATGTCTTATTTCCATATCTTGTTTTGAGTGTAACAATTATGTATAGCTAATTTCAATGTGCAGATGTCCTTTTCTATGACTTTATATGATAGTCATAAAGATTTTATTTCGGCATTGATGCATGGTGTTCGTGCGTGTGCGTGTGTGTACATGTACGTGTGCATGGGGATGTAAGTTGCTCTTGCATAATCTCCTAAGTCTGCTCATATAATATTTGTTTTTGTGTATTTTACTATTGCTGTCACTTTCTCATAAAACTACAATGAATTTGTTGAGGGGTCTTTCTGATAGCCAAAATGATACTATTTAAATGGTTTGTTCTCCTTTATTATGGAGGTTTTTGGTTTGTTTTGTTTTGGTTTGGGTTGGTTTTTTGTTTGTTTGGGGGGAGGGGGGTTGTTTGGAAGGGGGGACTAATCGGTTGTCCCCTCTCCCTTGTTGCTGCTTTTATTTTGCTCTTGGTTTCCTGCTTTTGTTGTGTTTGTTTTTTGGGGTTTTTTTTTGTTTTGTTTTTGTTTTGCCTTCTTTATTATTTGTTGTTGCTTTTTTTCTCTCTCACTTTTCGGCGATTATTGTGGGGTTTTTGGTGTGTTGATATTTTTTTTCCCGTTTACTGTGTGGGTGTATTGGTATAGGCTTTATTTTATTTTATTATCATATCTATCCCTAAGGGCGGGGACTGGATGTAAAAAAGCATATGGGTGCTTATTCATTATCCTCGAAATAAAAGAATTTGTCCATTGTCTGTGTAAGCCTTGAAAAAGATCTCTCTCTCTCTCATTCTCCCCTCTCTCTCTCTCTCCTTCTCTCTCTCTCCCCTCTCTCTCTCTCTCTCTCCTCTCTCTCTCTCTCTCTCTCTCTCCCCTGCCTCACTAAAAAGCATTCCCCTGACATGGAAACCTTGTCACAAATCAAATTATTTATGTCAAAGAATGTTACAGCGAATTTGAATATGTTGATACCCTTTCAAATGGGGCCATTGCCTTTCATTGAATCTCTCTCTCTCTCTCTCTCTCTCTCTCTCTCTCTCTCTCTCTCTCTCTCTTCTCTCTCTCTCTCTCCTCTCTTCCTCTCTCTCTCTCTCTCCGCCCCCCCTCTCTCTTCCTCTCTTTCGGGCAAATATCTAGGCTTTCTTTCTGTTATGGTAGAACTTAATAAGCAGTGTAAGGCTGACTGCTGTCCTGTCAAGAAACACAAGCCTTGCAAACAATGATACTATTGTGTAGGTCATTGTCCATGATCGTACTGCTAACTGTTGTCGTTGTTGGTGGGTTTTTGTGTGTGTGTGCGTGTTGCTTTTTTTTTTCTTGTTGTTTGTTGTTTTTTGTTGTGTGTTTTTGTGTGTGTGTTTTTGTTGTTTTTTGGTGTTGTTTTTGTTGTTGTTTTTTTTGGGGGGGGGTGGTTGGTGGTGTACGGGTTTTTTTTCTTCTGACATTTTTTTTCTCTCTCTCCTCTCAATATATGCACACCAAAAAACACAGAGAAACAGAGAGAGAGGAGAGAGAGGGGAGAGACAAAAGAGAGGGGAAAAGAGAGAGAGAAAGAAAAGAGAGGGGAGAGAGAGAGACAGACAGACAGACAGACAGACAGACAACAGACAGACAGACAGACAGACAGACAGACTTTAAATATAGAGAGAGATGTGCATGTGTGTAGGTAGACAGTCTTGTAGCAAGGTCTACATCCCATTTTAAAAAATAATTTTTAGGGAATTATTACGTATTTTGGTGAATGATTTGAGTTTGTTTTTGTTCGGTGTTGGTGTTTTTTGGGGTTTTTTTTTGTTTTTGGGTTTGTTTTTTTTTTGTTTTGGGTGTGTGTGTGTTGTGTGTGTGTGTGTGTGTGTGGTGTGTGTGTGTGTGTTTTGGTTTTGTGTGTGTGTGTGTGTGAAAGAGATAAGACTACTTAACAGGGAAAGTAGATCCACATGATTACCCAAAGGTGTATAATAAAAAGCGAACTTATAATCGAACTTATGATTTTATATATATATAAAATATATATATATATATATATATATATATATATATATATAAATAT
>CM054148.1:26288121-26290621 GCA_028751875.1 Rapana venosa | reverse complement strand
CCCCCTCTCTCTCGCCTCTCTCTCTCCCCCTCTCTCTCTCTCTGACATCAAAGTTCAGGTCAATTTTATTGGGGATTGTGTGTTTGTTGAATACACTTTAAAAAAAAAATCATAGGTTGAACTTTTGTTGTCGTTGTTGTAGTTGGGTTGTGTGTGTGTGTGTGTGTGTGTGTGTGTGTGTGTGTGTGTGTGTGTGTGTGTGTGTGTGTGTGTGTGTGTGGTGTGTGTGTGTGTGTGCGTGTGTGTGTGTGTTGCGTGTGTGTGTGTTGTGTGCGTGTGCGTGTGTGTGTATTTTGTTGATAGTCCCTGATCAGGGCAAAGGGCCGGATGTAAAAAAAAAAGTATATGAATACTTACTCTGTACCCTTTGAAAATAAGTTTCATTCACATTCTTATGTATTCATTCATTATTAATTCTTGCTTCCCCCCGCCGTTTTCACACTTAGCTCTTCGCATCCTCCTCCTCCTTGTCTCTGAACCCTTTAGCTCCTCCACCTCTTTTTTCCTTTTTCTTCTTGAACGGCTTTTCCCCTTATGGGGGTGAAAAAGCACTACCTGATAAAGTCTTCTATTCTAAGATTTTTTTTTGAAGTTTTTGTTTGGGGGGCAAACCACACTGTCAAGTGGCCTGACCCGACCTGACCTGACTATCTTTAGTGGTGTGCTGTCCCATCATTTATCTTACAAGTCACCTCTCCAGCTTAGGCTAACTGTACTGGTATGTGAAGTCAGGTTTACACCACTAGGCGACTTAATAGTTATTATTCCGACTACTGTTTATTCTATTTTATCTATTCTATTCTTTTTTATGATAATAATATTATTATGATTTATAGGGAATTTAATACAAATGAACGCGATGGAATGGCTATGCTTTTTCACAACCAGTCCCCGTGTGTATGCGGTTTTGTATATTCTGTCATCTGTTCCCACCAGCGCACAATGGCCTACTCTTACAAAAAGCGGAACGGGATTTAACGTGTGCGCAAGATGTTCTGCGTGCGTTCGCACACGGGGCCTCAGTTTATAGTCTCATCTGAAGGACTGTTGGGGAGAGTGGAGTCGGCACTGATGTTAACTCCAGGGGAAAATATACCCTTGAACGGGTATTGAACCCGGGTCGTCAGATTGCCAGCGCAATGTTCTAACCACTAGGCTTTCCCGTCCCCCACTGGAATGCTGTCAGTGTGTGTGTGTGTGTGTGTGTGTGGTTGTGTGTGTGTGTGTGTGTGTGTGTGTGTGTGTGTGTGTGTGTGTATTTATTCTTTTGTTTCGAGGATAATGGAATAAGCACACATGTGCTTTTTTTTATATTTCACATCCAGTCCCCTCTGTGTGTGTGTTGGGGCAGTGGGGGGGGGGGGGGGGGGGAGGAGGGGAGAATTGTGTGTGTATGTGTGTGTGTGCGCGCGGGTGCTTACGCTTGCGTGCGTGTGTGTGTCCCCAGTGTTTGTGTGTGTTGTGTGTGTGTGTGCATGTGTGTGTGTGCTTGCCCTGTATGTGTGTTGTGTGTGTGTTTGTGTGGGGTGTGTGCGCTCGCGCGCGCGCGTGCGTTTGTGTGTGTGTGTGTGTGTGAGATGTGTTGTGTGGCGACAGGAAGCCATGCATATGCTCCATCATTGCCCACACAGGAGCCAGTTCATCTGCTAAAGTTTCTGCAACCCCCCTCCCCCCCCCCCCCCCCCCCCCACCCCCACCCGCTTAATCACTCACCTCCCCACCCCACTTTTGACAAGAAAATGGACAGAAAAGATCCAATAGACAAACCCTGAAAACCACACAATTATACAACCAACCAACAAAACAAAAACACTAGCGGAAAAAAGAAACAAATACCCCCCCCCCCCCCCACACACACACACACAGGGACCGGGTTAGCCCAGTGGTTAGAACATTGCGCTCGCAATTTGACGACCCGGGTTCGATTCCCGTTCAAGGGGATATTTTCCCCCTGGAGTTAACATCAGTGCAGACTTCACTTTCTCAAAGAGTCCTTCGGATGAGCCGAGGCCCCGTGTGCGAACGCTCGCAGAACATCTTGCTCTCACGTTAAAGCCTGTTCCGCTTTTCGTAAGAGTAGGCCATTGTGTGCCGGTGGGAACGGATGACAAAACTGACACAACCGCATACACACGGGGACTGGATGTAAAAAAAAAAAAAAGCGCACAAGTTTTTATTCCATTATCCTCGATATAAAAGAATAAAAAATAAAAAATAAATAAATAAAACACAACAACAACAGCAAAACTTGGTACTCATACAAGTTTTCTTTTCACATACTTAAGGCAACGAGGAAACAACCGTCTACCTTATGGTAGACTTTAGTGTGGCGTTCCATAGCTCTAGTCTAGGTCTAGACTAGAAGTCTCTTCTTCGCTTGTCAACGCATCGTTTCATTTTTTTTCCCCTGCTGGATGAAAGAAACGCAACAAAAACAACCAAGAATAACCAACACTAATTTTTCTCCAGGACACTTCACACTCCACGTACATAAACGTAA
>CM054148.1:26253121-26283121 GCA_028751875.1 Rapana venosa | reverse complement strand
TCGACTGAAAGCAACCGAACTTTTATTTCTAGCCCCAAATGCTACAAGTAAACTTCAGCCCTTAGATCAGGTCATTATCAAGAACATAGAAGTTCACTATCGAACAGCGATGGTGGTGAAATTGATCGCGCACATTGATTCTGGACTACCAAGTGGAGACTTCAAAATCACTCTTCTTGATGCCTTGAGTACTCTGAAACAAGCGTGGGGACATGTTACAGCAAGAACCATCGACAACTGCTTTCGAAAAGCAAATTTTGATCCAGTGACTCCAAGTCAGGACAGTTCGTTCAACTCGGATGATGACAGCGCCATTCCCCAGTCACTTAGAGACAGATTTTTGGCAGAGTTTGACATAGACGTTGAAGAGTATGTCAACGTGGATGAGGATGTCCAGAAGTCTGGCATCTCCTGGTCTGTGGGTGAAGAAACAACGAACAGAACAGTGACGACGAGGCAGACCCCACACCCATCATCAGCCGGAGAGACTTGCTGGATTCCCTCCAAAAAGTTGATCTCTACTGCATGTAAGTGTTTGTGCCGGGGCATCCTGTCTCACAGGCATTGACATCATTCACTGAAACCTTACACAGGCATCTCATTAATTTGGGGACTCAGACAACTATCCCGCAATTCTTGGAGAAAACTGAACAGAAAGACTTGCCGGATGAAACCCAACAAGACCGAGATGATGGGCGCTGTTGTGATGATACAGGTAAAGAAGAGGGTGAGTTCGATGAGACGCCATGCGACATAGACACGACAAAACATGCTGCAAGTAATTCTGACGCAGATGGTGAGTGTTCTGAGGAGTACAGCGCACCAGGAAGTAAAGAACTGAAGTAACTGATGACAACTGCATGACTGTCTGACACGGAGGAGGAATACAGCTTCACAACTGAGAAGGGAGAATTCGAAGACATGGGAGGAACAGGAATGGAGAATGACAGCTACACAACTGAGAGGGAGGAATACGGCTATGAAACTGAAGTGGATGAAGAAAGCTTTCTAACAGATTCGGCTGAAAAAGAGACTGATGAGGTGCAGATCACGTTCCAAGAAGCAGCTACGAGAGAGGCATTTGTGCCAACAAACCATGCCTGGCGACAGGAACAGTCGAGACTCCATGATCCTCCGTTGTTGTGTGATCTACCTGAAAGATCTTGCTCTGAGCTGCTTACAGACCCCTTCGGGTGGACACAATAGTTGGGGACGGGGATTGTTTTTATCCTGCACTTAGTCTGGAAGTGTGTGGCACACAGGACCTCCATGAAGAAAGAAATTCATGCCAAACTCATCGACTTCATGCTGCAGAACGAGAAACCATTCTCAGGCTATGTGGGCACCAGTATTGGCAATTATCTTCTTGCCAGCACCCTCAGACCTAACTCTTGGGGGTCGGACGTTGAAATCCATGCGGCTGCCACTATGTTCCAAACAACTGTTGCAGTGTTCACAGATAAGTGGCTCTCATACAAACCTCTTTTTCCAATGGAAGAAAGAGATCTTTGTGAAGAGCAAATCTACCTGAGGAATGTATGTGCTCATTTTGAGCGAGTGATGAAGATCAAACCACAATAAACATGCAGCGAAAGAAAACATTTGCCAACAATCTATGTTTACGGATATTTGATCTTGATTTATGACCACATAGACAAATTGTCTACTTTTGTTTCTTTTCTTTCTTTAAGGAAAACGGTTTCATTAAACATTACATTTATTATGATTTACTTGGAACCCTTTTAACAAAAGCGTAGATGCTTGTGAAATATTTGGTTTTGTTTCTGAGATGTGTCACTGTTTTCACCATTTATTTTTACAGTTGGCTTTGAGGTATTAATAAAGCCCCACTGAAGAAAGCACTTGTAACTTGTCACTGTTTTAATAATAATAATAATAATAATAATGTATGGAATTTATATAGCGCTGAATCTTGTAAAGCAACAAATCAAAGCGCTCAGATGACTTTTTTTTCTCGAGGATAATGGAATAAGCACTCATGTGCCTTTTTACATCCAGTCCCCATGATCATATTCATTTAACACACCACCACACCCCAACAAACACCCCTCTCTTCTCTCATCCCCTCTCTCTCTCTCTCTCTCTCTCTCGCTCTCTCCCCACGCACAGAGAGAGAGAGAGAGAGAGAGAGAGAGAGAGAGAGAGAGAGAGAGAGATTTGTCTGTTACTAGTCTCAGGAGTGAATAAGCTCGACGGTGTCTCTTTTTTTTTTTAAAAGTATATCTCAAAATTTGTCTATGTTTCAGTAAGTACAGTCAGTTAGTTTATGTTTAAGTTTTGGTAAATATACTAAATATAAATAAATATACTAATAAATATATACTAGTAAATATACTAATACCAGTGCTAGTGTGTCTCGTAGCTTTCAGGAAAATAACACCAGTTATTAGTTTTAAATTTCGAGCTTTGTTCTTTTTTTACCGGGTGAACGAGATGGAGTGAAATCGAAAGAAAAGCAGCGTATACGTCTACAAACTTTCGCAAAATTATCAATTCATGTTTCAGTTGCAAATGGAAGCAAAGATATTCTCTTTACAAAAAAACCTTTTTACAAACATTCCAAATGATTTTACAACTTATTCTGAAAAAACCCACTCGTTTAAGCGGAACTGCAGGGTATAATTTCTCGGGAAAGGTTTGGCTTATCCCAACTTGGATATGCACAAACGAATAAGCGAAACGAAAGCACTGTATACTGGAGAAAGGTGTGGACACACCTGTCATGGCCAGCCTAGCTGAGCCAATAACCTCCAAGGCAAAAAGAAAAACCCCACCAAACAACAACAAAAGCAGAAGACAAACATCCCAAAAAGAGTGTGCTGACACACACAAAAATTAATGTTCATGGCTGTTTATTCTGCAGGCGGTGAAATGACCAGCATGAAAAAAGATCTCTGTTGCGTCTTCTCTCATGTCCCCCCCTACCTCCTTTGGGACATGGGACTGAGTGAGTGAGTGAAGGGTGAAATGAAACACGGGAAACCTTAACAGCAGAACGTGAAGTGTTGAATGGAAAATGAAACCATGGTTAGAGAAGCTTGGGACACACACAGACACACACATACACGCACGCACGCGCGCGCGCGCGCAGACAGACACAGACACACACACACACACACACACACGCGCGCGCGCGCGCGCCCGCACTGTCTAATGTAACAACTCGTGAAAAGACGTTAAATGAATTTGAACACACACACACACTATTTAGGTCAAAGCCCGGCCCCTTTAGTAAAAATTTGCAATGGTTATGCAGATGGTTTTTAACCAAAGACAATAACCAAGAAAAATTCACCGAGAATAATAGAATGACACACACTAGATAACACAATATTATTATGCTTTGAATAAATTTTTATCATAAAGATAATTTACAAAGTACAAACACAACACAAAAACAAACAAATTCAACACACACACACACACACACACACACACACCTCTCTCTCTCTCTCTCTCTCTCTCTCTCCCCACACACACACATACACAAACACAGAGAGCGAGAGAGAGCGAGAAAGAGAGAGAGAGAGAGAGAGAAGAGAGAGAGAGAGAGAGAGAGAGAGAATGAATATTTCTTGAATGAAGAATGAATGATCTTTATTTTTCAAGGTAACACAATAAGCATAGAGAGAGAGACAGAGAGAGTTTCTCCCCCCCCCCCCCCCCCCCCCCCAAAAAAAAAAAAAAAGTCTATTTTCAGTATGATTTAGTTTCCCAGAACTATTCAGGTTGAATCATCTGACACATTTGACTAAGAAGCAATGGCCAAAATAAAATACACAAGAAGTTCAAGGTTAGGAGAAAGCTAGCGTTTGTTTCCTGTCATAACAAGTCCTTTGGGGGAGCAGGGGTGTAGGGGGGGGGGGGGGGAGGGGTGTAGGGAAGCGGTTTGGGGGGCGGAGGGGGGGGGGGGGGCGGGGCTAAATTTTCTTCAAAGGTGACTTCAGACCACACTGAGTGGGGACAGAAGATGATAATATGGTGTTGAGATTTGGGGGTGGGGGGGGGGGGGATGGAAGAGAGAGAGAGGGGGGGGGGAGGGGTAAGTGGGAGAGAGAGAGAGAGAGAGGGGGGGGGGAGATAGAGAGGGAAAGAGAGAGGAGATTTGAGAGAGGAGGGAGAGAGACAGAGACAGACAGACAGACAGACAGAGAGATTGTGTATAGCTGTAGGTACTGGTGTAGGCTACACACAAGAGAGATGGGAGGTCGTGTGAAGAGGAGGAGGAGGAAGAGGAGGAGGAGGAGGAGGAGCGAGATTTCATAAGCAAATCAATGTGACTAAATGTTCTTTCTTCAACCCCCCTTTTTTTTTGGGGGGGGGGGGGGGCGGGCCCGCTATTGCACGGCCCGCTATTGCGGGGGCCCGCTATTGCGCGAACAAAAAAGCGGAAAAGTTCATTTTGTCCAGGTTTTCGGAAAATGCGAAAAATAACTGGCATTTCCTCATGTATTAATTTTGTTCTTCCAAGTTACTTTAGTTATTTTTTTATTGAGAAGTTGAGAAGACGAAAGATGATTTCAGGATGCCGTGTTATGTTTTGAATTTATTTTCAAGATTCGAATGAATGCAATATCAACATTTTCTTTGCAGTTTATTTGTTGGTATCAATTATTGACCACCTGGATTTGTTTATAAGGTAGTGGTTTTGAGCTCGATGCTTTGAATGTTGGGATTGCAAAAGTGATTTTGTGGAATAAAAAAACTGTGACACCTCTTTATTTCCCTTTATGTTTAAAAATATGCATTGTCTTTGCCATGAAGATTAGCAGCCTAAAGTATAAAACGACAGTGTCGCCTAAGGTATAATATACGTTGCAGCCTTACTGCATCGTACGTAGGCTGCAACGTTTACTACACCTTAGGCGGCCCTATACCTTAGGCTGCATCGCATATTATTGTCAGTACAGTATTCCCCAGGCTGCGTCTACACTGTCGCGCAATAGCGGGCCCCCGCAATAGCGGGCCGACCCCTTTTTTTTTTAGTTTGATTTGGCTCAGAGAACTGTACAGGTAGAGTCTTTGGACACCTATGTGAGCAGCCTACCTGTACAGTGTGTGTGTGTGTGTGTATGTGTGTGTTTGTATTTGAGATTTATTTACTTATTCTTTTATTTTGAGGATAATGGAATAAGCACTCATCTACTATTTTCATCCTGTCCCCGTGAGTGTGCAGTTTTTGTCAATTTTGTCATCTGTTCCCACCGGCACACAATGGCCTACTCTTCTGAAAAGCTGAACGGGTTTTAACGGGTGTGCAAGATGTTCTGCGTGCCTTCGCACACGAGATCTCGATTTATAGTCTCATCCGAAGGACTTTTGGGGAGAGTGGAGTCGTTCACTGATGTTAACTCTAAAGGAAATATCCTCTTGAACTAGAATCAACCCGGTCAGCAGATCACGAATAGAGAGCGAGAGAGAGAGAGAGAGAGAGAGAGAGAAGAGAATTGATGAGAGAGAGAGAGAGAGAGAGGAGATGACAATAACAGAGAGAGAGAGAGATGTGTGTGTGTGTGTGTGTGTGTGTGTGTGTGTGTGTGCACGCGCGCACTGGTTTGGATAACCCGATTTTCACCATGCCAGACTATCAGATAATATTATAAATCATCACTGTTTTCAGTTCAGTTTTCCAAAGAGCCCGTTGAGTGTGGATAGTCACAACCCATAGTACATTACACAACCTCCTCACCTCTCATAGCCCCTAAACTAGTAGGTCACTGGAACACCACTGAAGATTTTGCAAACAACTTCCTTCATTCCTCGCAGTGTTCAGCTTGACATAGCAAGTCGTTCCACTCAAGGCCAGTAGTCCACTCTCTGATGTTGAATGTCTTCCCATCGTTTTCTCTGTCTGCTTCTTCGTCTCCCTTCTTGTACTGTTCCCTGTAGGACAGTCTTGGTCAGTCCATATGTTCGTGTGACACCACATCTGCATTCTAATTCTATGTTCATTGTATGTCGTTTATAAATCAGCCGTCACCACATCTGCATTCTAATTCTATGTTCATTGTATGTCGTTTATAAATCAGCCGGCCACAAAGCCCTCTTCAAGGCTATCATGTACCCCTGTCGGCCATGAAAACTTGCAGAAACTGTTAACCTGAAGTCCATACTGAACAGATGCGCCTTATGCTAATCCCTTCAAACATTTGTTTGCCGTTCCTCTGCTAGTCTCGAGTTCCGGGTTGCATCAAAGGTGAGGCTGTTTGTGTACGCTACTGTTTTAACCTATCGTTAAGGTATCCGCATTCCGACTTCGGGAATGGTTTGAAATCACTTCTGTGTGCATGCGGGTTTTTTGTTTTGTTTTGTTTTGTTTGTTTGCTTGTTTGTTGTTGTTGTTGTTATTTTTCAAACTAGAAATTTTGTCATCCGTTACTACCAACACTTAATGGTCTACTCTTTCAAAAGCCTGAACAGATTTTTTTATGTGCCTGCGAGATGTTCTGCATGCATTCGCACACGAGGTCTGGGTATTATTATAGTCTCATTCAAAGGATGTTTTAGGGGAGTGGAGTCAGTAGGCCTACTGATGTTAACTCCAAGAGCGTAATCCCTGTTGTAGATTGCATTATTGTCACAGCAGATTATCTGATTTAAGGACTGTGTGTGGAATTCCAAAACTAACCAGTTCACTCTCACATTCATTCATCCTGCTGACCCTGGCTCGAATCTCGTTCAAGAGGATTTTTCCTCTGAAGTTAACATCAGTGCCGACTCCACTCTCCCCAAAAGTCCTTCAGATGAGACTATAAACCGAAGTCCCGTGTGCGAACGCACGCAGAACATATTGCCGCGCACTCGTTAAAACCCGTTCCGCTTTTCGGAAGAGTAGGCCATTGTGTGCCTGTGGGAACGGATGACAAACTTGACAAAACTGCATACACACGGGGACTGGATGATAAAAAAAGAGCAATGAGTGCTTATTCCATTATCCTGGAAATAAAAGAATAGAATAGAATCCATGCCACAGAGTCAAGGGGACAGGTCCAAGGCTCTTTAAAAAAATTTTTAAAAAAGAGCATCCTAATTTGATTTTTCATAAAGTCCCAGCGCCTGGAATCGTCCTCCGATTTTTTTTTTTTTTTTTTTTTTTAGGAAGGAGGACTGTGCCACCAAACAAAAGGGTCACCTGTACTGGATGTAAAAAAAAGCACAGAAGTGCTTATTCCATTATCCTCGATATAAAAGAATAAATAGATAATTTTTTTTTTTTTAAATCTACATAGCTGCCTAATCTTGACAGCTGCACACCTCAAAAGCTAGGTCATGTGAGGAATGGAAGAATTTATCATATCAGCAGAGGTGGAGTGGTGGTTACTAGTGTTATCAGTCAGAACACCACCACACAGGTTTTGGGGTTGTGGTGGGTTGGATTTTTTTTTTACCTTTCTTTTTCAGGTGGCTGGCCTTGATCTCATAATCATTGTGACAAAAGGGGTCAAAAAGGGGTCGTGTGTGCGCTCGCGCGCGTGTGTGCGTGTGTGCGTGCGTGTGTGCGTTGCGTGTGTGTGTGTGTGCGTATGTGTGTTGTGTGTGAGAGAGAGAGGAGAGTGAGAGAGAGTGAGTGAGAGAGAGAGAGAGAGAGTGAGAGAGAGTGTGAGAGAGAGAGAGAGGAGAGAGAGAGAGAGTGTGTGTGTGTGTGTGTGTGTGTGCGTATGTGTGTGTGAGAGAGAGAGAGAGAGAGAGAGAGAGAGGAGAGATGAGAGGAGAGAGAGGAGGAGAGGTGTGTGTGAGAGAGAGAGGAGAGTGAGTGAGAGAGAGAGTGAGAGGAGAGTGAGAGAGAGGGAGAGGAGAGAGAGAGAGAGAGTGTGTGTGTGTGTGTGTGTGTGTGTGTGTGTGAGCGCGTGCGCGGTGCGTTTATAATCAGAATGAATAAACACGCATGTGGTTTTTAATCCAGTGACGCCCATATCAGGGATTAACAATGACAACAACAAACGAACAAAAAAGCCAACCAAACAAAAAATCAACTCAGCTTATTCCATTATCTTCGATATAACAGAATTAAATAAATAAAATAAAATAAAATAAACACACACAAGACACACACAGACACTACTCTTGTCATTACAGACGTAGTGTCAAACATAAATCTACCCCTGACAGGAAACGGGAGGTAATAATATATACCAGAACTGGCCCATTTTTCTCTCATAACAAATCCTCCCCTGCCCCTCCCCCCTAAAACCCGCTCCTCCATCTCCCCCTTCCTTTGTTTGTGTACGGGGTGGGATTTTCTATTATCTACTGATTTTTATCTATATAGTGAGCTAGGATGACTGGTACTTTTTTTTTTTTTTTTTTTTTTTTTTTGGGGGGGGGTTGTTGTTTTGCACGAATGAACTACCCAGAGTGAGAAAGTAAGTAAGTGTGTTGTGTGTGTGTGTGTGGGTGGGGTGAGAGAGAGAGAGAGAGGGGAGAGAGAGAGAGGAGAGAGATTATGTACTTGGGCACACACTGTTGCACACAAGAAAGTGGGAGGATCAAGTCTAGTGTGTGTTGTGCTACTACCATGGCAGTGAGAGCCGCGGACACTAGAGCTATGCTCGCACCTGAGAATTGTCAAAAACAGTACACGCTTGCTCCTGACATTAAGCAGTTTTTAACAGACTTAGGCATTCATCGCCGCAAAACCAGACGGGGAACACGGGCAGGCCGACGTCATCGCCAGTGGTGGGCTTCCCTCTCCGTGTTCCCCCCTCACCTCTGACGTCATTCTGTCCCCCCTGAAAAAACGTTCTTCCCATGCTGCCCAACCCCCCCCTTTTCGGCTTTTGATTTTTTGTTGTTTGTAACTCTAAATAATGTTTTTTTGTTTTTTGTTTTTTTTTTAAATGTTATCTAAAGTTTTTTCAAAAACCAAAAATTCCCCTGTTAGCACTTTTCTTTCACCCCTTTACCCCTGTTTCCCAACCACCCAAAACCCCCTTGCCCTTTTTCCCCGTAGCCGCAATCCCCCCACCATCGCCTTTCGTCCTCTTCCTCTGTTTGTTTGTCCAAACCACCCCCTTTCTTCTTAAACCTCTCCCACCTCCTTCAGATCCCCTTAAAGTTTTGTTTTTTTTTTCAAGTGCAGTCTGTCGCCCAAAGGGAAAAAACCCCCGACTAAAATATCTGATTTAAATCTCTGAAAAAAACATTGACTTAACCTTCCCACCGAAATTGGTTTAAAAACCACATGGCCATGACCAAAAAAAAAAACAGCTGACTCCCCCTGGATAAAAAAACCCATTTTTTTTTCCCCCGACTCTCTCGGGGAAGGTGGATTCCCATATTCTCAAAGCATTTTGGGAAACCTTTCTCTTTTTTCATCACAATTTTTCAATTCTCCCCTTGAATTTTTTTGAAGTTTGCGAAATCAATCTAAACCTCCCTGGCCACTCTTTTACTATTGCTCCTTTACCGTCCACCTCCCACCGTAAAAAAAACCCAAAACCATCTTCTTTTTTTAAACCAAGAATTCCGGCACCCCGACCATACAGCCCCTCCCACAAAACTTTTTAATTTTTTTGGGTGACTTAACTTCCTTTTTCGACAACCAGTTTCCCGGAAAATTCTTTCTCTTTTTTGGCCCAACCATTCTTTCTCAAGGGTAAACAAAAGCAAAGCACAGATCGGTCATTTTTTAGACTGGCTGATTACTAATGCTTCTTTTCAATTTTGGGTCCCATCTTTTTTCTTTTCACCGATGAACTGCATTCTGATAAATTCCGCCATTCTTTTCCATTTAAAAAATCACAAAACCTGTCAGAAAGAAAAAATTATTTCTCGTCGCAATTTTAAGGGGCCTTGACATTCAAAACCTTCTCTCCCAAGTTTCCCGAATTTTTTTAAAAAACCCCTTAAACCACACTGACCTCTCTGTTTCACTAAAAATTCTATTCTCCCCCCAAAAATGCTTGAGGGAGCATGCCCCTCCTATGTTTCATCTCCCCCCTAAAGGGCCCCTGTGCGCCATGGTATACCCAAGACATCTTGATAGCGAAGCGCAAACCCCGGGCCCAACTAAAAGGGCAGTGGGGGAAAGTAAAAAAACCAAAATCAAAAAACCCCAAAATTTTTCCCCGAAAACAAAAAAAAAACAAATTAAAATTTAAATTTCCTTTCCGCAAAGACAGACAACTTCTTCCCAATTTCTGTGCTACCCCCATAAAACCCTTTTTTCCCCCACCTCAAATTTCCTTGGATCTGAAAAAAACAACTCCCCCTCCTAACCCCCCACGGGCCGTCTAAAACTTCCATCCATTTTTTTTTCTGCCTTTTTTCAGAAAAAAAAAAAGGGGTTCGAAAAAAACGCTCCAGACTTGATCAAATCAACCCCCAGCCTGGCCCCCTGACCCCCTTTTTCAGGGCACCCCTCTTTTTTTCCTTCCCCCCCAAATTTGAAAAAGAAATAGGGAAAATTTTAAAAAGGGAAAGGGACTATAAAACCCTTCGCCCTTTTTTTGATCCCATCCCGCTCCTTTTTTTCTCACAATCCCTTTCCCAAAAAATTGTGCCCTTTATTACTAAAATAGTAAACTCTTTCTTAGTCGGGAAAATTTTTCCCAATCACTCTTAAAAAGAAATTTGTCCCCCCTTACTAAAAAAGCACCCCCTTCGACCCAACATTTGAAAAATTATGGGCCCCTGTCTCAAACTTCCCCTTTTGTCTTTAAAAAAAAATTTTTAAACTAGAAAAATTTGTTTCCCCCAAACCCCTAAACCAAGGGTCAAACCTTTCCCCCGGGGGGTCCAAATTTTTGTTTTCTTTTTTTCCCAAACCTCTTTTCCCCCCAAAATTTTTGGGGCCTTATCCCCTTTTTTTATCCCACGGGGCAAAAACCAAAAAAAAAAAAAAAAAAAACCCCCCCAGCCAAAAAAAACAAAAAAAAATACCTTTACTTTTTTAAAAAGGAAAGGAAAAAAAAAAATTTTAAAAATTTTTTGGGAAAAGAAAAATTTGGAAAAAAGGGAAAAATTTTTTTCCCCGGGGGCCCAAAAAACGGGGAAAAAAAAGGGAAAAAAGGGAAAAAAAAGACCCCTTTTCCAGAAAGTTATTGTAAACAAAATTCAATCAAAAACCTGTCAAAAGGAAATTTGGTAGTCCCCCGGGACTTTTTTTGGGCCCCCTGTCTCTTTTCTCTCTAAAACTGCTCCCCTCTCAATATAATAAAAACCCCCTATTGATCTTTATTTTACCCCGATGATACCCCGTTTCAGGCAGCGTACTGTTAAAAATTCCCTTCCCCCTGACAAAATGCCCTATTTGTTAAAGACATTAAAAATGGATGACTCAGAAAAAGTTAAAATTTAAATTTCCAAAAAAAACCCGAACCCAAATGCCATAGGGACCCCAACAAAAAACTTTCCCCCTATCACAAAAACTTCAATAGAATTCGGCCCAAAACTCAGTTCCCCTTTTTCCAACTCCGGGGAAGTATTTAGGGGTAGTTCTTGCAAAACCACTCTTAAAGAAAAAAATTTATCACCCAGACCTGCCGTCTTTCTCTATTTAATTACGGCGCATAAAAAGCGATTCGCCCAAATATTTTGTTCCCCCCGAGGGAAATTCCAAGCTTTTCACATCTTCATTCTTTCAGTTTAGACTACTGTAATTCTCTTTTTTGGTTTGGGCCCACCCGCATCTCTATCCACTCTCTTCAACGCATACCCAAAAATCTGCAGTCGCCCGGTTTAAAAAAGAAAAAACTGAACACATCACTCCCCTTCTGCGATTTTTTCACTGGTTGCCTGTCCAAAAGACTGGAGTATAAAATTTTAATAACCCCCTGTTTCAAATGTCCCACAAATCCACCCTCTTTTTCTTAACTGTCTTCACCTGTACACCCCCATCCCCCTTTTCCCCTTGTTCAGGGGCCCCAGATACTTTGTGCTTTTTGAACCCCCCAGATTTTAAACAAACCCTGTTTGGGGCCCTCCCCTCCTTCTGTTCGGTTCCCCCCACCTGGAATGACCTCCCTCTTTCACTTCGCCCAAAAGGGCCTTTACTTGATTCCCTTTAAATCCAGCCTCAAAACACATTTTTTCCTACCTAGACTTTCCCCCCCAAATATCTGTCCCAAATTTTTTAACAGCATCTTTCACCTTCTAATGTTGTTCCGGGGGGTGTTTTTGTGTTTTGTGTGTGTGGTGGGGTGCGGGGGGCGTGCGTAGTTTCGCGCCAAAGATTTGGGAAGGGGTTTTTAATTTTGTTTTCTCTTTTTGTTTAAGGAGAGGGCAAAGCCTGGAAATGATTGAGTTTCAAGCGCTTCGATTTGTTTGAAATTTTTTCAAAATTCAGGTATATAAATTCCCTTTTATTATTTATTTTTTTAATTTGGCGGAAATAAACAAAATATGTGTAATTTTTGGGTTTTTTTTTATTTTTTTTTTGAGGATAATTTTGGGTGTGTGTGTGTGTGTTGTGTGTTTTGTTGGGGTGTGTGGGGTTTTGTTTTGGGGGTAGAGAGAGAAAGGAGAGAGAGAGAGAGAGAGAGAGAGAGAGGGGAGAGGGGGAAGGGGAGAGAGAGAGAGAGATTCAAAACATGCGCCACCCCTGTTGCTAAAGAATGAGGGGGGGGGAAGATAGCTTGTGTTTTTGTTTGTGTTGGGGTGTTTTGGGTGTGTGTGTGTGTGTGTGTTTTTTGGGGTGTTATTTTTTTTTTTTGTTTTTTTATTTCGAGGTTTAAAGTGTGGTGTGTTTTTGTCAACCAAAGCAAAGAAAATTTTTATTTTTTGGGGGTAATGATTAAGCACACATGGCCCTTTTTTTTAATTTCCCGTCCCCCCCCGTTAGGGGTACATCTTAATAATAATAACCCAAAAAAACTTAAAAACCCCACAATAAAAACAAGGGGAAATAACCCTTTTTAAAAAAGCCCCCCCCCCCCCCAAAAAACCCCCCCCCCCCCCCCCCAAAACAACAAAAAAAAAGAAAACCCTAAAATACCCCCCCCCCCACCCCCCACCCCCCCAAAAAAAACCCCCCTAACCCAAAAAAAAAAACAAACAAAAAAGAAAGAAAACCCAAAACCCAAAGAAAAGAAAAAAAAGAAAAAACAGACAAACAAAAAACCACAAGAACAACAACAGAGCCAAAAAAAATAACACAACCAAACTTAAAAAAGTCATAAAGATAAACCTCCCACACAATGTCAAATGGTAAAAACATACTTTTTAAAAATTAAGATATTGAAATAGGGGGGAAAAGGGGGAGAAGAAGAGAGAAAAAGGGGAGAGAGAGAGAAAAAAGAGGGGAGAGAGAGAGAGAAGAAAGAGAGGGGAGGGGAGAGAGAGAGAGAGGGGAGAAGAAAGAAAAACAATGACAAATTCCCTTTTTTTTCGAGGATAAAGAATAAACCCCCCATGTGCTTTTTACATAATCCCCGCCCTTAAAATTAAAATGATAAAAAAAAAAAATAAAGCCAATAAAACTTTTCACAGTGTACGGGGGAAAAAATTTCACAAAAATCACTGAGGGGGAAAAAAAGAAAAGAAAAGAGAGAGAAAAGGGGAGGAGAGAGAGAGAGGAGAGAGAAGGGGAAAAGGGGGGGAGAGAGAGAGAAGGGGGAGAGAGATGGAAAAAGAGAGAAAAGAGAGATGACATATGTTTCCATACCCCTGTGCTATGCCAAAACTAAAAGAGGGGGGGGGGGGGGGGGTGGGGGGGGGGGGGTCAGGAGTGAGATTTCATAAGCAGGTATCATTCATTTCAACTTTTTTTTTTCCAAAAATTCTATTTTCAGTTTGATTTGGTTCCAAGAACTGCACAGGTGTGTCATCTGAGCATACAGACAATGCAATATGCCGCACCCCCCATACTACTGATTTCAGTATTTTCATGGCAGTTTTCAGTATTGTTGCCTGTTGTTTGCTATACACTTTTCCAACAGGAAAAAAAAAAACACCTTTTTTTCCAGTTATTTTATTTTAAATTATGCTTTTTCATTTGCTTGCTGTAGTTTTTAAAACAATTCATTTCCACTGTGCAAAAGTTGATAAGTTTTTTTGGGGTTTTGTTTTGTTTTGTTATCAACTGGCAAATCTGGACAGGTCTGATATATGGGGATACTGTTCAAAGTTGTTAATTTGTTTTAAAGTTTTCAAAATGGAAGATATAAAATGTGTGTGTGTGTGTGTGTGAATGCGTGAGAGAGAGAGAGAGATGAGAGAGAGAGAGAGAGAGAGAGAGAGAGAGAGAGAGAGGAGAGAGAGAGAGAGAAGAGACAGACAGACAGACCGACAGACACAGACAAGCAAGAGCAAAGGCAAGGCAATATTTTTCTTCAATAATGAGGACAATGAAAAAACACCATGTGCATTTTACATACAATCACCATTCCTATCATGGATTACAGATGACAACATGAAAGGCCTGCTTCCCCCCCCCCCCCCCCCCCCCCCCCCCCCCCCCCCCCCCCACCCCCCCACCCCCCCCCCCCCCCCAACCAAGAAACTACCCCCCCACCAAACAAACAAAAAACGGGAAAAAACAAGGTAAAACCATAAAATAAATCTGACCATAAAAGGGGAAATAAGTCCCAGCCTATTGTGAATTATTAAAAAAGCAGCATCAGTAGCAGCAAGAATAACAAAATCAATTACACAACACACACATCAAGGCGCGGGACATACACACACACACACACACGCATGCGCGCGCACACACATTACTCTTTCCATTACAGCTGTGCCAAAAATAAATCTACACTTGAAAAGAAAGGGGAAGTAAATTGTACCAGGACTGGGGTGTGACAAATACCTCCCCCCCCCCCCCCCCCCCCCCATCTTTTCTTTTTTTTGTTGTTGTGCGCGTTGAGATTTTCTGTCTGTACTGATTTTATCTATATAGTGAGCCAGTATGACTTAACTTTTTCTTTTTTTTTTTTTGGGGGGGGGGGGGGGGGGGGGGGGAGAGAATTGTACAGATAAACCACCCAGTGAGAAAGAAGATATTTATTATTTATTTTATTCTTTTATATCGAGAATAATGGAATAAGCACATAATTATGTGCTTTTTTATGCGATTTTGTAAATTTTGTCATCTGTTCCCACCGGCACACAATGACCTACTCTTACGAAAAGCGGAACAGGATTTAACATGTGCGCAAGATGTTCTGGGTGCGTTCGCACACGGGGCCTCGGTTTATAGTCTTATCGGAAGGACTTTTGGGGAGAGTGGAGTCGGCACTGATGTTAACTCCAGGGGGAAGATAGGGTGTGTGTGTGTATGGGTATGTGTGTTTGCATGCGACAGAGAGAGAGAGAGAGAGAGAGAGAGAGAGAGAGAGAGAGAGAGAGAGAGAGAGAGAGAATGCACAGGTGCACACACACACACACTGTGCTGATGCACAAACTAGAAAGATGGGGCGGGAGTGGGCAGAAGTGAGACTTCATTCATTTCAACCTCTTTAAAAAAAATTTAAAAAACAAATTTCAGTTTGATTTGGTTCCAAGAACTGCACAGGTGGGTCATCTGAGCATACAGACAATGCAATATGCCGCACCCCCCATACTACTGATTTCAGTATTTTCATGGCAGTTTTCAGTATTGTTGCCTGTTGTTTGCGATAGACTTTTCCAACAGGAAAAATAACTTTTTCTCTTCTATTTTTTAAAATTTATGCTTTTTCTCCATTTGTTTGTTGTTTTTCTTGTTTCTACTGTAGAAAAGTTGATAAGCTTTTTGTTTATTCTCATTAATTAGCAAATCTGGACAGGTCTGATATATGGGGATATTGTTCAAAGTTATTTGTTTTTAAAGTTTTCAAAAAGGAAGATATACAATAGATGTTGTGTGTGTGTGTGTGTACGAGAGAGAGAGAGAGAGAGAGAGAGAGGGGGGGGGGGGGGGTGTGTATTGCAGCTGTGCTCAGGGCTATCCTGGAAAGAATTTCAAGTTTTGATCCTTCATCTGATGCTATAGCTGCCAGATATTTAAAGGTGTGGACGACCTCATTTTTCTTGGTCTGTGTCAGTGCTGGAGCCATCAGCACCACTTGTTATTGACTGGCTTTTCTCTGCCCTCATCTGCATGCCATTTTGCGGAAGAGGCCTCATCAAGGTAATTTACTTAGTTGGCCAGCTCTTGTCCTATTCCAGTGGGGCTGTTGATGTTGTCAGCAAAATGTGATTTTCGGTAATCATGTACACACTCATGCATCCCACTATGCCCTCTTCTGCGCGCGCGCGTGTGTGTGTGTGTGTGTGATGGAGTCCCCCGGGGGGATGCCGGGGGCCTATCAGTATAAATAGCATCCCCACATTCTGGAAATTCTGTGCTAGAAATTTCCTCTTTTCTATCACTCTCTTTGTTTCTGCCTTGTTCCTTTTCTTCCTGTCACCTCCTTGTCTATTTTCTGCCTTCTTGGTCCATTCTCCTGCCTTTTTTCCAGAAAGACTTAAAAGGTAACAATTCTCTCTTGTGCCGAAGTCGGATGTGCTGGGCCTGACTTGTCAGGCGCTTAACGGCAGCGTGACGCATTTTCGCTCATATGACAGACAACAATAGTTGCTGTCTGAGCGTTCCACAAGAAGAAGAAGTGTGAAGGAGAGGGTTCAGGGAGCTTGAGTTATTTCAAAAAGGAAATTTTGAAGGTTATGTTGCATTTGGGCAGGGGGGGGAGGGGCTAAGGAAGTCTGTGCAAGTTGGGGGGGCAAATCTGTCAATTGAGATGAAGATGGTATTAAGCAAATTTTTCTTTTTTTTAATATTAAATTTATTCTCCGATTCAAGATGGGCACACAGATCTATCCCTTATGATTGATTAACTATAGTATCAGGAAAAAAGCCCTATACTTCACCTGTCTCTCCATTATCTTATTTCTCACCATCCCATAACCCACACACACTGGCCACCTCCACTCCCTGACTCCACTAAGTTATTATCTTTGGATCCTTTCTGTCGACCATCAACGCCACAGTCGATTAGTTGGTTTCCAAATCATACAGAACAGGATCACTTTTACTCACTTCTGCAAGTTCTTGATCTCTGATATCATCACTGTTTCTGTTTTCCATAACGAGCAGCATTTATATCGGTAGCTTCCCAAGTCCTTTGCACAAAACTATAACTGGAGGTCCTATGTGTGAACCCATATGGAACACCTTGCACACGTTACAATCTGTTCCACTTTTCAAAAGAGTAGGCCATTGTGTCAGTGGGGATGGATGACAAACTTTACAAAGCTGCATACACATGGAGACTGGATGTAAAAAAAAAAAAAAGCACAGGAAGGCTTTTCAATTATTCTTGAAATGAATTAAAAAAAAAAAATCTCAGCTGCAAGGCATATAAAGGTCTTAATGATCAGGAAGGTACCAGCCAGAGAGCCGTTACATCCAATCAGCCAGTGTGCAAGGCAAGGCACTTAATATAGACAAGGTGACTAACAAACAATCTTTTGCAATTGCCAGCTTTAATCTCTGGCCCTCCTGTTTCTGTCAATGCTGTTCTCTTTTGCTTATTGTTTTCTGAATCTTTATCTCTCCACCGCTTGCCATAATGTTTTCAAAGTGAAGTAAAGGGGCGGTAATGGAAGGGGGAACAAAAGTTTGTCAGAATTGAAGCCCTCAGCTAATGAGAAATATGGACAGAAAATCATGGTGCTCGGTTTTACTTTTTGAAATTTTATTATTACTAACAGACAATATACACATGGCAGCCACCATGGCGCACATGTTCTACATAAACGCGGCTTAATTATAATGTGCCCGCCTCCTAGTTGTTGGACCCAGAAGGCAAACTATGCAGGAATGCTGCTGCAATTGTACAGTCTAGAATCAACTGTCTTTAGAAACTTTGGTTCCTAGAGGGATCTAGTTTTTAAAAAAAACAACAAACACACACTTAAGTTTGTGAAATATCATAGAAACTTTTTGTCAAATTATGAGTCTTTACCTTTGCGATTCAAATTCCTACAGAGATCATTCACTTACAATTTTTTTGTGGTTTTTTTTTTTGTAAATAAGGGTTTCAAATTTGTGAAATATCCCAGACAGTTCACATTCTTTTACATCTCAAATTCATTCACATTTGCTATATAGGTTCCAAATGAGATTCAGTTAAAAACAAATTAGACATTTCACATTTGTAAAGAAAAAACAAACAAAAAAACGAAACTCAAATCTGGAGTCCATTCTCATAAAAAAAAAAACCAACACCCCCCCTCCCAAATCAAGAAATCACCCCTATTAAAATTTGTGGGATAGGACAAACAAAATCTTTGTATTTGCTTACACTTGCAATAGAAGTTCCTACCCAAATAAATCTAGTTTAAAAAAAACAACCCACAAAAACTCATTTTAGATTTGTAAAATATCACCGAAACATTTGTCTCAAGCCTTTTTTTTTAAAATTTGCAATTCTGCTTCCTAAAGAAATTTAAAATGAGAAAATAAAAACTTATTAAATATGGAAAATATCACCGAAACTTTTTAAATTCAGTCTTTGTGACTTGTTCCTTGGAAGATAAAGCAGCTTACATAGGGCAAGGGAGGTAATTGACATCTTTGTTAGGCCTGATTTTTATAAAAACTTTTGAAGTCCTTTTCATCCCCAACACATGTTACAACAAAGCATTTAGGTACATATACATGATATGAAGTTATTCTATCACAGACCAAAAGCTTTTTCAGTTGTCCATACAAACAAAGTGCAAAGGCCTACATTACAGTGGTTATGCAAAGATAGTCTTCATCTATGACAAGCTCAAGTGTTTTACCACCTCTTATGTCCAGGTATGATTGAGACACAGCAATTTTTGGTTTTTTTGCGACAGCTGGTGTGTCAAGCTGAGAAGCACCCCAAAACAGCAAGTGGTTTGTCTTCACAAAATGACCACCTTTCAATGTACAGATATTTTTGAGTTAGTGTTCTAGTAAATATTTTTAGGAGCACATATAAATGTTCGTGTGTTATTACTTAGTGGGTATATCTTTCTTATTGTATTCTTTTATTTCGAGGAAAATGGAGAAAAGCACCGAGTTATAACGTGTGTGCCAATGTTCTGTGTTCATGCACACAGGATCTCAGTTTGTAGTTTCATCCAAAGGACTTTTTGGGGGGGGGGTCCAGTTGTCACTGATGTCAACTCAAAAATCCTCTTGAACTAGATTTGAGCCCGGGTCAGCTAACCACCAGGCTACCCCACCCCCCATGAATACACATTTCATGTATGCTTATTCAGGGTTCATACAGACTTGGTGGAAAAATATTTAGGGCCTTTTTAAGGGTCATTATTTCCAAATTTAGGGCTTAGCCACAGGGTATCGAAGCATATTTTATAAACCTGTGCACACATTTACACTACTAATTAAACTAATCTCAAACTCGTGTAAGCAAAGTCTCCTCGTCTAAAACTGCATGTTGAATACCGATTATTTACACAAAAGTTAAGTTCTGGAATAGAATGTCTTTCAGTCAGATACCACAATGAACTAAACTCCTCACACAGTAAAACGTCAGTGTGTGATGAAAGTCTCCGCAAAGCAAAGTGAAAACTGAAGTGTCTCTAATTTTAATATTGTTTTTCCCAAACAACTAGCAAAGTGAACTCAAGACACTATCCCTCAAACTTCATCTGATGTGAACTAAGTCTCCTTGCCTTATCAAAGATACAGATGGTTACCCGGTACTGGAATGGAACTGTAACAATACCCTCACACAGTCACAAGCGCCTCTTCCAAATTCTGCTCCTTTTAATTCAATCTCACTCATGTGTACATGCAGGCAATCACTCGCGCATGCACGCACAAGAGAGAGAGATTGCTGGACACAAGTTCTCTTCACTATGAATACATGTACAAGTCCCATATTGTCAATGCAGATCGAGTGATAGGCCTAACACTGGCTTGAAAAGGACGCCCACCCATCTCTTCCCATAGTAATTCGAGTGTTGAAAAATATGCAAACAAGCTGGCATTTTTAACTTGCCTTGTGAACTAGATTGTTTCTGTTTGCGTTCTGCAGGAAATCTGTGGGGTAATCTCCTAAAATAAAGAATAGATTTGGCTACAGGTTTTATTGTTTTCCCATTCTCGAACACGACTGTATCACCGACTGTCATTTTGTAAACTACGCATGCGCAGCTGTGCTAAAATTGAAAAAAAAACACCTCATAGAGGACTATAGCACAGTAAACAGGTATTTCTTCAACTCGTGATTGCACTTCTATTGTGCAACATTATTTTCCAAATAAATTACATACCATACGGGGTAGGTAGTCCTATGCATGTTAAAAAACAAAAAATGGTGAAACAAAGCGATCACACGCTTCTAATGGATTGCAAATTACCTCCCTTGGCAAATTCGATTGGCACCACACGAATAGCAGACGATAGGCAGTCTATCAGTGATATCACAATCTTCGGACACCCTTCTGGCTTTCATTTCTCATAAGTTTTATATTGTGTGTTTGTTTAATCTGTATTTCAACAGAAACTCTCTCATGATTCTCATTTTTCGGGCCTCCAGGTCTCATTTTTAGGGGCCTTAAATGGGCTCTTCAAAAACAAGGGCCTTTTAGGGCTTAAGATTTGTACGAACCCTGTTATTGGTTGCTTTGAAAGCAATGCTTATAGCCCATCTTGTAAAAAATATCTTTTGTTTTCTTTGTAGTTCAGTTGTGGGATGTTTTTATATTTTGCATGTGTTGCTACAGCTAAGTTGGTACCCATTTCCTTTTTTGTCATGTTTCTCCCAGGGGAGGTTTGACATTGATGAGCTATATTGTGTAATGCTACATTCAGTTATCTAAAACACTTGGTGCTACCTCTGCGTAAGGGGAGGGAAGTGCTCTACAAATACCATCATGCAGCACATTTTTGTAAAAATAGTCTCAGCACAGTTTGTAAATGAAATTGTCAACCATTCTTGCATCTTTTCATGGACATCGAAAAGCTGAAGAACAAAGTTTGTCCAGGTTGCTTTATTTGAATAATTTAGTGTTTTAGTCATGCATCTGACCTGTTGGAAATAGTGGGAAGATGAAAAGGTATAATAAAGTGAGGGTTTACCTTGTACTCAACTTGTTTGCTTAGGAAGAAATTTCTTTTTGAAAACCATTATGGTATATGTAGATTGGATTAAAAAAAAAAAACACCTCAAGAAAAACCATGGCACATTTATGCTTGTTCTGTTTCCAATGTGTGTTGGCTTGCTTTTAAGTACACAATGCGATTATGTTGCGCAAACATTAACCCATAGCACCCTGAGGTCACCCAGTACATTCTCACACAATTCAGGACTGTCAAGGGAAGTAATTTTTACAACTTTCAATAGTCACTACACAAAAAAAAGATTAAATATATTTATGCTATCTTTTACTGCAAGAAATGTTATTTCCTGCATTCTGCATTAAATAAAGTACACACTGGGCCAGGCAATTTTTGCATTCATGCAGTTGTTTACAAACAAACAAAAAATAATCACGATACCTCATCACTTTTTGCTATGGGTATGGCAATCACGATATCTTCTACTAAACTTGTAAACAACAGCTTGTAGGCCACTCTGCCCCATCTACTTGATCAGTCTTAACAATATTCCAATGGAAAAAGCCTTTAAATCTGCTCTATAGGTGTCCAAATCCTCTCAGCACACATCCCTGCCATTGCCCATAAAATTTATTTAGCAAACTTAAAAAATTCATAATTTGCTTAAAACCTGATTTGGACACAGTAAAGTGAAAACATGGCAGTTTCTTGTTCATGCAAAGCAGCAACTCTCACGAGAATCTCATTTATGTAAACAACAATGGCGGCGCCCATAGAAAGCACATATTTGAGGGCGTTTGCAGGAAAACAGGGTCTATTTTTACCAGGGCGTTTGCAGTGGTGATGGGTTAAAAACCAAATCCATCTCACAATGGCACACAAGACATAAAACGCATGCTACTTGTGTCTGGAAGTGAGATCTTCATTACTAACTGCTTGAAAAATTCAAAGCAGTGTCTCAAAGAACATTCAACGAACTAAGTGAGCAGCTCATTCACTTAGTCTACTTCATGAATTAAAAATGTCATTCATATCACAGACAAATCCAAATATCAAAACTCCACCAGACCAGCTGTCACTGTTATTCACATTTTATTTTGCACTGAACAAAAAGTGAAAGAGTCCAGTTAGTCCTCGCCCTCTTCCTCCTCCTCATCCTGGTTGATCTGGAAGTAGCGCAGCTCGAAGGCCTCTTTGGAGCTGGCCACCACACGCAGCCAGTCACGCAGGTTGTTCTTCTTCAGGTACTTCTTTGTCAGGTATTTCAGGTACCTACACACACATGCACCAGTGTCACTAAGCTAACAACATGTCGTTAAATGCACAAAGTGGGGAAAAGTGTATGTGCGTAGCTGTGTGAATTCTGCAAGTGTGTGTGCAAGAGATGAATTATTTTTCACTTCTCAGAGATGACATGTATTTTTAACTTAATTTTATTCATAAAGAGGGAATATGACATAAGCAAACAAGCTGTTTTACTCCCAGCCCCCTGGACCAAAAAACAACAGTAACAAACACCATACATTTTTCTTAGGAAAAAAAAAAGCTAAAGAGCATAATCCTAGCATAAGACTATTTTACTGAATACGAAAACAAGACAACAAAAATCACATTAGAAAGGGCAAGAGAAAATAAAAGCTGACAGGCAAGTAGAGTAGTAGAGGAGGAAGGGAAGAGAGGGAGAGAGAAAGACGGAGGACGTGTGTGCACAATGGAAAATAAAAATAAAAAGGTAGTTCCTAACTGAAGACGATGTGCTATCTTTGATTGCAAGAGTTTGCACTTTCCTGTTAAAAAAGTCTAAATTTTGCTACTTCAAATTACATCTATTGTGAAGGTGACATAAAGTACACACACACTGTCATTTAGGAATAGATATCCATTTCACTTTACACATCCATCAACTTAACCCTAGTAGCGCTAAATAAACAGCAACAAGCCTCACTTCTATTGGCTGAATTAACATTGGCTAGCATTGTTTTGGAGCATGGTGGGCTCAAACAACCCTTGATATTGATATATAAAACTGAATTAAATGTGTTAAGCTATAGATCACTGGAAAGAAGAGATAATATGCTTTTAAATGAGTATAATTTTATAATAGTGTGTAGTGTTTATGATTATGTATAAAAAAAAAAAATTAAAAAAAAATCATGTTCGCACTACCGATCACTGTTCCACTGTCAGGGCCCCGGATCGATTTTAACACGATAAGCAAAGTTCTTGCGGTGCATAAATGTCATGATTAGGTAAACACTATTTCTTGACATTAGTTTTCAAAAAATAAGGAGTTTGTATCGCTTTATCGGTCACCAAATACTCGGAAAAGTTCAGCGACAGGATCGACGCCATCGCGACCATCATGGCGGAATGTGCGAAGTGGTGGCTTTCTATGACAAAAATACAAAGATCGCTTGATTTCATGTGATGCAAAGTACTCAGCAGCATAGCGATTTGACTCAACAACAGTTATTTCGAAGCCTCGTTGCGTCAAAATAAAGTAAAACAATCTGTGACGTCGAAATCGCCGAGTAGCGAAAAAGTCCATCCAGCAAAACTAGCACCGCTCGATTCAGTCCGATCGCGATCGATTTTTACCAAGTTTTTCAAAAATATTCCACAATCCTTACCTCATCGTCTCTCTCATTGTTTATTTCTAAAACTCCTCCTCGCTGTCAATTTTGTAAAAAAGCTCGAAAAACGCTTGAAGAAATCCCAGTGCAAACGCTGGCCGCCATTTTTGTTGAAGACGATCTCGGCTGGTCCGGAAAAAAAATTAAAATACACTTTTAACCAATCAGATTCTTCGTTGCTTGTGTGTGTCAAACGACCTTCACCCCTTTCTGCGGGCCTACAACGGCCTTAACATTCATTGGCTGACCTTTGAAAGCGAAAGTAAGCTTTCAACTATGACCACCCACGTCATCCCGGAATATTCCGGGATCCGCCACACAGCCTAGACCCGCCTTTCCCGGAATATTCCGGGAACCGCGCCACTAGGGTTAAGTTCCTCCCTGCCCCTCCCCCTCCATTGTCTAACATCACCGAGTGAAAAGAAGTAAAATCGAAGCAACAACAAAATTATAAAAAACAAAAACAAACCTCCACCACAAAAGCAGTGTACACTCTAACACCATGAAGACAACTTTGTAAAAATGCAGCACAAACCTAAAACTTGTAACCTCACAATGCACACACCCTTAGTTTCTCTCACCTCTTTGAGAAGGAAATTTCTGAAGTGAGGGTGATCTTGTTCTTGTTGCGCTCGAGGGCGACAACGCTGCCAAAGTTGTTGGTCTTGCCGTCCACCTTGATGCGCTCATGCAGGTACTTCTCCTGTGGACAAGAGCATGGCGTGGCCACACGCCCGATTAGGGAAGGTGGCCCTAATCGAACTAGGGAAGGTGACCCTAGTTCACAATCACAGGTGAGAATCCAAGAAAATGTTCAAGCTTCTATTTATAACATGGCTGAGATACACATCTGCATTGAGCTGGTTAAGATATTCTTCATTAGTCTTCTAACAAGCTGCAAGAGTAACTGCTTGCACCAATCCTCATTATAGTTTTTCTTGCTTTTATATGTAATGTAAATTGCTAACAACAAGGCGAGCATGTCACCATAACACTGCTGTGGTTACCTTTTAATTATCATACCAACTCATAGTATTCTTCTTGATCCCTCAAAAATCATTTAATGTCATATCCCTCTTAGCACGAGATCAAACTCTCTATGACACTTGCTGCATAGAAAGAAAAAAAAGGGAAAAAAAGGGTTCTTCACTACATGGAAGTTACATCGAGCATTTTCTTTTTTGTTTTGGGGCGAGTTGGTGTTTTTGTTGTTGTAAATTAACATTTTAATGTTAGGGTTTAAAAAAAAACAACCACACACCACTCTCCAGCCCCTATCAAATCTGAACTGACACACGCACAGTAATAGAACCCTCTGTGACGTAGTGACTTCAGTTTCTGTTTCCTAGATCAAGTAGTATGCATATACTAGACCAATAGGATTTTCATTAAAAAAAAATATATATTTCCATTTATAATCGATCCATTGAAAATAACTAAAAAAATTACATTGACGTTTATGAATGCTAAAGAAAATATTTAAAATACTCACGAAGTTGGCCACATCCATGATGCCATCCTCAACTGGGTGGGTGCAGTCGACTGTGAACCGCAGGGTACTCTTCTTTTTCTTCCCCTTTGCAGAGAGAGGCTTGCCAGGGCGTTTGGCGGTTTTTGTCTGGAAACAAAGCAGTTCTTTTATGTGTCTGGAAACAAAGCAGTTCTTTTATGTGTCTGGAAACAAAGCAGTTCTTTTATGCGTCTGGAAACAAAGCAGTTCTTTTATGAACAAGAGTAGAAAAAAAAACCCTCAAAACTGAACACCCCCCCCCCCCCCCCCAAAAAAAAAGACCACAATAGATCTAGCACAATCATTCAGGTAACACAGGGATAGAACAATTCCTAGTTAACGAAAAATAAACTGGCCTCCTCTTCAAAAGGTTGAACGGGAATATATTAACATGTGTGCCACATGTTTTGAGTGCATTCAGACATGGGGCCTCAGAGTTTATGGTCTCATTTAAAGGACTTTGACAGCTTGATTTTTTCCGTCAAACTGGGAAGAAGGGAAGAACCCAGAACCTCATGATTTACTTGTCTGGCAGGTGAACATTTTCATTTTCTGCTATCTTCTTTCTTTTTTAATTATCTCACTCTTCAGTCTTTGAAACAACTCACCCCAACCCCTGTACAAATAGCAAGATGGAAACAGCTAAAAACAGAGTAGGCATAAAGTTATAAACACAAACTTTTCCTGTCCTGTAAACTGTGTAGCTGAATTATGGAACAAGCTCACTTCACCAATATCCCATACTTCAAACACACACCTGAATAAATGACAAAACTAATGACACACAAGCTCAATTAATAATACATTATATAGCTGAATGCAATTAAAATCATGTGAAGTTGGCCTTGTAGTTTAACTCATTAACTGTTCACAATGCCAGTATGGTATGGTCTCCAGTTAACACACAAGGCCTACTACTAGCACTACCTAAATAGTATTTGAATTTTGAAGGGAAGAAACAAGATTTAAGATTTCATTTCAAGAAAAACCCCCAAGGGGTACATGAAATTTAACAAAAGCACAACTTGCAGATGTGGGAGTGTGAAAAATACAACACATATTCGCTCCAAAATGAAGAGCACTAATTATGGACATGAAGCATTACAATACAGGAAAGGTATGATAAATCAACCCTCTGTTCAAAAACCTAAGTTGGCAAATCTCCACGATAGTTACAAAGTTAGGACTTGCTTCTAGTTCTATCACAAAAATGAATTAATATCGTTATTGCTCACGATCACATCACAATTTCAAAAAATAATGTGTGAACGAGAGTACATTCTGCAAAAATATGAGAAAGAAAAGAACTCATGCCAGTCCCGACATGTACAAACCCCCATTTTGAAAGATTAACGATGTTTCGACAGAACTTTTCGTTTCTTAGCCACAAATGAGATGGATCGAGAATAAAGCTTTGCTGACTGCAGCATTACGACCAGATTGAGGTAGGCCTAGGCATATTTGGACAGAATTACTTCTTATTTGTTGCACGAGTATACTTTGTTATAAGGTAGTCATTTTGATTCACCCTTCAAAGTGTTCCATTTCTTAAATATTGTCAAGAAATATGTTGAGCAAATTGCTCTACCCTACTTTATTTCAAAATAAAACAGTAGAGTTTGTTATGATAAGGCCTAGATATGAAGCAACTTTGAACCTACACGTCACAAATCTGGTGTTACTACAACGTGTTCGTTTACACTGCTGTGCCAACGTGTGATAAGACATACTCGCCCAGTCTAAAATCAACAACTATAAATTCAGGAAGATACAACACATATGAGAATAAACCTCTCTACGAGAAATAACGTTTAAAACATCATAAAATAAATGGATGGTAGCGGATTTCAATTCCATTTAGCAAGACCTACCGGTGCCATCGTCGTGCGTCGATCGTGCTTCGTCAGCGAGAGAGGCGGAAGTTGAAGTGAATGCTGGGAATGTCGGAAATTGACTAGTCACGTGGACGAATCATACGCCTAAAATTCAAGTTAGGCTAGCCTAGAACTAATGACAATGACAATGAGAAATTCTTTTATTTCGAGGATAATGAATAAGCACTCATGTGCTTTTTTACACCCAGTCCCCGCCCGTAGGGATATATCTTAACAATAATCCAATACTTACACTCTCACACAGTAGAAACAAAGGGAAATAATCCTTTTCAAAACGAAACAACAACAACAACCCCCACCCAAAAAAAAAACAAAAACAAAAAACAACAACAACAAAAACCAAATAAAAGAAAACCCTAAAAAAAAAAACCTCCACCCACCCCCAATCCCCAACCAAAACAAACAAACGAAAGAAAGAAAAAACAAACCAACAAAAAGAAGAAAAAAAAAGAGAAAAACAGGCAACAACAACAACAAGAATAACAACAAAACCAAGAAAAATAACAACAACCAAACTTAATAAGTCATAAAAATAAACATCTAACATTGTCAAATGGTACACATACTTGTTACATATAACAATAAGGTATTGAAATAGGGCATTCATTAAAACTTAAGTACAGCCGAAGCCCAATAAAGTATTGAAAATATAAAGTATGAATCCTTCATCAGGATACACTATAACTATAAGCAAAACGACAATAGGTGAGAGAAAGAGAGAGAGAGAGAGAGAGAGAGAGAGGAGAGAGAGAGAGAGAGAGAGAGAGAGAGAGAGAGAGAGAGAGAGAGAGAGTGTGTGTGTGTGCGCGCGCGTGTGTGTGAGTGACTGACTGACTGAATGAATGAATGATGATGAGGAGGAGGACAACAACGACGACGACAACGACAATAATAATAATAATAATAATAATAATAATAATAATGCGGATGATGATAACAACTGTTGTCATTATCATTATCATAAGTAGTAGTAGTAGTAGTAGTAGTAGTAGTAGTAGTAGTAGTAGTAGTAGTATCATCATCATCATCATCATCATCATCATCATCATATCATCATCATCATCATCAAGTCAAGTCAAGTCAAAAACACTTTAATCATCCCATAGAGGGCAATTACAATACTGACAGGCAGATTGATACGCATAAAAAAAATCTCAAAAGACACGAAAAAGCTATATGTCATATTGGTTAAAACATTCCAAAATGACTTCAAATAAAAATGTCACACACACACACACACACACAACACACACACACACACACACCACACACACATCATCATCATCATTCATCATCATCAATGGGTACTTATAAAGAGATAGGTATTTTGCCATTAGACAACTATCGACAACTGGCATTGGCTAAATACCTCTTAGGATGTTCAAAGCAAGAAACCAATGTGGACACCGAGATATGTACTAGATCTGATGTCAACTTTCCTAAAAGAGCACGTTCTATTCGTTCTCTTACCACTATTAGAACCTATACTTCTGAATTGTTTGATAAGGCAGAACTATGTCCTACAAAATTAACTAAATCAAAGATGAATGTCTCCCCTTGTCCCCCATGGGAGCTTCAGAGAGCTAATTTTGATGTCAATTATTCTTCTCTAGCCAAAAAAGGAAATGAAAATATTCTTAGTGCATCAGTAAAAGAATATATGCAAACTACATATCCAGAACATCTAAAAATCTACACTGACGGTTCACTTTTGAGCGACAATGAGGCGGGTGCAGCATTTGTCATCCCATCTCTGAAGATAGAGAGATCATTTTCTATTGGAAAAAATCGATCTATATTTACAGCTGAACTGTCTGCTATTTCGATGGCTTTGTATTATCTTCTAGATTTTCCGAAAGACATTTTTCAGATACTTTTCTGTGTTGATTCCAAGTCAGTGTTACTTGCATTGAAAGATTTCAGCTCAAAAGTGAGAAAAGAGCTCATAACTGAGATATGTCATCTGATTCATTTTCTGATGTTACGGGGTACTAATATAACTTTCTGCTGGATTCCTTCTCATTGTGGTATCCACTTTAACGAAAAAGTTGACAGATTGGCAAAATGCGGAGCAAAGCATGACAGTGGTTCTTACAGCATAGATGTTCCTTTATCTGCCTATGAGGGCTTTAGCATATTGCAAAATGCATGCTGGAAACACTTTAAAAAGAAACTACAAGATATTGTTTTTTCCTGGAATGATGATATAACTCATTTATTATCTTATGATGATATCAAATGCCATAATTCACAAGAATATAGAAACGTTGTATCACTTATCTACAGGTTTAAACTCAATGCTTTTAGATCTAAATTTTCAAAATCCGCAACGTGTATCTGTGGCGAAACTATTACCAACGCTCACATTCTCTTACAATGTCCAGATCTAAAAACCTTTTTACCCGTCTTCCCAGTCCGTTGCTTAGAGCAAATACTTAAAGATACCCCTTTAATGAAAGATATTGTATTGTCATTAACTCATTGTCCTATTATCAGATACCTATAGTACATTGTATTTTATTTAGTTGTAGAAATTGCAAAGTTAGTGTTCGAGCTGTTATTTCTATCTTTTCAAAGTTCCTTTTTACGCTTTATATTATTAATATTTGTTAATTGTCAATGATTAGCTATATGCATCCCCTTACACACACACACACACACAAACACCACTTTCCCGTCTGATATCACTGTTTAGTGGAAGGACGTTAAACTGAAGAACTACTACTACTACTACTACTACACACACACACACACACACACACCAATTGTGAACACAATGTTAAAACAAAAAAACAGAAGACATAAAAACTTATTATGTACGCACGCACATACGCAACACGTACACACGCACGTGCATGCGTGTGCGAACACACCCACGCACACCCACACCATACACCAATGTATGAATTCAATGTTTTAAAGACCATTGACTAGAAGACATACTTATTTCACACACACACC
>CM054148.1:26228121-26245621 GCA_028751875.1 Rapana venosa | reverse complement strand
GGGGGGGGAGGAACGCAAAATATCACCATTGGTGGTGAACCTTGGAGCTCTCACTGATGAACAGAAACGAAACTTTCATGCGTGCAGTTTCAATGATTTTTATGAAGATTGGCTCTGAGGGGACTGAAAAAAAACCCGGGCCTAGTGAAGTTTCAGGAGGTTCATGTGAGGGACGCTCTAGCCGAGTGGTTAAGACCGTTCAACTTCAATCCCACGGGTCGAATCTCGGCGGCGTCTGCCCAAGGGTGGGGATTTTTACGATCTCCCAAGTCAGCTTCAAGTGCAGACCTGCCATTGCCTTAAATCTCTTGGTGTATATACACACACATGCAGAAAATGAAATACGCGCGTTAAAGATCCTGTAGTTCATGTCAGCGTTCATGTCAGCGTTTGGCACGTTACACATCAACTTTGGCTACCGCCAATTAAATATTGCTGTATGCTAATAACTTTAAAAGTCAGGAAAACTTTTTAAAAAACACAAAAGATCCTGTTGAGAGTTGAGGTGCTGGCATCTGCGCCCTTTGAGTTGACCTGGGAGATGGTAAAAACGCCCACCCGTAACTCACCAGACGCCCATGCCCAGATTCCAAACTACCCACAATTTCACGGACCCACAAGACTGAGGTCAAACAGTCTTAACCACTCGGTTATAGAGTCCAGCAGTGTTTGAGGTTTTTCTGAGAGGGGATGGGAGAGAGTTCCAGATAACAGGGACTCGATAGTGGAAACGGTTTTTGGCCACGTGATCTGAAGTTGGTTTTAGGAACACAGGGCAGTTTTTCAGCACCAGGCTCGATCTGAAAGCCCAAGAAGGCTGATAGGTCTGAAGGAGAGAAGGGAGAAGAATTGGCAAAGATCCACAAATACAGTTATTCCATATGAGTGTATGTACATTCTTTGCTTCTGGGCAATCATGCCAATCATGCAACATTTTTTTTCTTTTATCTAGATCTACATCATCTTGGGAACGGGACATCTCAGTGGTCAGAGTACTGGCTTTCCCCAATCTAACGTTAAGCAGCATCGAGCATGGTTACCACTTGGATGGGTGACCGTTTGCGCGCCTTGGCTTCAGTACAGTTCCCCCAGCTGAATATGGGTACCTGTCCTCTTTAGAGTCAGGGAAGGTAAAGCAGCGAGGGAGAGGAGATGGGCACCACCCTCAATATGTCGGCCCCTAGAGAGGCTGAGGTCTCTGACACCTCGCTCCCCTACATAGGTTATGGGACCCTTTACCTTTTTTTAAATTTTTTTTAGATCATCTACACAGGATCTTTTAACCCATTGAACACGCGTAGTTTACGTGTATGATAAGTGTCAAAACCAAAACACAAACAAACTCACACCCTTACCATTTAATGGGGAAAAACTCTCAGCAACCTTTGTCACCTTGCTTCTCTTTTTCCGTAAAAGTACGCCTCAGCCTTTTCAGAAGCCGCTCTTTTTGGATCTGTCTTTGTTTTTCTAGCACAAGATTCAGCATGTACAGGTAGGGTGAGAGAGCTGAAGTGACGAAAACGAAGAAAAAGGAAGCTGAAAACACGAAGGCTTCACCACTGAACATGTCTTGCCACGCTAAAATGGCACACAGAGCCATCAGACCCCAGCAACAAGCGTCCACTAAGACTGGACTGATCACACGGCGAGCTACAGTGAGGTCCTGAGCCTCAACGTTCTTGGTCATAAAGATCATAAAATTGCTTCGGATCAAACCGTAGACGTAAACCTGGCCTGCTGTTGCTAGCACCATCAACATAGTGTTGGTTGAAATCAACAAACCTATAACATAATGATGCACTCCTGATCCCCCATCCCCTGTGACAAACAATGGAATACAAAGACCCGTTCTGCTGCTGTCTTGGATAACTGATGGCAAGTTAGGAACTACTCCCAGTACAATTCCCATCAGCCACACTAGAAGACAGAGAGGTACTGTCACTTTCCTGGTTCTAGCGTTCCAGACCTTGCTTTTCCAGGTGAGAACCACACACCTGTCAAGGGTCATGCAGACTTCAATGAAGACAGACACCTGGCAGGAGAGGAAGAAGAGGAAGCTGGAGAACTTGCACCAGGCGCTAGATCTCCATGCTGTGTCCTTCCATAAGTAAGAACCGCTGAACACATGGTCACAGACACAGAGAATGGACAGATACACTCCCATTATCAGCTTAGACCAGCACATGTTGCACATGAAGACACTGACTCTCCCTGCCTGCTTGTAATGTCGATAGGCCATCACGGCAACAAGGCCATTGCCCAACAAAGTCACCGGTGTCAGGACATAGAGAAAAACCCGCTGACTTTCAGACCCTAGGAGACGCTCGCAAGTAGAAAAAATGGGAGAAGAACCATGGCAGTTTTCTATGTTCAAATGATCAGGAAGAGCCTGGACACAACACAGTTTGAAATTGTCTGTGTGCAACTCAGTCAGTTTGCTGAGATTCTTCAATAAACTCCGGGAAAACTCTGACAACTCACTTCCTCGCAGGTCTAGCACACCAAGATGGAGATTGTCAAAAACTCCAACAATACTGTGAGTGTTGCTCCCGGACAGATTCAGGGTAGTGAGACTGGAGAAAGGCTGCAGAAGGCCGAGGTCCAAGTCCACCAGTTCCACAAAAGACAGATCCAGTTTCTGAAGGGTGGGAATGTTCCTGACAAGCTCGGATTGGCTGGGAAACAATGACGTCAGAGGATTGTGGGTCAGCAGCAAATGGTTCAGGTTGCTCACATTGCACAAAATGTCCAGAGAAAGAGTTCTCAGTTTGTTGTGGCTAATGTCCAGTACCTTCAAATTGGGAAGTTTCGGAAGTGGAAATGCAGTCAGCTCACAGTTTTTTAAACTGAGATACACTAACATGGCATTGTTGGCCAGGCTTTCAATACTCATACCGCTACCGGAAGCATCCAAGTACCTAACATCCGGGTAGGCGGATGCTGGGAACAGGGCTGCACAGGTAAAGGCGAAACCCCAGCAGGTGCACTGGCTGGGACAAGACATGGAACAAAACACTTCATCGTCTTGTTGAGGGCAATGGTTTCTGCCGTCACACATGTGGTCTGGGTGCACGCACACCTGGGACTGACGACAACGAAAGAAGCCAGGGCAGGTGTAGGTCTCACAGTCGGCCTCATCCTCTTTGTCTGGGCAGTCGTTGACTCCATTGCATCTGACGAACACGGGCAGGCGGTAAGGTACTGAAGGACACTGGAAGTGAGTCGCGGGACACTCGGAGTCCAAGTCGAACGTCCAGAAGAGTGTCAGCCCTTTAAAACTGCGATAAAAGTAGATGGTGGTGGGTGGCCGGTAATGGATGCCATACATAATGGCCGAAGACCGACCAGCGTAGATAGGCATGGCGTCAAAAACGCACAGTTTATCGTCCATGAGGTTTCTGCAGTCAGCGCCGAATATATCGCACAGTTTGGATTCCGGAATGCACTGTCAGTGATCAGCAACGGGATTTGAGAAATGAGATAATTCTCAGATCAGGTGGCTTTGTCATTGTGTTTTGGGTACTGATTCTTCCATTTAAACAATAGCCTTCATGACTCTCTCTCTTCTCTCTCTCTCTCTCTCTCTCTCTCTCTCTCTCTCTCTCTCTCTCAGTTGTCTTCCAAATCTAACATAATTAAAGATATTTCTGCTGAAAAACTAAACAATTACTTCATTAATATTTCTTCTAACATAATTAACAATGATAACTCGAAGTCCAATGATCTCAATGAACTAAAACAATACTGCCAAGTAAAGCGTATTCCATCAAAACTCCACATACCATTCATATCTGTTTCTGAGGTCTACAATTATCTGACTCACCTCAAACAATCAAGTACACGTGGTCTTGATGGAATAGATGGCAGAATTCTGAAACTCTCAGCTCCAGTTATTACAGACACTCTGACACATATCTATAACCTTTGTCTTCATAAGAACTATTTCCCCAACGCCTTCAAAACTGCTAAGGTGATTCCGATCCACAAGTCTGGAGACACTTCCGATCCCTCAAATTATAGGCCAATCTCTATTATATCCTACCTTTCAAAACCCTTGGAAAAACATATGAATAAACACATAGTCCATCATATAGATATTAACAACTTACTTCACCCAAATCAGTCGGGATTTAGAAAAAAATCACTCGTGCCATACGGCATTGACTAGTCTTGTAGACAATTGGCTGTCAAACATTAATGACAATAAATTTTGGGGAGTATTATTTATAGATTTCAAAAAAGCATTTGATACAATTGACCGCAGACTTCTCATTAAAAAGCTAGACTTATATAATCTCTCTACAAATACTCTAGAACTTCTTGCTTCTTATCTTACAAACAGGCAACAGTGTGTTTCAATAGCTACGTCCACATCCACACTAAAACCAATTCATTATGGAGTACCACAGGGATCCATCTTAGGACCTATTCTCTTTTCATTATACATAAATGACCTTCCTCTCCATATCAAATCCAAAAGCGAACTTTTTGCTGATGACACAACCATACATACAAGCCATACTGACATTAACTCTCTTGCAAAGACATTGCAAAATAGCACTGATGATTTTGTCAAATGGACTGAACTAAACCACATGTCTATACACCCCCCAAAAACAAAATGCATGCTTATCACTACCAGGCAAAAGCGACAAAATATATCTCATAAACTTTCTCCAATCCATATTGAAAAGGAAACAATTGAACAAGCCTCTCACCACAAAGTTCTAGGAGTAACAATTGATGAAAATCTCAGCTGGTACCATCACATATCCCATCTGTGCAAATACATGTCTCAAAGAGTATACCAATTGACTAAAATCAAACGTTTTCTTGACTTTCATTCAAGAAAACTATTCTTTCAAGCTTATATACAATCTTCAATAGATTATGCTTCAACCCTGTGGGATTCTGCTAGTGCAAACACTATGAAACCATTATTAAGTCTGTATAAACGCGCTCTTAAACTGGTTCTTCTGAAGAAGATTACCTTACTAGAAGTGGATTATACTCAGTTAAATATTCTTCCCCTACACCAAAGACTAACATTTAACAAAGGCCTCATGATGTTTAAGATAATGACAGGAACTTTTCCCTCATCCTTAAAAGACAAGTTCCCAATGAATCATTCCAGAAATACTGAAAAGCCAAGTGTCCCAATCCCAAGAATAGATTTGTTCAAATCTAGCTTACTTTACTCAGGCCCTGTGCTGTGGAACTCCCTTCCTGACTCATTTAGACAACACCAATCATTAACAATCTTCAAAAGTCATTTTTTCATCCACTTGATTCATCAAAAATAAAAATCCACACTTGATTTGTTGGAAACAAAGTAAATATACCCTCCCTTACATTATACCAAATTATCCCCCCTCTCTCTCCCCCTCCTTCCCCCCCCCCCCTCTCTCCTCTCTCCTCTCTCTCTCTCTCTCTCTCTCTCTCTCTCTCTCTCTCTGTCTCTCTGTATAAGTGTGAATGTTTTACTTGTATATCGCTATTGTGTTATTGAAAAATGACTTCTAGAAATGATTTTTTCCACTATCCTACTTCTTTATTATGACTCTAGGACGATCTTAACATGTTCAATGTTAAATCACAGTGAGTGCTAATGGTGATAGTGTTGATGAATTGAAAACTATATGCAATATCATATGGATTCAAAATGTACTGTGCTCTCTCTCTCTCTCCTCTCTCTCTCTCTCTCTCTCTCTCTCTCTCTCTCTCTCTCTCTCTCTCTCTCTCGTCCTCTCTTTTATTGTTTGCTTATATATTTAATTGTCGTATTTATAATTAGTATCCTGTTGAATGTTTTATTCAGATTTAATATTTCAGTTCTATTGCGTAAGTTGACTGTATTTGAGATTTAGTGATGTTTTATTTTGACATCTTGTCTTGAGCGTACCAATTATGAATAGCTAATTCCACAGTGCAGATGTCCTTTTCTATGACTATACATGATATTCATACAGATTTGATGTTGGCATTGATGCATGGTGTGAGTGCGTGCGCGCGCGCGTGTGTGTGTGGGCACGTGTGTGTGTGTGTGTGTGTGTGTGTGTGTGTGTGTGTGTGTGTGTTGTAGTGTGTGTGTGTGTGTGTGTGTGTACACGTGTGCATGGGGATGCAAATTGCTTATACAATATTTGTTTCATGTAGTTTACTATTGCTGTTGCTTCCCATAAAAGCACAAAGAATTTTTGACATTTCTTTCTGTTAGCCAAAATGATAATGGTTTGTTCTTCTTTATATTATGGAGGTTTTTGCTTTGTTTGGCTCTGTTTTGGTTTGGGTTTGGGGTTGTTGTTTTTTGGAGGGGGGACTATTCGGTTGTCGCCTCTCCCCTTGTTGTTGCTGCTTTTGTTTGGCTCTTGGTTTCTTTGCTATTTTTCGGTTGTTTCTGTGTTTCCTGTTTTGCTTTCTTTCTTACTTGTTGCTACTTCTCTCTCTCTCTCTCTCTCTCTCTCTCTCTCTCTCTCTCTCTCTCTCTCTCTCTCTCTCTCTCTCTCTCTCCTCTCTCTCCGGTGATTTTGGGGGGATTTTGTGTAGATATTTTTTTCCGTATACTGTGTAAGTGTATTGCTATGGGCTTTATTTTATTTTATGATCATATATATCCCTAAGGGCGGGGACTGGATGTAAAAAAGCACATAGTTGCTTATTCTTTATCCTCGAAATAAAAAAATTGTCATTGTCATTGTCTCTCTCTTCTCTCTCTCTCTCTCTCTCTCTCTCTCTCTCTCTCCTTCTCTCTCTCTCTCTCTCTCTCTCTCTCTCTCTCCTCTCTCTTCGTCTCTCACTTCCATATGCATTAACAAAATATATATATATATATAGAGAGAGATAACATGTATGTATGTATGTATGTATGTATGTATGTATGTATGTATGTATGTATGTATGTATGCGCGCGCGCACACATTTGGACTTGTTAGAACTATCAATTGTTATTGATTGCATGACTGTGTAAGACTGAGTTGAGTGCACCCGCTTTGATTTGTCTGTGCAAGATATAGTGCTATATAAATTCCATTTATCATCATCATCATCATTATATTATTATCATTATTATATTATTGTTGTTGTTGTTGTTGTTATTATTAGACACACACATATATAAATAAATAAATAAATATAGATAGATAGATATAGATATAGATATATTACTTTCTTACTTAGGCCCATCACTCCCCCTGGAGCATAGGCCGCCGACAACAGTCCGCCAGAGTCCTCTGTCCTGGGCTATTCTCTCCAGTGATATAGATATATATATACATATATATATATATATATATATATATATATATATATATAAATATATATATTATATATATAGATATAGATATATCTGTGTGTGCGTGCGTGCGTGTGTGTATGTGTGTTGTGTGTGTGTGTGTGTGTGTGTGCGTTCGTGTGTGTGTGTGTGTGTGTGTGTGTGTGTGTGTGTGTGTGTGTGTGTGTGTGTGTGTGTGTGTGTGTGTGTGTGTGTGTGAGGGCAGACACTTAGACAGACATACAGACAAACAGATTCCGAATCAACATTTATTCCTACTCTTATACTCACAATCTAAAAAAAGTCGCAATATCTTTAAAGTAATCTTTAAACTTAGATTCAACTATGTTGTACTATGGGCTGATTCCTTATAAAACATAGATTCAATCATTATCCATTAGATATTCATTCATTATCAATCATAGAGTCGTTCATTATCAACTGTACATTCATTCGTTACCAATCACACGCTCATAAATTATAAATCATAGAATCACTCAATATAAACCGTAGATTCATTCACTATCAATCACAGATTCAATCATACTAAACAAAAGACTGTTTCGTTATAAATCATAGCTTCATTCATTATCAATCATAGATTATCAATTATGTATTCATCATCAACCAGAGATTAAATCTCTATTAATCACAGGTTCATTCATTCATGATAAAAAAAATTTCAGTCTATATCAATCATCGATTATTATTTAATCATAAGTTCAAACATGATAAACCATGGACTAATTCCTTACGATCAGTCATCATTGACCACATATTCATTCATCCTAAATCAGAGGTTTATTAATTACAAACCAGAGATCGGTTCAGTATAAACCATACATTTACTCATCATAAGTCACAGATGCATTCATAGATTCTTTCAATATTGATCATAGCTTCATTCGCTCAGCGTCAACCAGAGATTCATTCATTATCACTCATAGATGCATGCATTTTCATTCATAGGGTCATTATTCAGGATCGATCATAGACTGATTCATTCAGTGTCAATCAGGGACTCATCCATTCACTACCAATCAGAGTTTCGTTCATTATCATTCATAGATTCATTCATCATCAAAGATCCATTCATTCATTATTAATCAGAGATTCCTTCATTATCAATCAGAGATTCCTTCGTTATCAATCAGAGATTCCTTCATTATCAATCATAGATTCCTTCATTATCAATCAGAGATTCATTCACTATCAATCAGAGATTCATTCATTCATCATCCACAGATACCATTCATTCATTCATTCATTCATTCATTCATCCATTCATATATTCACATATATCATTCATTATCAAGCAGGGATTCCCTCACTGCAGTCAAAAGTTCTCACCCTACCTGTTTGCTGTCTCCACACCTCATAGGTCTGTCGTAAGTACAGGGCGGATGAACACAGAAGTCCTCATCACTGCCGTCAAAACAGTCGTGATGGAAGTCACACACCAACGTGAAGGGCAGAAAAGTAGTCCCGCTGCGACACGCGAAGTACAAGGACTCCGCCTTCTCAGGCGCTTCACACAACAAAGACGTCGACACCGTCACCGGATCAGGAATTGTGCGTGGGTTCTCCGCGTTCTTCCTGGTCCAGCAACTGCTCTGAGCATCGCAGGCTAGAAACTTATGCACTACATGGTCGCCAGGGCAACGGACAAAGGGCACCTTCTGATTGGTCAACGAGACGTTGGTAGCCAGTGTGATGGGGGCATTTGGAGGCTGGGGGCTGGATTTTCCCGGGATTCTGGAGCTTTGGGGGTCAAATTCGCAGAGGTAGAAGTGGTGCATTTTCTCTGTGCAAGATTTTCTCATGTATACGCTGGTGTCCCCACCCTCCTTCATTGCGCCACACTGAGGGGGTTGAATGGAGGCCCCGGCAGAAGCTGTAGTGTGAGGAGAGAGAGAGAGAGGAGAGAGAGAGAGAGAGAGAGAGAGAGGAGAGAGAGAGAGAGGAGAGGAGAGAGAGAGAGGAGAGAGGAGAGAAGAGAGAGAGAGGGAGAGGAGAGAGAGAGAGAGAGAGAGAGAGAGAGAGAGAGAGAGAGAAATGCATTATTTTGTTAAAGTACAAGAACATCTTTTGTTACAATTATTGAAATTATTTTGTTAAAGTACAAGAACATCTTTTGTTACAATTATTGACTTACTATGCCGACTGGAGTAGATGGGTGTGTAGCACAGGGGTTTCGAACCCACGATTTTCACCACTTTTATTTTGCAATAGTCTCTTCTCTTGAACTTTGCCTTGGTGGGGGAAGAGAGAGGGTAGATTATTGTCAAACATACAGATTCCTTTCGTTTTCAGAGACTTATTAGCCTATTTTCAGCACACAATTCTTTCTGTTCCTTTATGGTTTCTGGGGTTTTCGGGCCATCTTGATGGGTCGGAAAAATAGAGGGGACCCCGGCGGGTTTACCAGCGTAGCCTGATTCGAGCATTATCCCCAGTAATCTGTCTTATTCCTCTGTAGAAGTATGTTTGTCCGTCGTGTCCGACGATGACCTCCAAAACAGCAGAAGAGGCAGCTGCTGTTTTGGAAACGGGGCAGAAATTTGATTATAGTGGAGATGCCTTGCCCGCAGTACATCCCCACTCTCTCGGCCAACTGGGCATAAGGACAGTCAGCGTTGGAGATGTTCTCCAAAGGCCAACCATCCCCCAGGGCTGCAGCACATAAGGACTGTGCGAGTCAAGCCTCCTAGTCAGAGTCATAGTCGATCACTAAGGACTAAGCTGTAAAGTGGAATTCCATGAGTGGGAAAGCCACTGGTCATACAGCCTCTCACTTTGCTGTTGCCCCCAGTGTCAATGGTTTAATCAAGAACTGTGATAACGCCCAGGTGCTGACGGCTAAGTAAGGTAAAGGTAAAGGTGTTCCCATAACCTATAAAGTCGTAGGAGAGCGAGGCGTCAGAGACCTCACTTCTGTAGGGGCCAGCATATTGAGGGCGGCGCCCATCTCCTCTCCCTCGCTGCTTTACCTTCCCTGACCCTAAAGACAGCAGGTACCCATTTACAGCTGGGTGAACGGGGAGACTGTACTGAAGCCAAGGCGCACAAACGGGTCTCCAACTGTAAAAGTGTGTGTTGAATATGAACCGGCAGTCGGAGGTTATGCTTTATTTATTCGCGTGTCTGTGTGACAGCCTATTTTTAATGAATGTAAAAGTGATCATCGTAACCTCATAGGAGGAATTTCATGACTGGTGGAAATTGTGTACATTTATAAAGTGGGTAGAAAGCGTGGGATGGAGGGAGGGGTTGATACTCGTACTGTGACATGATATCAACTGTGTGGGCACAGCTTTTTGTTTAGGCGTTCCCACAGGCCCATTCCGAGGGGAGAGGAGGATGGACTAAGCCTCAGCAACGCTGCTTCTGGAGCCGCATCTGGAGTTGCTTCTGGGGCCGCATCTGGAGTTGCTTCTGGGGCCGCATCTGGAGTTGCTTCTGGGGCCGCATCTGGAGTTGCTTCTGGGGCCGCATCTGGAGTTGCTTCTGGAGCCGCATCTGGATCCGCTTCTGGAACTCCTTCTGGAGTCACCAAAGTTTTTTTGCGACGTTGGCCACCCCCATCACCTGTACGGCACCAGCGTCCGAGTTGAGTTGTCCCCCATGTTCCTTCTGTACCTAGCTGACTCCCCTCCCCTCTCCCCCCCCGTCGTGTAGAATCTGTGGGCATGTTGTGAGTGTGTGAGAGCGTATTATTATTGTTTTTTGTTGTTTAAAAAAAAAGTTTGATAGGGGGTTAGGGGTGTTAGGAAGGGAAGAGGGGAGTGGGAGGGGGGTGGGGGGGTGGGGAGGGGGGGGGGGCTGGTCTTGGACATGTTAGCTTAAATCGAGGTTTTGAATGCTAGTGAAAGTGAAAATAAAGCATATTGTTTGTATGTTTTGCCTCTGAGTTGTGTTTTCCGTGATTGCTGCGGCTGCCACAAAAATCTTCGGGACGAATGAAGAACAAGGAGCTAGTCACACCAGTGTAAGCCTGTCCTTTCGAGGAAAGACTCCGATCATCCCTTTTGGTTTTTATTTGTGTTGTGACACCCTATGCGAGTGAAGAAATTCAAATTCAAATTAAAAAAACTTTATTATCTCAGAGACAGAGAAGTATTGTTCCTGGCTAGAGGGAAGAGCCAGGTAGGGGAAAAGCAACAAGGAAGAAGAACAGAGAAAGATACAACCCTGTGGGGATGCCAGGGGCCTCTCAGTATAATCATAGCATCACCACCTTCTGGAAATTCTGTGCTAGGAATTCCTCTTTTCTATCTCTCTCTTTGTTTCTGCCTTGTTCTTTTTGTTCCCGTCACCCCCCTTCTTACCCATTTTCTGCCTTCTTGGCCAATTCTCCTGTCTTTTTTTTTTCCAGAAAGACTTAAAAGACAAACATTCTCTCCCATGCCGAAGTCGGATGCGCTGAGCCTAATTTGTCAGATTCAAGTTCATTTAACGTCTTTTCACAAGATGTATTTGTCAGATGTTTAACGGCAGCACAACGCATTTTATATATAGTTGCTGTCAGAGCATTCGACGACGATGAAGAAGAATCCTACATCTTCTTTTTTTCCCTTTTATCCTGTGTGCATGTCTTGAGTTCAGAGTCGCAGCTACCGTTACGATCGAGGTCTGTGTTATGCCTTTTGTCAGGTACTTGACAGTACTCCACGTCTTGATCTTCAGTCAAGGTATACAATGTATTTTTATGGAATTATTCCAGAAGTCATCCTTGATGGCGTCAACTTACAATGTTCTTGAGCGTTCGTCAGTTCTCTGACTCACTCATCCAACTGGGATTCACCGTGAGATTGAAATTGCGCACTGAATGAGAAGTTTGCGTGTATGACTGTTTTTGAGGACCTCGCCATATAGGCAGCCATGGGCCGACTTCAGAGGATTCTCTCTCCATTAAAGGAGAGTGCAGATTGTTATGTTAAGAGCTTGTCACGGTTGAAGGCAATCTCATCACAACATTTTACAACATAACAACATTTTTTAGTGTAGGCCTTGGCAATGAGCTAACATCAATAACTGACACAGCTTTTGGCCTGGGCCAGAACTTACAATTGAAATGAATTGAAGGAGTGAAGGCAACAGTTTCATCGTCCCACCAAAAGAGCAGCTTGTACCTGCAACACATGCATGCGTGCACGCGCGAGCGTGCGCGCGCGCGCACACACACGCACACACACACACACATGCACGCACACACGCACACACACGCACGCACGCACGAACACATACATACCTACACATTATTTAAAAACTATGCTTCCACAAAATCACAAAATAACAATACCCTCCTCCACCCCCTGCCCCCCTTCTTTTAAATAAAAAAAAAATCAGCGAAAATGAACACACTCGGGTAGACGTGTTTTACTATCAAAATATACTTCTGGTCGTTTCAGTAAGTCACCAATCACTCCCAACAGCAAGCTCGTAGCTCCAATCTCACCAGTTTGCCCCTAGTCGAAAGCTTTGTCAGATATCATGCAGGCAGAGTGCCGCAGCCTTCATTCATTCGTTCGTTCTTTACATTTTACGTCTTTTCATTATTAGTGATATTAGACGAAACTAAGATACTACATAGGCAGCCTACATTAAAGTTTGTTATGCTGTGAAATATACTGAGATGGTCTTCATCCAGGACAAGCTCTTTGTATGACAACATCCACTCTCCACAACAAACATGATTCTGAAGTCGGAATGTGGCTGTATACCATATAAAGGGGGAGGTAAAGGAGTCCCATAACCTATAGGTCGTAGGGGAGCGAGGCGTCAGAGACCTCACTTCTCTAGGGCCAGCATGTTGAGGGCGGCGCCCATCTCCTCTCCCTCGCTGCTTTACCTTCCCTGACCCTAAAGAGGGCAGGTACCCATTTACAGCTGGGTGAACTGGGGGAACTGTACTGAAGCCAAGGCGCGCAAACGGTCACCCATCCAACTGGTAACCACGCTCGACGCTGCTTAACTTGGCTGGGGAAAGCGAGTGCTCCGACCACTGAGCTATCCCGTCCCCGTATACCATATGCATACATATAATAATTTTCTGCATTCTTTTCTGACAAAATCCGCAACATTCGCTCTAGCTTGGATCAGACTCCTTTCCAGCCTGCAATTTCTGATCCTCAATTTTCTGGCACTCCTCTCCTTTTCTTTCATCCAGAAAGCGAGAAAGAAATCGAGACAATTTTGAAAGGAATGAGTATAAAATCATGCGATCTCGACCCCATACCTGCTTTTCTTTTCGCACAGTGCCTGCCACAGCTTATACCCACTATCACGAAGATAGTAAACTCATCTCTTGTTTCTGGAAATGTTCCTTCAGCTCTCAAAACTGCTTTAGTCACACCACTACTTAAAAAACATGACATTGAACCTAACATTCTGAAGAATTACAGACCTGTTTCCAACCTAGAAAAAGTAGTTCTGAAACAGCTCAACAAGCACCTTCTCTCCAAAAGTCTTCTTCCTGCAATTCAGTCTGCCTATCGCGCTAACCACAGCACTGAAACCACCCTAGTCCACACCTTAAACATGCTTCTACTTGCTTCTGACTCAGGGAAAATCTCCCTCCTCACTCTACTCGACTTATCTGCAGCCTTCGACACTATTGACCACTCTATTCTTCTCTCCCGTCTTCAAGAAACGTTTGGTGTTACTGGTACAGCCCTCACCTGGTTTAGCTCATACCTGACTGACCGATTCCAGACAGTCACAGTAAACAAGATTCAGTCAGCACCTGCTCTGGAATGTGGAGTCACGCAGGGATCAGCTCTGGGCCCTGTTCTTTTCACTCTCTACACCGCTCCACTGTCACATATAATTAACCGTCATCAGATCAACCATCACTTTTATGCAGATGACTCTCAGATTCTAAGCAATGACACTCCTAAAAATCTGCCTTCTCTCTTGACAAATATGGACTACTGCTTTCAAGATATCCAAAACTGGATGATAGAGAACAAGTTACAACTAAACGCTGATAAAACTGAAGCCATGCTTGTAGGGACCAAACACAAACTCTCCTCCATCACAACAGCTTCAATACAATTTGGCAATGCATCAGTCCCTCTATCCATTGCTGTGAAGTATCTTGGGGTCATTATCGACAACACACTCTCTATGCAAAAATTCATCACCCAGACCTGCCAGTCCTGCTACTATCAATTACGGCGTATTAGTGCAATTCGAAAGTACCTGTCCACAGACGCAACATCCAAACTCGTGGCATTTCTCATTCTTTCACGTCTGGACTACTGCAATTCTCTTTTGGCTGGTCTTCCAACATCATCTATCCACTCTCTTCAACGTATTCAAAACTCTGCAGCTCGACTAGTCCTCAGAAAGAAAAACTCTGAGCACATTACCCCTCTCTTGCGATCTCTCCACTGGCTGCCTGTGCCACAAAGAATAAACTATAAGATCAGTACTCTCTGTTACAAATGTCTCCACAAAACAGCACTCTCCTAGCTCTGTGGATGTCTTCACCTGTACACTCCTTCTCATTCCCTTCGTTCTGCTGCAGATTCCTTGTGCTTACGAATACCTAGATTCAACCAGTCCACTGTCGGCCATCGCTCTTTCTCTGTTTCTGGTCCATCGATTTGGAATGGCCTCCCTATCTCTCTTCTCCAAAGGCCTTCTTGTGACACTTTTAAATCCGGCCTGAAGACATAAAAAAAATTATTTGTTTTAAACCTAAGATTTTCCTCTCCCGTTTCGTTTCATAGCTATCCCTGCTTTTCAACAGCCAAAAATTCCATCACCCTTCCAAAGTGTATAACCTCTCTCTGTGTGTGTGTGTGTGTGTGTGTGTGTGTGTGTGTGTGTGTGTGTGTGTGTGTGTGTGTGTGTGTGTGTGTGTGTGTGCATTTGGACTTGTTAGAACTATTATTTGCTATTGGTTGCATGGCTGTGTAAGAATGAGTTGAGTGCAAGTGCTTTGATTTGTCTGTGCAAGATACAGCGCTATATAAATACCATTTATTATTATTATTATTATTATATTATTATTATTATTATTATTATTATTATTATTATATGGTGAGGTACTGGTAAATTCAGTGGTCAGAGCACTCGCTTTCCCCAAGCTAAAGTTAAGCAGCATCGAGCGTGGTTACCACTTGGATGGGTGACCGTTTGCGCGCTTTGGCTTCAGTACAGTCCCCAGTTCACCAAGCTGTAAATGGGTACCTACCTCTTTAGAGTCAGGAAATGTAAAGCAGCGATGGAGAGGAGATGGATGCCACCTTCAATATGCTGACCACTAGAGAAGTTGAGGTCTCTGATGCCTCACTTCCCATACGACCACATAGGTTGTGGGACACCATTACATTTACTAGTAAAAAAGACAAAGATGCAGACTTTTCATCCAACGTGTGCAGCTTTGTGGGCAACCATGAGGTTGTTTAACACCAATGCCAACCTGACCAGAATCATAGAATGTCTTTCTCACAAGGCCACCAGCGCTGTCCACTACGACAGCAATATAGGAGAATGGTTCCGAACCACAGTTGGAGTACGCCAAGGCTGTCTGCTGTCCCCTACCCTCTTCAACATCTTCTTAGAGAGAATAATGGCTGACACACTTGAAAATCATAAGGGAACAGTCAGCACTGGAGGCACGAAAATTACAAATATATGTTTTGCTGACGAGGTCGACGGCCTATCTTGACAAGAGCAAGAGCCAGTCAACTTGGCAATCCACCTTGAAACGTCTTCGGCATATGGCATGCAGATCAGTGCAGAGAAAACCCAGCTGATGACAAATAGCGCCAATGGTGTCAGCACTGGCATTGTTATAGACAAGAAGAAAACTGACACTGCCATCGTTTTAAATATCTGGGACCTATGGTATCTAGGATGAAGGATCAAAACCTGAAATTCTCTCCAGGATAGCGCAGGCCACAGCTACAAAAACCAAACTAAAAGTTCTTTGGAACAACAAGGACATCGCCATCAGCTCTAAGATCAGACTGATGCATTCCCTGGTCATGTCCATTTTTGTACGTATGTGAAACGTGGACCACAACAGCCGACATTGAAAGAAGGATACTGGCAATGGAGATGAGATGCTTTTGAAAACTTCTTGGCATCTCGTACAGAGATCATACAGAGTAAGTGAAAACCAGAATTGAAAACGCCATACGAAGAGCTCCTGACTTCAGTGAAAAAAACGCAAACTGAGGTGGTGCGAGCACGTCACACGAACATCCGGACTGGCCAAGACTGTCCTTCAGGGAACAGTACAAGGAGGGAGACGAAGAGGCAGACAGAGAAAACGATGGGAAGACAACATCAGAGAGTGGACTGGTAGCCTTGAGTGGAACGATGTACTACGGAAAGCTGAGAACCGCAAGGAGTGGAGGAAGCTTATTGAAAGATCTTCAACGATATCCCAAGGGTCGACCAGACTACCCCCCCCCCCTCCCCTCGCCAGCTTACATAGTCAACAAAAAATTAGCTAACAACCGGGACCCAAAAAAACCCCACCCCAAACCCACCAAGTTTACAAAACTAGCACAGTAGCACTCTGCTCTTACATGGAATCCAGTCACCCAGCTTGACAAACCTAGCACAGTAGCACTCTGCTCTTACATGGAATCCAGTCACCCAGCTTGACAAACCTAGCACAGTAGCACTCTGCTCTTACATGGAATCCAGTCACCCAGCTTGACAAACCTAGCACAGTAGCACTCTGCTCTTACATGGAATCCAGTCACCCAGCTTGACAAACCTAGCACAGTAGCACTCTGCTCTTACATGGAATCCAGTCACTCAGCTTGACAAACCTACCACAGTAGCACTCTGCTCTTACATGGAATCCAGACTTCTCGGGGTGAACGTCAGACCAACGTGGACCTCACGGAAGCGGCTACGTATCCACACCTGCTCTGTCACTGCCTGCATCTCCTCGTTGGTGTTGAAACTGGCCATGTAACCTCCCACCTTGCCGCATAAAGCCTTGGCCTCGTAGTAGGTCAGTTTGTCCACAGGCTGGACCAACAGGTAACAGCGGCCTTGCACCGCGAAGCCTCCCTCTCCGCACACCTCGTGGTGACACTCCAACTCGTCCTGGAGACCGTCGCATTCGGGTACCAGGTTACAGCGGAGGTGGGGTTCGAAGTCAGGCCAGTAGGGCGTGGAGCAGTTCCACTTATTACCACCGCCGCCGTGGATCTTGGTAGGAGTGGAGTTAGCCTGTGTGAGAAAGAGACCCAAGAC
>CM054148.1:26190621-26220621 GCA_028751875.1 Rapana venosa | reverse complement strand
AGAAGACGAAAAAGAAGAAAAAGAAGAAGAAGACGACAAAGAAGAAGAAGAAGACGAAGAGGAAGAAGACCAGCAGTGTCAGTTCTGTTACTATAAATTTGTTTTAAGTATTAAATTTCAAGTACAAGGCAGCTGTTCCGAAGATAAGCTTTGCTGTTACTAATACTCACTTTTCTTATCAGATAAAAGACAGAATAATTAACAGCTGTCAGTTAAGTGGAGGTAAGTTCAATGGTGCCTTACAAGAACAAATTAGAGGAAAAGAGCAGATCTCTCTCTCTCTCTCTCTCTCTCTCTCTCTCTCTCTCTCTCTCTCTCTCTCTCTCTCTCTCTCACAGGCACACATGAAGACACAACATCCCTCACTGTTCTGATACCTCTGTAACGTCAAAACCTAAACTCAAAGAGCAACACATCTCACTTGCTCTTTAAAAAAAAAAGATCAAAAACAAAACAAAAAACCAAAAAACACTGCCTTAATCACTGCAACATACGCTCGCTTTGGCAACAACTGAATTATTTCTTACTTGCTCTTTAAATTAAAAAAAAAGGAGATCCCCCCCAAAATAAACACACCCAAAAACCACCGCCCTAATCACTGCAAGGTATGTTCAATTTGGCCACACACAAAAAAACCCTGTATTATTTTTTAGACTCTAACCATTTCAACAGTTTAACCTCTTTCTCCTTCTCCCTTTTCTGCAGCATCAAATTCAGCGTGTATAGGAAGGGGTTGAGAGCCGAGTTCAGGGGCATGACGATGATCGCCATGGCCACGTTGACTTCTCCAGACACAGGCACGCCCACTGAGGCCAGAAGCCCCAGCAGCCCGATAGGAAACCAGCAGAAGAAATCCGTCATGGCCACGGTGAACAGCCGCCGAGCTATGCTGCTGTCCTGAGAACGCTGCGTCGTTTGCCCCCCTTTCAAGGTGTTAGACTGCACGGACCAGTAAATGGCGATCTGCCCCGCTGCAATCACCAGGAACAGAACGAAGTTGAGGACAATCACGATGCCAAAGGAATAGCTACGACCAGCAAACTGTTTTCGGGTCACAGGCAGCGGAACGCAGATCCCGGTCTGGCTGTAGAACTGCCAGTGAGCTGCAGCGGGCACGAGCGGAACAACGGACAGAACGAAGCCAACTGCCCAGGACAGGCAGGAAGCCAGCTGCGCATTCCAGCCTTTGAAGTGCAGAAAGCTCAGAGGGAAACGGACCACCAGGAAGCGATCCAGCGTGATCAGGCAAATGATGAAGGCCGACACTTCGCAAGAGATCAAGGACAGAAACCCGGCAATCTTGCAAGTGGCGCTGTGTCTCCATGCTGTGTCTTGCCAAACGTAGACATTCTGATACAGCCTGTCAGCCAGACCTATCACCGTCAGGTAAACTCCCATCAGGAAATCGGACAGACACAGGTGAAGGACAAAGACACTGAAGCCTGGAGAGCCACTGCCCCTCAAAGAAGACAGACGGAAGATGAAGCTGACCCCGTTGCCCAGCAAGGCCAAGCTGTTGAAGACGCCTAGAATCACTCTGTACAAATTGGAGCGAAGAAGGTCTTGACATGAAGAGATTTCGTCCTGGGGAGCTCGACAATCAATGGTGTCTGCCACAAGACTGGTTGCACAGCAGAGCTTGTAGTTGTCACTGTACACCGTTTGTAACTGGTTCAGACCAAGCAAGAGCTCTCTGTTGATCCCTGTCATTGGACAGCCAACCATGTCCAGTGTCCTGAGCTTTACCATTGGCTGTAGGCCTGGTCCAGTCACGCGCTGAGTGCCGCAGTGAGAGAGATTTAACTTTCTGACGCCAGGAAAGATCTTGACCAACTCTTGATCCAGTGTGAGGAGATGAGTCAAGGACAGGTCCAGTGTGTGGATGTGCTGAAAGGGTTGTGTTGTGTTGACATCTGTCGCCAGGACATATCTGATGGGATTGCCCGAGAGAAACAGCGTTCTCAGCTTGGGAAGGTGGAACAACAGCGTGAACGGAACAGCTGCCATCTTGTTGTGGCTCAGGTCCAGGGTGATCAGATTGGACAAGCTGACATTGTCCACAGTCTCTATCTGGCAGTGGGCAAGGCTGAGGTAAACCAGCATGACATTCTCCCTCACCTGAGACAACGTCATGCCTGTCCTCCTCACATCCAGGTAACGCAGGTCAGGATACTGGGAGGCAGACAAAGGCCGGCCACATGTGAAGGCCAGGCCATGGCACGTGCATCCTAGCGGACACTGCAGGCCACACAGCAACTCGTCCTCAGATCGAGGACACTGGTAGATGCCGTCACACACCTGCAAGGCATGCAGGCAACTCTTGGAACCAAAGCAACGATAGTAACCGGGGCAGGTGTAGCTGTCGCAGTCCGCTTCGTCCTCCTGGTCCGGACAGTCATAATAACCGTTACAGATGGTGAAGACGGGCAGGCAGTATCCATTACCCGCACACTGATAATGTGTCTCTGGACATGTGACGGACCCCTGCTGCTGATCTCCGCTATCTGTGTTGAAAAGCGTAAAGGTGATGGTGCCGTTTTTGGCAAAGTCCACGATCGCTGGCGGGGAAGGAGCAGTCTCCCCTGCATACCCTGTTCCTTTGGCCAGGGTACAGTAACTTTCGTCGTCTTCGTTCACACAGTCTACCTGACCGTCGCAGTACTGGCTGCCTGAATAGCACTGCAACAGACAGGTGCAGCATTATCAGCGTTAAAGAAGAACGGTAACGATTCTTGTCGTTCGGCGGGTCTTAGCTTGATAACCTTAGGTCACTTACAATAATACATCCTGCCTAACTCATCACACCTGCAAATCACCGTGAAACCCGGAAATATTCATAGGATAGGAAGTTTGCTTGTTTGGCTGTTTTCCAGTACTTCACGCCTTATAGACGGATACGATCCGACTTTAGAGATGTGTTCTCCTTCAGTGGAGAATGCAGGTTGTTATGCTGAGACCTTGTCATGGATGAAGACAATCTCCAGGTTAGATGCCAAAGCATGGCTAATGTGAGGCCTTGATTCTCTGCTTACATCAGAATTTTCAAAGCTCTAAGTACTTAAAAAAAACCCACAACCTTCCCCGTGGGCATGCCGGGGTGGGGGGGGGGGGGTGGGAGGAGAGGGGGGGAGGGGGGAGGAGAGGGGTTTGTCAATATAAATAACAACCCCACTATCTGGAAGTTCTGTGCTAGGAATCCCATCTTTTCTATTCCTCTCTTTGTTTCTGCCTTGTTCCTTTTCTTCCTATCACTTCTTTCTTGTCTTGTTTTCTGCCTTCTAGGTCCATTCTCCTGCCTCCCCCCCCCCCCCCTCCCCTAGAAAGACTTGAAAGACAACAACTTTCTCCCATGCCAAAGGCAATTGTACTGGGCCTGGCTTGTCAGGTAGGTGCCCAATGGCAGTGTAACGCTTTTTCGCTCATATGTTGTTGTTGTTGTTGTTGTTGTTGTGCGTTCCCCAGCTTTAAACCCTGGGGTCACCCAGAACATGCATTCTGACTCACTCATCCCACCACCTGGGAATCACTGTGAGATAGGAAGTACACACCGGATGAGAAGTTTGCGTGTATGACTCTTTTCAAGCACTTCGCCATATAGGTAGCCATACTCCGACTTCAGAGGATTTTTTTCTCCTTTAACAAAGGAGAGTGCGGGTTGCTATGTTAAGAGATTCTTATGGCTGAAGGCAAACTCAACACAACATTTTACACCATAACAACATCTTAGTGTAGGTTTTGGTAATTAGCTGACATCAATAACTGACACAGCTTTTGGCCATATGACAGATAACAATAATTGCTGCATGAACTTTCGACAGCAAAGAAGAAGAAAAGCAGCAATGTACTTAAAAACAGCCCTACACACACACACACACACACACACACACACACACACACACACACACACACACACACACACACACACACGCACGCACGCACACACACACACTCTCTCTCTCTCTCTCTCTCTCTCTCTCTCTCTCTCTCTCTCTCTCTCTCTCTCTCTCTCTCTCTCTCTCTCTCTCTCTTCTCATCAAGTGTGTACTACGATCTTTACAATGATTCCGAGATGCGATGAATGAGACAGAGGGCATATTCTAGGAGCCTAACCCCTCCCCTCCCCCTTCCCAGATGTCAATCTGAGGAATGCCCTACAGCTACCACAACAATGCAGAATGCATTGTTAAAATGTGCCAGGTTTTTGTTGTACGTGGAGAAGGGAGTCTTTCTTTACAGACGACATTAACAACCGAAAAACAAGGAATAAAAGAAAAAGAAAGAAAGACAGACAGAAAGAAAGAAAAACAAGAAAGAATGAAATCAACCAAACGGTAGTGGGGGAAGGGGAGGGGAAATGCAGACTATTCATGACTCTTATCAAAATAATAACTAAAGTTACAGATTTTATCCCCCCTCCCACCCCCCACCCCCCACACACAAAGATAAATTAATACAATTCCCCCTCCCCGAAAAAAATAAATCAATTCACATAAGAAATAACAGAAAATAATGGAAAACACAAAAATCCTTTAGTGTCAGCTTAATACCTTTATACTAAGAATCATTCCTGTTGCCTAACAGAACTGGAGTTTTACGCTAAGCCAAGAGCTTTGTTCCTTATTTTTATTCTTTTATATTGAGGATAATGGAATAAGCACTTATGTGGGTTTTTTTTACATCTAGTCCCCGTGTGTATGCGGTTTTGTAAATTTTGTCATCCGTTCCCACCGGCACACAATGGCCTACTCTTACGAACAGCGGAATAGGATTTTAACGTGTGCGCAAGATGTTCTGCTTGCGTTCGCACACGGGGCCTTGGTTTATAGTCTCACCCGAAGGACTTTTGGGGAGAGTGGAGTCTGCACTGATGTTAACTCCAGGGGAAACTTGATCGGGAATCGAATCCGGATTGTCAGATTGCGAGCGCAATGTTCTAACCACCAGACTATCCCGTCCCCCATTGATGTCAGCAGAGAGCCATGTCAAGACCTCCATTACATTGTTGTTGTTATACTTTGATATGTTGTATGGAGATTGTTTTCCGCCAGGATAAGCTCTTGCCCTAGCAGCCAGTGCTCTTTCTCTTGAAAACGGAAAACCTTTCTGAAGGTGGAGAATGGCTGCCTATAAGGCGAGGTGTTTAAAAACAGCCTTACTCGAAAACTTTTCACCCAGGGAGTATTTACGGTCTCACAATGATTCATTTCATTTACACCACTTTAAGTCACGAGATTTCTCTGCGTTAAATTCGGGCTGCTCTCCCCGGGGAGAGCACGTCGCCACAAGAGCAGCGCCACCTTTTTTTTTTTTTTTGGGTCTGCAACTGTATTTGTTTCCCTATCAGAGTGACTTTTTTTCTAAGAATTTTGCCAGGGACAACTCTCTTGTTGCCATGGGTTCTTTTACGTGCGCTGCATAATTTTGTGTAACGCACGGGACCAGACGGGATTCGAACCACCGCACACTTCCGACCCGGACTTTTCGCTTTCTAGACAGGCGCGTTACCTCTAGACCACCGATCCACATGATTGCAAGGTTTGTAAGTAGTACAGAGCGCGTATGATCTCCGCCCCTCCCCCCCCCCCCCCCCCCCCTCTTCTTTTCCCTTGAGTGTTCAAGTTGGGGGAACGCTCAACAACAAAACGCCACCAACAAAAACAACAACGAAGCAACAACAACGACGACATCAAGCAGATTTACTATGGCATTTGCAGAAACTAAAGCTTACAGCCCTGTGCGAATCCAATCCTGTTGTTTAAAGCCCCGCCAACCACAGAGACTATAATCAGGGCTGAGAAGAAACACACACACACACACACACACACACACACTTATTATAGAGTACATGTGTAAACATTGATCTATATATGGGTTGATATGATATCAACCCCAGCACGCTTTGAATCTGGTGTGTGTGTGTGTGTGTGTGTGTGTGTGTGTGTGTGTGTGTGTGTGTGTGTGTGTACAAGTGTGTGAGTGCGTGTGTGTTGTGTAATTGGTTCGGTTTTGGTTTTTTACTTTCTTGCTGTTTTGGCCTTTTTATGTTCTTTGTATTACACATAAATATGCTGATCTATTTAGTTTTGTCACTGTTAGTTTTCTGGTTCATTGTACTAGATGAGCTAAATTGTTATTGCTGACGTTAGTACTGCTGGGTGGATTTACATTGCCTGAATTTATTCTTTGATCGAAGGATTAACGTTGCTTTGCCTCAAACCAAAAAGCACATGTACATGTGTGTATATGACCCGGGGAAAGGGAGGGAATGGATGTCTTTGTTATACTTCTTTGCTCTGAATCCAATAGCTGTTGGTTATTCTTGTTTGTCTTATATATGAGTATATTATGTGGTGAAGGGAATATGGGTGAGGATGTGTATGTGTATGTATATGTAAGTGTTTAAATGATACATCAGTTTCCTCTGTTTATATCCATTTGGTTGTTGTTGTTGTTATTGTTGGTAGTGGTGGGGGTGGGGTTCTGGTTTATTTTGCCTTTTGTTTGTTTGGGTTTAGGGTGGTTTTCTTGGGGAGGGGGAGGGGATATTTTGGACTCTTTTTCTCGTCTTTTGTTAGTTCTATATTGTTCTTCATTTGTCTTGGCTGTTATTCTTGTCCTATGTTAGTTATCGTCGCTGTTGTTGTTGTGTATGTATATTTGTGTTTGTTTGATTGTTTATTTCCTTGTTGTGGTTGTTCTTGTTGATTCATCTTTTTGTTGTTGTTTTATTCAGTTGTTTGTATGGTTGAAGGTTTGTGTGTATATGTGTGTGTGAGGGGGGGGGGGGGGAAGCAGTTGGTGTGGGTTTTTTATTTTTATTCTGTTTTGTCTTCTTTGTTTGTTTTGGTTTGGTTTTCTTTGTTGCTTGTTTGTTTGTGTTGTGACGGATATTTTTTCAAGATTTTTGAATTATTTGAATTGTATGGTCTCATATTTTTCTGGGTTTTTTGTTTTGTTTTAATTCCACATATGCATATGTTATTGGTTTTTTGTTTGATTTGTATAGTTTACCATAGATTAGGTTTTTTTATTCTATGTCTGCATATACATGATCTTTTTTCTTTCTCGCTTTTTTTTTCTTTCTTTAGATAGATGGCTTGATGAAAAAAAGCAAATGCACTGCTTATTCAATGTACCATCTGAAAATAAAAGTTTGACTTTGACTTTGACTTTGACACACACACACACACACACACACACCCCACAAACACACACACACACAAACGCACACACACACACAACACAAATACACACAAACACACACACAAACACAAACACACAACACAAACACAAAACACACACACACACAAACACACACACACACAACACAAACCCCACAACAACAAACACCACCACAACACAAACACACACACAAACACACACACACATACAACACAAACAAACACACACAACACAAACACACACACAAAACACACACACACACAACACAAACACACACACAACACACACACACACACACACACACACACACACACACACACACACACACACACACACACACCCCACACGTCTGGTATCACTTTAAGTGGAAAGACGTTAAAATTGAAGACTCACACACAACACACACACACACACACACACACACACACACACACACACCACACACACACACACACACACACACACACACATCACACACAGTCCTTCGGATGAGACTATAAACCGAGCCGTTGCGAACGCATGCAGAACATCTTGCGCACACGTTAAATCCTGTTCCACTTTTCGAAAGAGTAGGCCATTGTGTGCGGATGGGAACAGATGACAAAATTTACAAAACAGCATACACACGGGGACTGGATGTAAAAAAGCACATGAGTGCTATTTATTATTCTCGATATAAAATATAATAAATAATAAATAAAACACACACACACACACACACACACACACACACACACACACACACACACACACACACACACAAGCCGTCTGGTATCACTTAAAGTGGAAAGACGTTAAAATTGAAGACTTACTTACTTACTTACACACACACACACACACACCAAAGAACATAAAAAGAGCCCCCAAACCCCCCCAAAATCGAAAAACATTCATCAGCAGAACCTGTTTGGAGCTGCCACAGGGAAGATCACCCTTTCCCTTACAAGGCGGGAAGAAGCAGAAACCCTCATCACTGTTGTCCTCACAGTCCTGCCTGTGATCACACACGAACGTATAGGGCACGCGAAGACTTCCCGTCAGGCATTGATAAGATGGCGGCAGTGTCGTCACTTCCGGCACAGGACAGGAAGTGAAGGTGGGTATCCCCCAGGCGGCGCTGTCAAAAGTGTACAGTACTTCAGCCCCTGCCCAGCAGTCGCTCCCAGTGACGCAGGCAAGGAAAGAGTGAGCCCAGTGACTGGCCGGGCAGGGGAGGATATGGGAGGTGAAAACCACATTCTGTGGTTCTGTAACGGTGGGTTTCTCTGCTTGGATGTGTTTGAAGTAGAGCCCAAATCGCAGAGAAAGTAGGGGTGTCTGGTTCCATCCCTCTGGCACTCTAAAAGAATGATAGTGGTAGTCCACTCATACCTTAAATAATACACAGGATCCTTTGCGAAATAGGCGCCCAGATAGCCACAAGGTACTGTCTTAATCGTCACGTATTGACTGTATCCCGTCCGAGAGGTCAGGGCGTGGGCAAAGGTGTTGTCCATCCATACTAAAGTTCTTCTGTACCTGGGAGATCAAGTCAGGGCAGTGATGATGATGGCAAGATATTTTACTGGGGCTGATCTCATAAGAGAGTAATGTTGCCAGGCTATTTGTTTCACACTCCCCTCACAATCTCTACATATGCTGCTGAATTTCTTTTCAATGTTCACACACACACACACACACACACACACGCACACACACACACCGCGCGCGCGCACGCATGTACGCACTCACACTGGCCCATCTGTTATTGAAAGAAGCCTATGTTTCTCTGAAAGAAACGGGTTGGAAGAAATTTCTTGAAAGATCAAAAATTAATATAAAATCTGTACCACATAAAAAGACTTTTCTTAGAGTCATTTTATAAGGGGGAAAAACCTCCCCCAAATTCTCCTGTATACTATTACATACGGTTAACCACTGCTATTCTATACCGTTTGCAAATCATTACTTTAAATGCGTGATAACATTTTCACGGAAGCCACAGCTAACAAAGTCTTTTCGAAAGGCGAAACGGGTTTGTTTTTAACGCCCGGACAAGATGTTCTGCGCGCATTAGCACAATGCCGAAGGACTTAAATATTCAGTTTGATGTTCTTGTCAAACTGGGAAGAAAGGGCGAGGCCGAAAATCGAGCCCAGACTCTCACGGTTTACTTGTTAGGCAGGAGAACGTCTTTAATCCTAATAACGATAATAACAATAATAATATATGGAATTTATATAGCGCTGAATCAAAACAAACAAATAGCGTAAAACAAACAAATCCAAGCGCTTGCACTCAAAATCATTTACACCCATGCAACTTTCCTCAAATATCATGAATAACAGATTTCTAAATAATTTTAAGCAAGCGCGCACACACGCACGCTGGCGAACACACTCCTGCCAGTTTCCTTCTTCAGATGGCTGTTTAACTTGTGGAGATGTGCGTGCAATTGCAAAACACCTGTTCAACAGATAAAAGTGTACTTGCAACTGCAAAACACCCTCCAACTGTGGGGTAGAGTACACACCTGCCAGTCATCATGCACATTGTAACAATGTGCTAATGAGCCATGACAAAACAAAAACTCGCACAAGACCGTGTGTAATAGTAAAACACACAAAGTATGTGTATAAGTGTTCTTGTATGCATCAGGAAAAAAACAACCCAGCAGTAAACTTGTCCAACTATACGTGAAATATTCATATTCATATTAATATCACCCTTAAGGGAGACGGGATAACCTAGTGGTCAGAACATTGAGCTCGTAATCTGACGACCCGGGTTCAATTCCCGCTCTAGGGGATATTTTCCCCTGGAGTTAACATCAGTGCCGACTCCACTCTCCCCAAGAGTCCTTCGGATGAGACTATAAACCGACGCCCCGTGTGCAAACGCACGCAGAACATCTTGCGCACACGTTAAATCCTGTTCCGCTGTTCGTAAGAGTAGGCCATTGTGTGCCGGTGGGAACGGATGACCAAATTAACAAAACCGCATACATACGGGGGCTGGATGTACAAAAAGCACATCAGTGTTTATTCCATTATCCTCGATATACAAGAATAAATAAATAAAAAATAAGTAAGGGCTGATTTCTTTGCCTGAAATTCGGGCTGCTCTCCCCGGTGGGAGAGCCGTAGCCACAAGGTCACCCAACATGCAATACAACATATAACATACCTGCATGCCATACATAGCAAGAACACCATTTCAGTATGTAGCATTATGTATGTTCAGTACTTAAAACTTTAAGTGGCATGTGTGTGAAATAGCAAAAAAATGTTAAAACCCCTAATATGTTGAAACATGCTAGCATGCAAACGCTAAAATTTCATCTAACATGAGAAAAAGTCAAAGAAGTTTGTCTGCAATTGCAAAAGACCACGAAACTTACACAAGCGTTGCCGGCATGCAGTTGCAAAACACCACCCAAATAATGAAAGTTCTGTCAGCATCACTCACTCTCACTCATCCCTTGGTCGGGACGACCGTTGGGGTACCCGCACGGACGCTGCAAGTGGACCGCCAAATGGTTCTGTCCTGGGCTGCTTTCAGGAGGTTTGGTACAGTGAGGCCGGTCCACTCCTTGATGTTGGATATCCAGCTTTTGCGTGGTCGTCCCTGCCTCCTTGCTCCTTCCACCATTCCCTGCAGGACTGTCTTTGACAGGCTGTTATGCCTTGTTGTGTGGCCAAACCATTTCAGTTTCCTCCGTTTGACTGTATCTAGCAATGGTTCTTGTTTGCCAGCCAGTGCCTCGATCTGCTGCCAGACGTAGTCATTGGTTTTACGGTCTCTGTAGGTGATGTTCAGGATCCGCCTGAGGCACTTCATCTCAAAGGCTTGAATGCGACGTTCTAAATCGGCAGTGTCCATGCTTCACAGCTGTACAAGGCAATGGATGTGACGAGTGCCTTGTAAAAGCCTGACCTTAGTGTGGGTTCTGATGTTGTGGTTTCCTCCACACTTTCGCCAGCTTAGTCATGGAGGAGGTCCCACAGCAAGTCTGATCTTCCCCCTCTTGTGTGCTCGTGCCTTCTTGGTGATGACTGCTTCAAGTACTTGAAAAGTTTCCACCTCCTCTAGTGTCTCGCCACTCATCTTTAGCTGGTGGGAGTGGGTCGGTGTGGGGACTGTTTCACTGGATCTTGCTCTTTTCCGTGCTGATTTTCCATACCGTGGGCATTGGCTGATGTTTCCAGTCTGGTGGTGAGACCCTGGAGTTCTTCCCCTGCGGCCCATGAGATCCCAATATTTGTCTGCGAAACGAAGATTGCAGACTGGCCTTCCTCCTATTGTGATTGTGGTCTGAAGTCAAGGAGGGCCTCCTGCATGATGTTCTCCAGGAACACGTTTAAAAGAACGGGGATAGCGGCAGCCTTGTCGAACTCCCAAATGAAGTCCGGGAAAAACTCCCCGATTTCTCCACCCATGAGGACTGCACTGTGGGAGCTGTCATACAGCGCCTGGATGACTTGAATCAGGTCCTCGGTCGAAGCTATAGTCTCTCATGACTTGCCACAGAGCTTCTTGCCACACTCGTCGAAGGCCTTCTTGAAGTCAATGAAGTTGTTGTAGAGCTGTAGTTGATGTTTTGGGGATACTTCTCTATGATCATTCTGATGTTGAAGATCTGCTCGACAGTGCTTCGACCTGGTCTGAACCTGCCTGTTCTTCTGATAGGATTTCTTCTGCTTGTGGTTTCAGTCTGTTCAAGGCAATGCGTAGCATAACTTTGCTTGGATGGCTTATCAACTGATTGTTCTGTATTTTGGCACTTCTTCAGGTCTCCCCTTTTTTGGAAGTTGGAACTATGATGGGTTTGGGTCCATCTGTTCAGGCCACTCTTTTTCTGGTCCAGATGCGTTGGCAGATGATTGTTAAATGCCTTGATCATCTCTGGGCCTCCGTTCTTGATGAGCTCAGCCGGGTGTTGTCAATCCCTGGGATTGCCCCTTTCAGGGATCTTACTGTTTCTTCTACCTCTTCCTCCAGCACCTGTGTGCTTTCAGGATCTGATGGTCTAGGATCTTGCTCGTGAAGTTTGTTCAGATCAGCCTTCAGCTTGTAGTTGTACAGGTCGCTGCAATATTCTGTCCATCTCTTCATGATAAGTGGCGCTCTCTGTAAGGACTGACCCTTTTTTGTCTTCAATACGGAGGTCTTTGGCTGCTGGGACTTGGTTAGTACCTTGATGGTCTGGTAGCCTCTTTGCTGTCTCCTTTCGCCATTGCCTTCTTTTAACCTTGGAGCATTGTTCTGACATCCAGTTCCCCATGGCCTCAGTCTCTTCTTCTTGATTGACCGTGGGCTGTTCCTATTACTCCCTTCGGCCGTTTCTGGGGTTTTTGTTCTTCTCTGGCTTTAGCTCCCTACGTTGGTCGCACAGGTCCAGGATATCGTTGGTAACCCCACGGTTGGTTCTTTTTCCTCTCTTTCCCAAGGATCTCCAGCGCTGTCTCCTGAAAGGTCTTGCTGAAGGTCTCGTGAGGTTGTTGATGTCATCTTGGAGGAAATTCAAAGCTGCAAATCTGCCCCCTATCTCAGCTTTAAAGATTTCAGCGACTTCAGGTCCTTCAGGGTTTTTCCCTGTTGAACCGCAAACGGGGATTTCTCTTCTGGTTCTTGGTCTTCAGCTTGATCTGTAGGGTCATGAGTACCATGTCGTGGTCACTGCCAATATCAGCGCCCGGGAAAGTTCTTGTCTGGCTTTGTTGATGCTCGACTTAAATCGTTTGGGGGCCAAGATGTAGTCAATCTGGTTATGTGTCTTTCCATTTGGTGAGTGCCACGGGCGGGTTCTTCTTGATGGGCTTGTGGGGGTTATAGGGTGTTGGCGGACAGTAAGATTGTGGCTGCTGTGCGAATTCCAAAAGTCTGAGACCTCTTATCATTGGTTTCGTCCACGCCAAAAAGGCCTACTGTCCCTGGCCATTGGTCATAAGCGTCAGGTTCCCATCTTGCATTCAGTCGCCCTGGATCACGAGAAAGTCCTTCTTTGGAGTTGATTTGATGGCGCTCTCCCAAAATCTTTGTAGAAAACCCCTCGATTGCCCCTATCATCGTTTGTCTGATGTTGGTGCATAGACTTGTATGATGGTCATGTTGTGTGGTTTTGCTGCGGGCACGCATGGAGATCAGTCTGCTTGAGATTGGGGTTTCAGTGAGACACTGTTAGTCCTCTTCTTGTTGACAAGAAATCCTACTCCGTGTTGGTTGTTTGGGGGTCGGGCGCCACTATACCATAGTTTGTTTATCTTCTTCTTTTGGTTGTTTCTCCGGGAAACCGACCCAACGGACTTCGGCCAGTCCAATATGTCCCATTCGTATCTTCGTAGTTTTATGGGTTAGCTCTTGGAGCTTCCCACATGGGGTGCAAGGTACGGTTGTTCCATGTACCAATGATGGTCCTTCAGCCTGGAGTTTGATCGTGTTGTTTGCGTCCCAGTCGCATATTTTCCACCTCCTCCCGGAACGCTCCAATGGAAGGCGCGGTTGTTGGTATTCCGGGCCTCAACCGATCCGGCATGTCTTTTCTTGGGAGTGTTGTCCATGTTGGTATTTCTGTGGGCGTGGATTGCTTGGCGGCGCCCATCTCCTCTCCAAGCTGCTATTTGCCCATAGCTGGGGATTTTTGGGTCGGGTTATCTCCCCGCTGAGACAGGTAGTACTGGGCTACAGGTTACCAGTAGCAGAGGAACACCTCTGACTCATACATACATACATACATACATACATACATACATACATACATACATACATACATACATACATACATACACCATTGCCAGCATGCAGTTGCAAAACACCACCCAAATAATGGAAGTTCTGTCAGCATGCAGTTGCAAAACACCACCCAAATAATGGAAGTTCTGTCAGCATGAAGTTGCAAAACACCACCCAAATAATGGAAGTTCTGTCAGCATGCAGTTGCAAAACACCACCCAAATAATGGAAGTTCTGTCAGCATGCAGTTGCAAAACATCATATATTTTGTTGAAGTGTGGGGGCATGTCTCTGCAAAACACTCTTCCAACTTGTAAGAAATGTCACCATACAATTCCAAAGCACTATCCAACTGTGACAGGGCTGTGTATACAATAATTGCAAAGCACCACCCAATATAGAAGAGGTGTTGTCACTCTACAATTGTAAAACACAACCCAACTTGTGGAAGAAGTGTTGTCAATATACAACTGCTTCGAGCGCTTCGATTTGTTTGTTTATTACAAGATTCAGCGCTATATAAATTCCATATATTATTATTATTATTATTACAACTGTAAACACCAACCAGCTTGGAAGAAAGTGGTGTCAATCTAAATTGTAAAAAACACCACCCAAACTTGGAAGACATTTTGTCAATATACAATGATCGCAAAACCCCTCCCAACTTGTGAAAAAAGTTCTGTCAATATACAAACTGTAAACACTACACAGCTTGGAAGAAATGTTGTCAATATACAATTAAAAAACACCACTCAACTTGAAAGAAGTGGATCAATTTACAATTGTAAAACACCACCCCAAATTTTGGAAATTTTTTTGTCATATACAATAATCGTTAAAACACCTCCCAACTTTGTGGAAGAAGTGCTGTCAATATATAATTGCCAAAACACCACCCAAACTTGGAAGAAGTGCTGTCAATATACCAATTATCAAACACCCCCCGAACTTGTTGAAGCGTGTCAGTACGCAATTGCAAAATGTCACTCAACTCGTGGAAGTGTATCTGCTGAAACAAAACCCCAAATCCAAAACTCGTAGAAGTGTCAGCAAGCAAATGCCAAACACACCATAAATTATTAACTAACCTAGGAAAGAGTGTATGCTGAGGCAAGCATTCATCAGCCTGTTTTTGGTATGAATGGATTACACAGGTCATGAACGAAAACAAAAACCCCATAAGTTGAAGATGAACAGAAAGAAGAAGGAGAAGGAGGAGGAGGAGGAGAATTTGAAGAAGAAGAATTTGAAAAAAAAAGAAGGAGGATGAGAATTTGAAGAAGAAGAACAATTCGAAGAAGAAGAATTTGAAAAAAGAAGAAGGAGGAGGAGGGAATTTGAAGAAGAAGAATAATTCGAAGAAGAAGAATTTGAAAAAGAAGAAGGAGGAGGGGAAGAGGAGGAGGAAGAGAGGAAGACAATGGAACAGGACATGTTATATATTATACAAAGTACAGGGAAGCCATCAAGCAGCCGTAGAAGAAGAATGCAAGCAAGTATAATGCAAAACCAAATACATAGAAGAAGAAAATACAAAAGACAATGCAAGAAGAAGAAACAGAAAAAGAAGAGAATCAAAAAGAAGAAGACGAAGAAGAAGAACAACAACAACAACGAAACCCCCCACCCCCCCACCCCCCACCCCTCCGCCTCCCCAAAAAGGAAACAGAAAAACACTATATCAACCAATTACATCGGCGGCAGCTCCATAGCAGTGGTAGTGAGCCCAATCTTGATGTAGAAAGGATGGCGTCTCCACACAATGTCCAGAACGTCGCCGATCATCTCCCCATGCTTCAGACTGGCCAACCTGCCTCCCTCCAGCTGACACAGCCAGTCACCCTGGCGATGCGTGGACCCGTCTTTCCACCCGAGAGAGTAACACCTGCCTCCCGCCTGGAAACCTATCTCCTGACACCTGGGGTAGCCGCATCCGTCTTCGTCGCGTCCATCCTCGCACTGTGTTTTCAAGTTGCAGTGAAAATGAGGTTTTAGGCCGTGGAGGCCTTCCCAGCGCTCTGAACAGTTCCATCTTTCCCGTGGCAGCTTAACAGGCTTGTCAGACTCCTTCAACATAGCATGATTATGCCTGTGTTGTGCGTGAACTGACGAACGCATGCATGCACACACACATACATACATACATACATACATACATACATACACCATTGCCAGCATGCAAGGCATACAGGTAGGCAGGTGTGCACACGCGCGCGCATGGGACATAATAGGTATGCACGCACGCGCATGCACGCACTCGCGCGCATGCACACACACACACACACAAACACACACACACACACACACACACACACACACCACACACACACACACACACACACACAATCGTAGAAATATAATTGCACTGACATCAAAATCGTACTTTTTTTTTCAAACAGACATTTTCAGGACATATAGGGGACGGAATAGCTCAATGGTCGGAGCACTCGCTTTCCCCCAGCCAAGTTAAGCAGCGTCGAGCGTGGTTACCAGTTGGATGGGTGACCGTTTGCGCGCCTTGGCTTCAGTACAGTTCCCCCAGTTCACCCAGCTGTAAATGGGTACCTGCCCTCTTTAGGGTCAGCGAAGGTAAAGCAGCGAGGGAGAGGAGATGGGCGCCGCCCTCAATATGCTGGCCCCCTGGAGAAGCTGAGGTCTCTGACGCCTCGCTCCCCTACGACCTTATAGGTTATGGGACACCTTTACCTTTAAACTAACCGAAAATCACTCACCAAATAAATGGTAAATAGAAGCCTGTACCCCGGTAAAGGTGTAAAGGAGGAAAACTTGGAATACGGCCCCACTTTGTACTCGGTGATTAACTCCCCTTGGTTCAGAAGAAAGGAATGACGTGGCATTTCTTGCCCGCACGTCGTGATGACGTCTTGCTGGCCAGCTGACTTCTTGACCCTGACCGATACGCAGTCGCCTTCTTGCTGAAAGTGGTACACGAAAGAGAGAAGCATCACGTGCCCTGAAGGGATTGTGACGGTGGCGTGCCAGTTGTTTTGCTCGATGTGCATGTACCTGTGCTTGACCCCAGCTTTCGGGTGCCACCTCAGTGATTGAAGCACACCTGGCCAGGACAGACACGCACGCACGCGTACACACACACACACACACACACACACACACACACACACACACACACACACACGTATAAATTCTGACTGAGAAATCTCACAAATTCGTATCTCTCGGTATTCTGGAAGTCGGAATGCAGCTACCTTTACCGTGGGTAAAAACGGTCGCATAATATTACGCAAACTCTCACCGTTGGTGATCCTCGGAGCTTTATCTGAGGTACGAAAACAAGATCATCTGGGTGAGTGCCAGGCAGACAGGGCAAAAGCTGGTCCATGGATCGAAACCTCTCTCTCTCTCTCTCTCTCTCTCTCTCTTCTCTCTCTCTCTCTCTCTCTCTCTCTCTCTCTCTCTCTCTCTCTCTCTCTCTCTCTCTCTCTCATCCTCACATCACTGCCCCCCCCACCCAGAGGAGGGATAGCCTAGCGGTCAGCACATCCGCGCTCGCAATCTGACGACCGGGTTCGATTCCCGTTTCAAAGGGGAATAATTATTTTCCCCTGGATATAACATCCGTGGCAGACTCCATTCTTCCCTAGAAGTCCTTAGGATGAGATATAAACCCGAGGTCCGTGGTGCGAACGCACGCAGAACATCTTGCGCACACGTTAAATCCTGTTCCGCTTTTCGCAAGAGCAGGCCATTGTGTGCCGGTGGGAACAGATGACATAATCTACAAAACCGCATACACACGGGGACTGGATGTAAAAAAGCACATACGTGCTTATTTTATTATCATCGATATAAAAAGAATAAAAAAAAAAAAAAAGAGAAAGAAGACTACCACTATCTCAAAAGAGAAAACAAGTCATAATTCTAAGACTCTGCACTGGGCACTTCAGGCTAAATCACCACACGTCCCACAAAGCTGAAACTCATGTCTCCTCCCTGGTGTGTGCCTGTGGCAAGAAAACCAGACTGGCAAGCAATATCTTTCAGAGGTGCCGCGATCAGCGACGGAGGAAAGAAGATTGTTGTGGCCCACCCAGTAACCCTGGCAACTAAGCTGTAGGCCCACGTGAGGAGCTGGAAAGGTCATTGCACTATTTCTCCCAAACACATTGATGTGTAAAAAAGCGAACGAGAAGAAGACAATAACCGAAAGTTGCATGTACAAATGCATTTTAGGGGACGTCTTGCCCACACATTATAGTTAAATCTTCCTCCTTTCCATTGGAAAAGTAAGCCGTTGTGGCGGATGATTATAGATGAACGTAACATACCTAGCACGCCAGCCGGTTAACTGGAAGAGAAGATGAGCCTCCGATAGGTTCAATTTTTATTTGCCTTGACAACTAAAATTTGAGTTATTGTTATTTTTGTTGTTATTTATTATTATTATTAACTACATTACTGCTCTAAACAAAAATTTCCTAGTTGTTCAGGGACCTGTCAGAAGTGAAAGTGAGACATTCAGGCCAGTTTACTGGGACAGGGCACACAGTGCAGTCTGTCTTCCTTTTGCGTTGTGGGATGCACTGGCAATCGTTTTTGCTGTCGTTTCCTTAATGGCTTGTTCGTCAAATACCATGTGATGAAGACGTTTCGTAGGTGATGTTATTTAATGTTGGCGCTTAGCAAGTGACGTTTCTCATGTGATGCATTCATAAAGATAATCTGTTTTTTGATGTTGTTGTTGTTGTTGTTGACGTTTTGGTTGTGATCGATTTTTCAAGTTCTATTTTTATATTATATTGACGCTTTGAGTGTAATATACTTCGCCAATGTCTGTTAGTTGCTGAAGTCATATATTTTCACCTTTAAGACCATTACTGTAATTAGTTTATATTTATATCTATTTAATTATATATCTATTACTATATATATATTATATATATTATATTTATATTATAATATTATATGTTTGTTAGTCCGCGTGTTTCCGACGGATGACCTCCTAAACAGCAGAGGAGACGGCAGCTGCTGTTTTGGTAACTGGGCAGAAATTTGTTTATAGTGAGATGCCTTGCCCACAGTACCATCCCCACTCCTCTCGGCAGGTGTGCTTAAGGACATCAGCGTTGGAGATGTTCTCCAAAAGGCAACAGCCCCCCAGGCTGCAGCACCATAAGGGACTGTTGCGAAGTCAAGCCTCCTGTCAGAGAGTCATAGTCGATCACTAAAGGACTAAGCTGTAAAGTGGGAATTCCATGAGTGGGAAAGGCCTGGTCATACAGCCTCTCACTTTTGATGTTGCCCCAGCCGGTAATGGTTTAATCAAGAAACTGTGAAAAAGACGAGAGAGAGAGAGAGAGAAGATATATTATATCTATATATATATATATATATATATATAAATATATATATTATATATATATTATTTATATATGTGATTTGTGTGTGTGTGTTTGTTTGTAGTGTCTGTGTAGGGAGGAGAGAAATGGATACGATTGATAGATAGATAGATAGATAGATAGTAGATAGGAGAGAGAGATATATATATGGGGTCGGTAGTAATAGGTACTTTGGTATGCCATGCGGGTGTGTCTAAATCAACCATGTTGTAGTGAATAGACATTTTAAAAAAAACAAAAACAATAAACAAAGCTGTTGGTGGCTGATGCTACGTATGTAAAGTGTCCCACTTCGTCAAATATGTTTTATTATTTATTATTTTTATTATTTATTGCACATAATAATAATAATAATAAGAAGAAGAAGAAGAAGAAGAAGAAGAAGAAATAAGAAATAGAATAAATATATAGATAAATAATATATATATAGAATAAAGTATAAGATTAATACCTTTTGTTTCATATGTCTCCACAAATCTGCACCCTCTTATCTCTGTAACTGTCTTCACCTGTACACTACGTCTGTTCTCTTCGTTCAGCCGTAGATACTTTGTGCTTTCCAACACCCAGATTCAACAAACCACTGTTGGCCGTCGCCCTTTCTCTGTTTCCAGTCCCTCCACGTGGAACGACCTCCCTCTTCCATTTCGCCAAAAGCCTTCATTTGACTCTTTAAATCTAGCCTCAAAACGCACTTATACTCTACTTGAGATCTTCCCCTGTTATCTGGTTTCCCCTATTTATAAATAGCTCCCTTTCACTCCACCCCCCCCAAGGTGTTTGTGTAAAATTTTTGGGTATTTTTTATCTTGTTTTTTGTGGGGGTTGCTGCTGGAATGATTTGATGCAAGCGCTTTGATTTTTTATTTACAAGATTAGCGCTTATAAATTCCATTAATTATTATTATTATTTTTAATTTTTAAATTTTATTAAAATAAAGGGAAACTTTTTTTAGCACATATCTTGCAAAGACAATTAAAAGGTAAATTGCATTCCCCTATTCTTAAAATCATCCCCAACCCAATGCCCAAAAAAATCAATAGTTTAAACAAAAGATTTTACAAACAGGTATGCTGCAGACCAAATTATGAAAAAAAATTTTAAATGTCAAATGTTTTACAAAAGCAAGGAGCCCACCACACACACACACACACACACACACACACACACAACACCCCCCAACACACACAAACACAACACACACAACACCACACAACCCCCTTCCTCTCTCTTTCTCTCTCTCTCACTCTCCTCTCTCTCTCTCCTCTCTTTAGCTAATAGATGTTTAGACTTATTTCATGTTTCATAAAAATGGCCGAACTTTAATGTCTAGAAAAAAATTTACCTTGGTATAGCCCCTTTAAAGATGCGTTTGGTCCAGAACATATCTGATACGTTAACTAAAAAAAAAGGCTTCGAAGTAATTTTACAAAATTTGGGCAAAGATTGTGTGGTTTTTTTGAACTGCAAACAATGGTATATTCAGGGGAAAGACAGACAACAACTTTGCCCAAACTTTGTGGAGAAGAAGAAGAAGACGAATTTCTTTTTTTTGTTTGCTTGAGAACTTATCAAAAAAATTCCCCAAAAAAAAAACCCTTTTTTGAAAAACCCAACCAAACAGGTCACCAATCTTGTAAAAAAGGTACTATTTTTCAAAATTATTATTCCCCGGCTTAAATCTTTAGCAATATAGTAAACGCTCTGATAAACGTAAGCGACTATGAATGAAACGGATCCTAAAAGAATGCTGAAAATATTGGTTGGCATTTATCTGGATTTGGATTATTACTCTGTCTTTTCATATTCATTCCTATGTTGATATGTCATTTACAATTACCCCTTTGACTGAGGCTTGTAGTTTTGTCAAATAAAATTTCTTTACTTGTTCATTCGTTCTTTCTCTCTTTTTTAGCAGGGTGTGGGATTGGGTTAGGGAAGATTTTCACATAGCAAAGGCCATTTACAGACAACATCACTGAATGGCACCCTGAGACCCACAACTTACCTGGTTGGGCCCCAATGGAAAAAGACAAACCCCGATCGACCACCTATGACAAAGGGACATGGAGGGATGGCTCCCAGATTGGTAAAAAAATAAGGGAGGAGCCCGATGTTTGGCAGTGATCACCACCTTGTCCCCTGCAACCCCCCCCCCCCCAAAAGTGAAGCTGAGAAAAAAAAGGATCTGGGAAACCAAGAAAAAACAATTTTGATGTGGAAAAAACTGCGCAACACCAAAATAAAGGGGGCTTTCACCCTCCAGCAAAAACAAATTTTTAAGCACTGATGGATATGAAAACTCAACCTCCTGAAACTAATAAAAACATGTGGGAAAAAAGTCAGGAAACAGCCTACCCACAAGCCATGGGAAAAGTGCTTGGACAGGACAGAGGAAAGAGAAAAAGGTGGGTTACAGCGACACCGGTAAGTTTCATTGAGAACAGGAGAGAACTGAAAAAAAAAAAACTTTTTGAGACAAAGTCAGAGCGGATGAGAGGAGGTACAAAAAACAGTACAGAGAAAACAAACCAAAATGGAAGAGAAGGCAAGAAAAACAAGTGGGAAACCCAAAGATGATATTGCAAGACAACAGGGGGAGGCCCCTCAAAGGGAGGCAAGGGCAGGTGTATAAGTTTCCAAACTGTCAGGGCAAAAACCAGGGCAATACTGAAACACCAATCCTAGAAAACAGGCCAAATACTTACCACAGAAGCAAACAAATGCAAGAGGGCAGAACATTTCAGCGAAGTTCCAACAGACCACCCCCAACTGAAAGGCAGATTTACAAAATCCCGATGCCGATCTAAATGTGAACAGCACACCACCAGAGAAGGAAGAGATTATAGCGCAATCAACTCTCTCAAAAATGGAAAAGCCCTGGCCAGGGACAACCTCAACACAGAACTTTCAAGGCAGATCCAGAGTTAGCATCAAATTCTTACAGCCACTCTTCAGCTATTTAAATGGAGGGAGAAACAGCTACCAGCAGATTGGACAGAAGGAGTCATCATGAAGATCCCAAAGAAAGGAGCCCTGAACAATTGTAACAACTGGAGAGGAATCACTCTGCTATCTGTTCCCAAACAAGATTCTGGCAAAGATCATCATGGGACGAATTCAGAGGCAGGGGACCAACAACTCAGAAAGGAAAAGGCGGGTTTTCCCGACCAGGAAGAAGATGCATAGCCCAGATTCTTCCCCCTGTGCAACATCATTGAACATTTGCACGGAATAACAGAGACAGCTGTATATCACTTCGTAGATTTTGAAAAAGCTTTGACAGCATTCATCAAGAAAGTTTTATGGCGCATATCCGAGCATATGGAATTCCACAGGAGATTATCCAAGTCATTAAGAGGCTTCTACAACAACTTCACGTGCAAGTAGGAAACAGCAAAACCAGTTTCAGTGTACAAACTGGCGTCAACAAGGCTGCCCCTGTCAGCACATCTTCAACCTGACAATTGATTGGGTGATGAGACAGACAACAGCTGACCAGTCACGGGGCATCAGATAAACCCCATTCTCAACGCTTGAAGACCTAGATTTTGCCGACGATCTGGCACTGCTCTCACATACCCACCATCACATTCAGCACTTTCGCACAGCAAGTAGGCCTGAAAATCAGTCAGAAGAAGACAGAGGTGATGACACTGAACATTCAGAACCCCTCACCTGTCACAGTGAATGGAGAAGATTTACCAACAACTGAAGAGTTCATGTACCTGGGGATGCACTGTTAGCATGACGGCGGAGCAGGCAGCGACATCAAAAACCCGGGATTAGCAAAGCAAAATCCTTCGAAATCTGAACAATGTGTGAAGTCGTCCCAGTACAGCACCAGGGCCAAACTAAGACTATACCAGAGCTGTGTACTTTCCACCCTTTTGTATGGCTCGGAGTGCTGGAGGATGACTGAGAGTGACCTCGACAAACTATCCACATTCCACACGAAGAATCTTGCGCATCTTCTGGCCTGAGACCATCTCCAACCAAGAACTTTTTTCCCGTTGCAACCAGGAAAGCATGGACACCATCATCATGCATAGGCGATGGGGATGGATAGGGCATATCTGCCGTCGGGAACAGGGAAACATCGCCCGAACAGCCCTCCACTGGACACCAGAAGGAAAACGCAAACGAGGATGACCCAAGAACACTTGGCGTCGGACTGTCGAAACAGAGCTGAAGACCTTCCAACATATCTGGGGAACCATTCGGAAGCTGGCCCAGGACAGACAGGAGTGGAGAACATTTTTTGCTGCCCTACGTACCAATAAGGCACAAAGGCACTGATGATGATCACTGAATGGACAGGGAAGAGCTTCTCCACAACCCAGGCACTTGCACACAACCCCCGCAAATGGAGCCAGCTGGTGCAACGTTTGTCAATGCAGTGCCCCTACGACCCGGAGGGGGTTATGGTAGCAGATGAGATGAGATGAGATGATTTACTGTTGTTGGTACATATGTTCCACACTTCCTCAAAGGTTAGTTATTACTGTTAACGTTGACGCTTTACGATGCATAAATCTCAAAAAGCATCTCAAAATCGGCTTGCTTTTGATGTTTCATCTATTCAAGCACAACAGACTAACCTCCTTAACCACAGGGCCAGGACTGTTAGGGCAAAAAGATCCCAGACAGATCCTCTGTCTCGCTAAACGAAGGTGACAAGCAGCTTGAGGCCTCAGGTTCAACCCCACCATTTGGGATAAGTCTTGTTCTGTCTCAAAGGGACAGCTCACATCTTTACTGCCAATCAACGCTTAGCTTCAAGCCTACGGGGTTTCGCTGCACCCACTAAGTATCTGTGCCTTGTGTCTATGATTAAAGATTTTGGACTGGCAGGGATCTTTACACTTTAGAAATTTCAAACGTTTAGAGTGGCAGCCCGTCACATTACTGAAATTGCTTTCAAGAGCTTAAACACGCACCATCTGCTGTCAACTCATGAAAACATTGTCTACAGCAACCCGTCAGCTGTCTGTATCGCCCTAATGCATGCCGCCAGAGCTCACCATCAAAGCACGTGATAAAAATGAGTGCTTGTGAACTATTATTTGTCTGGTGTTATGTTTATTGTCATTGGCCAAAGAAAGTACATATGTGTGCACTTATCTATGGTTAACTAGACATAGAAACTAGACATATACGATCAGAGATATACAGACACATACATGAATGTACACATTGACAAGCCAACAGGCAGACAGACAGACAGGCAGACAGACATGGCACAGACCGATAGCAAACACAGGCATGCACTCACATTCACCGTAATACTCTATTGACATGCCTATATATACACAGACGAACATACATTTATACATACAATGCCAGCATGTCTGTCAAAAACAAAAACAAGCAACCAAACAAACTAACTAACTTACAAACAAACTAACGAAAGATCAAACGATAGAACTCACAAACGAACGAACTAACTAACGAACTAATGGCTTTCAACGCACAATCTTTCTTGACTAAAAGCATGCTTCCTTCCCAAACGCCACAAAATGCACTGCAACGTTCAGTTTAAGCAACGTCTTGAGCGAAAAGGCGCGTTGCCTTGCCCTGCGCGTAACAAAACGCACTGTAACCTTTACTGTAGGCAACTTCCCCCAGCTCCAAAGCCACGCTGTCTTGTGTTGTACATGGCATATACATGAATGAACAATGCCTTTGCTGTTTTGTTCACAACAATGGAAATTGTTACTCCTCTTAGTTTGTTCTGTTTCTTTTGTGCAGGGTAGTGTCAGCCGATGATGTACACAATGTGCTATTGTTCAGGAGAAAACAGTTTGTTCACATGCACACTCAAAGAGAGAGAGAGAGAGAGAGAGAGAGAGAGAGAGAGAGAATGGCAATGACAAATTCTTTTATTTCGAGGATAATGAATAAGCACTCATGTGCTTTTTTACATCCAGTCCCCGCCGGTAGGGATACATTTTAATAATAACCCAATACTTGTACTCTCATGCAGTAGAAACAAAGGGAAATAACCCTTTTATAGTCAAAAGAGAGAGAGAGAGAGAGAGAGAGAGAGAGAGAGGAGAGAGAGAGAGAGATTGAATGAATGAATGAATGAAATGCATGAATGAATGGTCTTTATTTTCCAAGGGTTACAGAGTAAATATTCATATACTTTTTTTCCATCCGGCCCTTGCCCTGATTAGGGACTATCAACAAAATAACACACACAGCACATACACACACACACACCGAGATAGAGAGAGAGAGAGAGAGAGAGAGAGAGAGAGAGAGAGAGAGAGAGAGAAATCTTATTTGTAACATAGATCACAGCATGACCCTAGTCTCATCAAGTTTTTCCGGTTTTTCTATAAAAAACAACAACAACACACAACAAAAAACAAAACAAAAACACCAGACAAACATCCCTCACCCCCACCCATTTCCTTCTCTTTGCTCGTGAAATTTTCCATGTCATTTTTTAAGCATTGCTATAATTTATATACCATGGAGAAGGTTTCTTATTGTTTGTTGGGCGTTCCCCAGCTTAACACTCAGGGAGTTACCCAGATTATGCACCCTGTCTCACTTATCACACCTGGGAATTAACATTGTACACACTGGATGGCAACTGTGTGTGTGTGTGTGTGTGTGTGTGCGTGTATGTGTATGTGTGTGTGGTCATACTGGCAACTGGGTTCTTTTGGTTTTGTTGTTGTTTCTTAGTTTTATGGACGGGAAAGGGGGTGGGGTGATGGGTTTACACCTCGGCTAGAGCTCCAAGATTCACCAATGGTGAGAATTTTTCTACTGAGAACGTTTTCGCCTACCATTAAGGTTGCTATATTCCGACTTCGGGGATGATGTCTAAACACGACATCATGTGCATTCGTTGGGTGTGTGTGTGTGTGTGTGTGTGTTTAATTTTGCCATCCGTTATTACCAGCACACAATGACCTACTCTTCCACAACACAGAGCGGGTTTTAACATGTGCTCAAGATGTTCTACGTGCGTCCGCACACGGCGCCTCAGTTTAGAGTGTCACCCGAAGGACTTTCAGGAGAGTGAGTGGAGTCAGTGCTGATGTTATTAACTCCAGTAGAAAAATTCTCTTGAACGGATGCCTCGATGGGGGCTCGAACCTGGGCCGTCAGATCACGAGCTAGCCCAGCGCTGTAACCACTAAGTTATCCCACCTCTCCGATGAGTGTTTGATATGTCTGCAAGATGTTAATCCCCCCCCCCCCCCCCTCTCTCTCTCTCTCTCCTCTCATAAAGATTTGATGTTGGCATTGATGCATGGTGTGAGTGCGTGCGTGCGCGCGCGCGCGCGCGTGTTTGGGTACGTGTGTGTGTTTGTGTGTGTGTGTGTGTGTGTGCATGGGGATGCAAATTGCTTATACAATATTTGTTTCATGTAGTTTACTATTGCTGTTGCCTCCCATAAAAGCACAAAGAATTTTGACGTTTCTTTCTGTTAGCCAAAATGAAACTATTTACGTGGTTTGTTCTCCTTTATTTTATGGAGGTTTTGCTTTGTTTGGTTCTGTTTTGGTTTGGGTTTGGGGTTGTTTTTTTGAGGGGGGACTATTCGGTTGTCCCTTCTCCCCTTGTTGTTGTTGCCGCTTTTGTTTTGCTCTTGGTTCTTGCTATTTTTTCGGTTGTTTCTGTGTTTTCTGTTCTGCTTTCTTTCTTACTTGTTGCTACTTTCTCTCTCTTCGGTGATTTTTGTGGGATTTTTGTGTAGATATTTTTTTCCGTATACTGTGTAAGTGTACTGGTATGGGCTTTATTTTATTTTATTATCATATATATCCTTAAGGGCGGGGACTGGATGTAAAAAAGCACATGGGTGCTTATTCATTATCCTCGAAATAAAACAATTTGTCATTGTCATTCTCTCTCTCTCTCTCTCTCTCTCTCTCTTCTCTCTCTTCTCTCTCTCTCTCTCTCTCTCGCTCTCATCTCTCTCTCTCTCTCTCTCTCTCTCTCTCTCTGTCTTCTGTCTGTCTGTCTGTCTGTTTGTTGTTGTTGTCTTCAATTTAACGTCTGTTCACTCTAAGTGATATTAGACGAGGGATGTAGAAGGTATAATGGAAGTTAAAGAAGGAAGAGGAAGGAGTGAAAGGAGAAAAGAATAAATGAATTAAATTGATTAAGAAATAGCATCAGTGTTGGTATTTTTGTGGACGAACCCCCCCCCCCCCCCCCCCTCCTTCCCCGAAAAGTAAAGGAGCAAAATTTTAACTCAATAAAGTGAAAACATGAAATAACAATAATGTAACTACAATAAATATTCAAGTGGACTCTGTGTGTGTGTGTGTGTGTGTGTGTTTTAACGTCTATCCACGAAAAAGTTATATCAGGCTGTACATTTGCACACTGTACCTCCGTTTATAGTCTCATCCCCAAAAAACCTTGTAAGGGAGAGAAGTCAGGACCGCTGCTAGTCAACTGCAGGGAAGGAATTCCACCAGACAGACCGATCAGCAGAGACTCAACTTCACACCCCCAGGCTACTCTAGATCATAATGTTGCCGCTCTAACCACTGAGCTAACTGCACGTAGGCAGAACAACACACAAACAAAGGAAAGCCGTTTTGCGGTTGTTCTTTTCTGTTGCTGTTATTGTTTATATGTTCCCCATCTGAGCATCCTGAGGTGTCACAAAGAGTATTCACCCTCCCTGACTTCCTTTTCTGGTTTGTTGTTGTTGTTGTTGTTGTTGTTGCTTCTTAACCCAGGAATCACTGTGAGATTCAGAATACACACTGGATGAGAAATTTGGCGTGTGTGACTGTTTCCAAATACCTGGCTACATCGGCAGCCATACTCTTTTTCTCTTTGAGAGGAGAGTGTAGGTTGTTATGCTAAGAGCTTGTTACGGCTGAAGGGAGACAACTTCAACATCATAGTTTAATAATAATAATAATGATAATAATAATAATAAATGGAACTTATATAGCGCTATATCTTGCAAAGACAAATCAAAGCGCATGCATTCAACCTAATCTTACACAGTCATGCAATCAATGATAAATAATAGTTTCAACAAACAGATATTACAAACATGGTGCGCTGCAGACAAAATCTATGAAATAAAATTTCAATAGTCAAATGTTTTTCAAAAGCACACACACACACACACTCACACAGGTCGTATACTTTAGCAGGGTGATAGGACATGGGTTAGTGAAGGTGGGATAGTTCTGATATGAAACAGGAGGGGGAAATCTTAGGTTTGAAATAAATATGTCTTGAGGCTGGATTTAAAAGTGTCATAACTAGGTTTCTGGCGAAGAGAGAGAGGGAGCTCATTCCAGGTCGATGGACCCGAAATAGAGAGGGCGGCCAACGGTGGATTGGTAGAATCTAGGTAGAATCTAGTTTACAGCATAACAACACTTTAATGCAGGCTTGGGCACTTGGTTTTCATCAATAACTGACAAACCTTTCGGCGTGAGTCAAAACAGACAGGTTGTTGTTATTTTCAGTTGTTTTCTAATGTGATAGGCCTAACAATGTAGGCTGAAATTTGTCAAGGGTTATCACTTTTTCAACAACAACAACAACAAAAGCATCTACTCTACGTTTCTTCAGCAGCCTTGCTTCTTTTCATGTTCCTCCATTCACCACTCGACCCCCCCCCCCCCCTACTTTTTTTGCACGTGAGAAGACAGAGAATCGTCAAACGCTTTGACGTCATTTAAAAAAATTGCGTCACAACGGATGACGTATTTCTGTTGCCTTACGGACCTTGATTCTTCCGACAGCAATAAAGTTGCATCATGCAACGTGTATACTAAGCATAGCTAACATTTCATTGTGTCGGTGGGACACTCATCGCCCCACTCTTCTGAAAGCTCGTTGATCAGTTTGCTATTGTGAGTCACTCAGTTACTTAGTTCGTTGGTAAGGATAGTAGATTGGTGTTAGGAATAGGTAGGCAGGTAAATAGCTAGATGCTCAGTCAACCTATCAATTAGTGAGTTGGTAGTAGGAATAGATAGGCAGGTAAATAGTTGGTCAGTCAACCAACTAGTCAACAAGCCTGTGAGTTATTCAGTCAGTCCGTCAGTAATTAGTTACTTGTAACATATAATTTTATGAACACCAGACGACTTCGTCTTAGAACACAGACAATACAATGTTTGACGTGTTTATCACACAAATATCACAAGATTGTTTGTGTGAGAGAGAGAGAGAATTACCCATGCGCGATGACGCATATTGCACCTCAACGCGCGGGTCCCCGGAAACGTCATCAGTGACGTCTAACTCGATGACGTAAGGCACTGTGAAGTTTCTGACCACTAGAGCAAACTGTGCAGTCTTGGTCACGCTGTGAAACTCGATGAACAGGGCAGAGTTCCAGTCTTCACACCCGTTTCGATAATCCGTGTAAGTATACGATTTGTTGGCTTGGATCTTCATTTCCAAGTAGTTCTCTGTCATACAAGTCTGCCTTTTGAAACGAACTTTGACATGCCCGCGAGAGGCTCGCACATGAAAATCGCAACGCTTAGGTTTAAGCTGTTCCCCCGTTCCGTCTTGAAGGAAAGCAATCTGGAGGCTGGTGGTCACTTGGAATCTGAACGTTAGGTTCCACATCAAGCAAAACGATGTATTGACCGTTGTGAAGTGATTGACATTCTGAACGGTGAATGACTGAACGACTGCCAGATTCGTGAAGAAGACACCGCACAGAGAAATAAGGAGGGAACATGATAGTGTAAGCAAGGAGCTTTGAC
>CM054148.1:26180621-26188121 GCA_028751875.1 Rapana venosa | reverse complement strand
ATATATATATATATATATATATATATATAAGAGAGAGAGAGAGAGAGAGAGAGAGAGAGAGAGAGAGATAACGATAACGAAATTTTATTTTCTGAGAGTAATAGAATAAGTACAAGACTTTTTTACATCCAGCCCTCGAAAAGAGAGAGAGAGAGAGAGAGAGAGAGAGTTGGGGTGGAATTGAACCTAAGGCTGTTGGAGTTTTTTGTCCACCTGCTGGAGACATCTGAAGTTATTAATTTCGTCTCTGATGCCAAGACTGGTCACAGAAACCAGGAACACTTTAGAGCCTTAGCACCGAGGTGCTATCCATCCGCTGCAGAATGTATCCCTTCGTAGCGTGCAACCAACCCTCCATAGGCTCCTGTCTCGTGCTAGCTGCCTCTCTGTGCTCATGTTGCACCCAGTATTTCTGGATTACAAGGCTATTAATAAGCTTTCTGGTTACTGGTCTGCCAGGGGTTCTGTGACTGTATCTCGGGAGCCATTCTGTGCAGCTTTTGGTGTTTGTGTGTACATCTGTTGCCTTGTAATGTGACCAGCATTCTCCTTCCAGTTCTATTGTAGGGAGAGCTCCAGGAATGATTTGCCTCGATTAGAACAAGCCTTGAGGAGACTGCTACAATATTTCTGCGTTCACTATCTCAGTCTGGCTCTTATCAGTGTTTTGTCGGGTATATGGATATTGATAATGTCTCCTTATATAGACTATTCCGCTACTTTGACAGCTTGGTGAGCCCTAGTGGTAGATGTTTGGACACTTGACAGAGACGTGTGTCGTTACACATGTGAAAAACAAGTATTGTCTTGGGAAAATTCTTTAAAAAGGCTATGGAATTAAATTAACTTGTCATGGAAGCTGACATGTATACAGCAACAATCCAATCCAATTGGTTTAGCTCCGCCGACCACATGGCCATATCAGGCCATTTGTGCCGGTGGGAATGGACGACAGAATTACTTTACAAAACCACATGCTCACAGAGACTGGATGTAAAAAAGCATATGAGTGCTTATACCATTATCTTAGAAATAAATAGAGAAAGAAAGAAGGAAAAAGGCTGTCACCTCATTAAAATTCAAATCTCAGATTAAAACTGTGCAAATATAATACAGATTCAAACAAGACTAAAACCAGTTCTGTTGCTTCTCATGATTATCAACCCCCCAAAGTAAAACCGTAAGGGTCATCCTAGGATAGTTACTGAGTTTGCCACAATCACATAAACCACAACCTATAAATGAGATTCAACCAATACTAAAATCCTCAAAACAAATTGTGGCCAAAGTAAGTAACTGTGACCTGTTATCTCATATCAGACAGAAAATGCCTGATTGTCTCAGGAAGTTAACATTTTTACCAGTGAAACATAACAACACATGACCTGGAATCTGCTGTGTAACACTTGTGCCTAATTTCTCGGCCATCTTGACAGTGGTTAGGAGCTGGAAAGAACATGCCACTATTTCTCCCAAACACGTCTGACGGTGTAAAAAGCGAAAGGAGAGAAGATGAAGACAATCACTACAGATCAGCAGTATTCCTGAGCATTAGAAGAACCAAGATGCAGAGACAGGTACGGTGCACAGCAGAAGGTCTCCAGAGAACAGAGGTCCTGTTCAGCTGTGTTTCAACCTTCAGCTTAGTGTACACCAGAAAGAGCATGAAGTTCATGGCTGAAACACTTGCTAAAACGGCGAGGGTAATGCTGAATGGCAGTGAACTGAAGCCTGTGTTTATCTGCTATGGACTCATCCCACAGTTGGATCTGTTTGACCATTGCCATCTGCAACAGGTCTGCAGGGTCTGCTGGTAAAAGAAGGTAAAGGTGTTCCCATAACCTCTGTGGTCGCAGGGGAGCGAAGCGTCACAGACCTCAGCTTCTCTAGGGGGCCAGCATATTGAGGGCGGCGCCCATCTCCTCTCCCTCGCTGCTTTACCTTCCCTGACCCTAAAGGGGGCAGGTACCCATTTACAGCTGGGGGGAAACTGTGCTGAAGCCAAAGCGCGCAAACGGTCACCCATCCAAGTGGTAACCACGCTCGACGCTGCTTATTTAACCTTAGCTGGGGGAAAAGCCAGTGCTCTGACCACTGAGCTATCCCGTCCCCTGCTGGTAAGGCAGGAGGGGATTTGGGGCTAAACTAGAACCAGTTACTCCTAGAAGTACTCTGGCCCTGTTGTCTTGATGAGATATGACATGACTCCCAAGACATTACGATATACCAGCTGCTATGGTGTAGTGGTTAGCGCACTGGATTCCTGGCTGGCAGGCCATGGGTTCAAATCCCATAAATGGGAAAAGGGGGTCTCGGACTCTTAAGACAGCTCTTACCAAGAGTGACTTTGCCATGAGCTGAGGGGAAAGACTTGAGACCACGCGTCAGAAAATGTTCACTTCTTCATACAAATGATCATTAAAGTATTGATCAAATTTTTTCTTCTTCATCATGATCACCTTGATTATGACCATCATGAACATGGTCATCATCATCATCATCGTCATCATCATCATCATCATCATCATTATCATCTTGTTGTTGTTGTTGTTCTTCTTCTTCTTCTTCTTCTTCTTCTTTAACCAGGTTTGGACTAGCAGCGGCAGAGCTGTATGTTATTAAGTGCTAGTTCAAAACTCACTTGTCTCCAAAAAGTGTGTTTCTCTTTAAAAACAAAACAAAACAAAGCAAAGTCATTTCAATTCCGACCTTTAGTGTTCTGCGTGAAGAATCCACCAAATGTCTTGATACAGTCTTCAGACGGGATTCAAGTTCTGCGGGCCGTACCAGACGTCTTAGTGGGTGTCTTCAGGCTTGCAGTATGGACAACTTCAGGCTCCTGATGACCTGTCTATGGGCTACACTGAGATACACTGAAGCTACCGTTAGTCTGAGCAAAACGCTTTCGAGCTGAGTGTATGGAAAGACGGAAATTTATAACACCAAAACGTTCTTGTGGATCGGTGGTCTAGAGGTAACGCGCCTGTCTAGAAAGCGAAAAGTCCGGGTCTGAAGTGTGCGGCGGTTCGTACCCCGTTTGGACCGGAAATTTTCCCCCCATCCATTAGACCATGAGTGGTGGTCTGGGCGCTAGTCTTTCGGATGAGACGATAAACCGAGGTCCCGTGTGTTACACGTAATTATTTAGCGCACGTAAAAATCCCCACGGCAACAAGAGAGTTGTCCCTGGCAAAATTCTTAGAAAAAAGCCACTCTGATAGGGAAACAAATACAGCTGCAGATAAAAAAAAAAAAAAAAGGGTGAAAGGGTGGCGCAGCGCTAAGTGGCGACGCGTTCTCCCGTTCTCCCCGGGGAGAGCAGCCCGAATTTCACGGAAAGAAATCTGCCGTGACTTAAAGTGGTATGAAATAAAATCTGAGCGCTTTGATTTGTTGCTTTACAAGATTCAGCGCTATATAAATTCCATACATTATTATTATTATTATTATTATTGTCTCTTCAAATAACAAGAGTTAGGCTTTTGGCAATGACTCACAGGCAAGCCCCGTGTATAAGGAAGCATGATAATGTTTATGTGATTTGTGTGTGTGTGTGTGTGTGTGTGTGTGTGTGTGTGTGTGTGTGTTTTGTGTGTGTGTGGTGTGTGGGGTGCGCGTGCTGAGAGATCTCTCTTCTTCTTCTTCTTCTTCTTCTTCTTCTACGAACACTCAACTGCAACTATTGTTGTTTGTCAGATGAGCAAAAATGCATTGCGTTGCCGTTAAGCGCCTGACAAGTGAGGCCCAGCGCATCCGTCTGCGCTTGAAGATCGATTGAGCAACAGAAAAAGCAAAAACAAAATAAAATTGCCAACCAAACAAACATTGAAACAAAACCCACAAACACCCCCCTCCCCGAAAAAAAGCCACAACTGCTTAACTAGACTATTGTTATTGTTTGTATTTGGTTGGTTGTTGTTGTTCTGCTTGTCTTATTTTCTGTGACAATCCTGTCCTGCCGTTCCCGTACTGCTCATCTCCACTTCTCAACCTCAGCAATGCCTGAGCTTGCCATGTCGTAACTTCCGGGTAAGAAGTTCACAGAGAGGAAGCAATGTCAGGGCGCCGTGAGGCCACCAGCCAGAGGGCCACGCACAGCTGCTTGATCACTTTGATGGTGTTCCATGGTGCCTGCCCTGAGCCAACATACACAAGACATCACCACCCCCTTCTGATGACAACAGCTTAGTTATGAAACCACACTGAGAGAGAGAGAGAGAGAGAGAGAGAGAGACCGACCCACTCGGAGTGGGGACCACCACGTAGGCTACGTAACAAGTTCCCTCAACGACCTTCGTCCATGAATTTCTGACCCGGAAGACCTTGAAACCAAAATCACCACAGACACTGAAGCGCACAGAAATCCTCAAGAATAAAAGAATAGTAGTAAATTGAAAGCCGAAGTCACAATGAGACTAGCGCCACATGAGCCATCAAATCAGAGACAGTTATTTTCTTTTATTGAGTGATGGTCAATGATGACGAGGAAGATGTAATAATGTTGATGCTATGGTCGTGCATCAGATTTAAGACTTCTTGACAAGGACGTACTCTACGCTTCCTATCAGAAATTATATCCTGGCGTAAGCTGGACCTGAGAGATACAGACACCTGCGGTGCTGGTCTTCTTCTTCTTCTTCTTCTTCTTCTTCTTCTTCTTCTTCGCAATTCTTCATCTTCTTCGCAATTCTTCATCTTCTTCGCAATTCTTCTTCGCAATTCTTCTTCTTCTTCTTCTTCTTCGCAATTCTTCATCTTCTTCGCAATTCTTCATCTTCTTCGCAATTTTTCTTCTTCTTCTTCTTCTTCGCAATTCTTCTTCGCAATTCTTTGCAATTCTTATTCTTCTTTGCATGACTAAGTGTGTTTGCAGCTGTATATAATTATTGCTTGTATAGCTGCTTTACTTGAGCCAGACTGAGTTGCTCCTGATCCTGCAAAACCCCCAGCCAGTTTGTATAGTTATCTAATTTCCTAGACAGTTGATAAACATACGTTTGTTGTCACTTCGTTCTTCATTTTAGTGTTTCTGCTTTGTTCAATTTTGATTATCTTTTAAAAAAGATTTGGAGGGATTACTTTTGGATCATTCTTTTCTTTCGAGGACAGTGGAATAAGCCACTCATGTGTGTGTGTGTGTGTGTGTGTGTGTGTGTTTAAAAATTCGGTCCCTGTGTATGCAGTTTTGTAAAGTTTGTTATCCGTTCCCACAGGCACACAGTGGCCTACTCTTCCAAAAAGCCGAACATGTTTTAACGTGTGTGCAAGATATTCAGAGCGAGAGAGAGAGAGAGAGAGAGAGAGAGAGAGAGAGGAGAGAGAGAGAGAGAGAGAGAGAGAGAGAGAGAAGAGAGAGAGAGAGAGAGAGCATAAATCAAACCAAGTAAAATCAAATCAATTCAGATTCTTTTATTTCGAGGGTGGTGAATTAGCTCTTATATTTGTTTGTTTGTTTTACACCAGTCCCCGCTTATAAGCAAATACATCATGGTAGAAAGAAATACCAACTTCTTCTTTGTCAAACGCTAAGACAGCAGCTATTGTTGTCTGTTATATGAGCAAAAATGCGTCGCGCTGCCGTTAAGCGCTTGACAAGTCAGGCCCAGCGCATCCGACTTTGGCGCAAGAGAGAATTGTTGTCTTTTAAGTCTTTCTGGGAAAAAAAAGGCAGGAGAATGGACCAAGAAGGCAGAAAATAGACAAGAAGGAGGTGACAGGAAGAAAAGGAACAAGGAAGAAACAAAGAGAGTGATAGAAAAGAGGACATTTCTAGCACAGAATTACCAGAATGTGGAGATGCTATTTATACTGGTAGGCGCCCGGCATCCCCACGGGGGAGAAATTCCAAATAAAAACAAACTAAAAATAAAAACAAAACATTGAAAACGAAACAAAAACAATAACGAACAATCACAAGAGACACCCCCCCCCCCCCCCCACACACACACACACCGAAAAACTAATAAAATATAGGCCTAATGGAAAAAAGCAGGCACACACAGAGAAAAACAAATGATGATATAAAAATAAAAATAAAAAGGGCAAGGTAAAATACAGATGGATGGGATTAAATAAACAAACAACAACAACAAAAAGCCACACTAGAAAAGTAGCACAAAATCAAGACTCTACTTTTCATTTGTCTTTGGTTTTTGTGTCAAAAAAACAACACCGCACACACACACACACACACACACACACACACACACACAAAGGTAACAGACAGGAAAAGGCTTTAGGAGTTTTAACATATGCGGTTTGGAGCTTCTCAAAAAGAAATCCTACGTGGCATAAAGATATTTTGACCAATGAAAGAGCCCAGGCTTTTAGCTGCTGCTTATAGGTATAAAAATATCCGGTATTCTGCTCGTCGCAGACGACAAGCAGCGAAGAAAACGCGAAACCTAGCAGCTGTGGCAGATTTATCTTCTGGTTTTTGTGCATAAGCGTGGCTGAATCAGAACTTCGGGACAGAAGACAAAGAAAAGGTAATGACTTGTGCCTCTTTCTGTTATCAATCAGGAATCTATACCTATACTGCCTGATAATGATCTGATAAAATGGGATGCTGAGATTTCTTAGCATCATCAACACTAAGCAACCAATGGCTGAAACAGCGATAAATCATTAGATGACACAAAATCGGAGTGGTCAGTAGACAACAGGCATGAAAACCGAACATAGAATGATGAAAACGGAAACAATATTGCTCTTTAAAACTAATAACAGTTTCGGAAAGAACTCTGTATTCACTTACTGATTGTGTCAGTAAAAGGAGTAGTGGTTAACAAAATCTGTTGCATAACTTTACAAGAAAACTAAAGGCAGGTTAACTCCGTTAAGCCTAATAGTAATACTTAATTATAATAGTAATAATAATTTAATGCTGATATTAATAGCAATCAAAAGGGGAGGGAGGGATGTCTCAGATGCCTATATTTCTGTGAAATTTTAAACATGATTAATATTTTATATCATTGTAAAATTCACCTTTATCTCAAAATATGATCATAACTTAGGATTCTCCTCCTCCTTCTGGCCCTAGTCTCTCTGTCCTTTAGTTTTTGTTATTTGTAAAAGAATTGAGTAAGCTTTAGAACATACAGTCATTACAAAATAATTCAGCATGAGAAACACAAAGGCCTTGAAAAGCATGTGTGCATGATGCTTAACTCATAAGATGAGCCCTCCAATGTATGTGTGTGTGCATGCACATGCAGTACACACTCATGTACACAACTCTCTTTTTTTTTTTTTTGCTGCCTTCTGTGACATCCCCTGTCCTTCTGTTCCCACACTGCTCATTCCAATCTCCCCGCCACAGCCATACCCAGATTTGTTATGTTTCATCCTCAGAGTCAGAGGTCCACAGGGATCCCATCACTATCAGGCCGCCATGGGCACCAGCTAGAGGGGCCCTGCACTGCTGCTGGGTCACTTTGGTGGTGTTCAGTGGTGCCTGTTCTGAGCTAACAATAACATACGCAGGACACCACCTAC
>CM054148.1:26173160-26180121 GCA_028751875.1 Rapana venosa | reverse complement strand
ACACACGAATCACACCCACACCACACCACACATAGTCCACACACACACACACACACACACGTCTAATATCACTGAGAGTGAACAGACGTAAAATCGAAGACAACACAACACACACACACACACCACCACACACAACACACACAACACACACACACACACACAGTCACACCCACACCACACCACACATAGTGGCACACACACACACACACATGCACACACACACACACTAATGGGTGGTGCTGCACTTTTGGTGATGCGCTGTCCCAAGGCAGAGCAGCCCAAATTCATGCAGAGAAATCTATTGTGACTGAAAGTGTACAATACAAGACAATAGACAATCATACCTAATGCATACACAAACTTAACATTGATACATCATACAGTGATATAGTAATACACAGTCACAGACACATGTGCACACACACATGCACACGATTCAAGATTTAATTCCTTTCACCCCTTTTGGGATATGCCCATATGGAGGATTACAAACAAATTGAACAGGACACACACAAAATATTGTATGCTATTCAGGAAACAGAATGGGATGGAAAATGCTGCTGTGCACCTTGGTGGTCCTTACCGTCACCCTTCACCTGACGCTTGGCAAACCTGTGGATAAACGGGGACCTCCACATCCTAAACCTGTGGAAGCTGGATCCAAAGAGGACGAAGATATGGTAAGATTATGATACTGATATTCATTTGTTATTAGAGTTCTTGATTGACACTTTTGGGTTGTAAATAAGATTGTCTCCAGTATGTTAAGGTTTTTAGTGTTTGTTCTGAAACATAATTGGATAGGAATGTGAAGCTGTTTGACTTTTAAGGTTAAGAATATGATGATTGATATTTTAATTGTGGTATGGTCTTCGCAGATTTCTAGAATGGACACTAATGGGGATACAATTTTATGAACCTGAATTCTCATGGCAAGATTTCCTGTAATGTAACGTTATCATTATCACAGGGTAAAATTGTGTGGTTAATGATATTGTATGAGTTTGTTGTGTTGTTATTGTTGTTTTTGCTGTTATGTAACTTAGTTACAGTCAAAGCAGTGACACTGCTTTCAACTGTGTAAGGTAATAAAAAGATCAGAGAAATGATATTGTTACAGTTACTGGTATGAAAATTTGAACATCATTGCTAGTACCATTGATGTATTGCTTTTGTGTTAATTAAAAGGAATGTGATTTATTTATACTGTGCCAGTGCCATGACATTTTTACAGGATGTGGACTGAAGTCATGGGAATATTAATCAAACTTTTCAAAGGCAAGATATTGTGGAGATCTATATTTTTGGGGTTACTTCATCATGGTGTCACAATTCTGGATGCAATCAGAACTACAAGGGAGTCATAGTTCATAATAGTATAACTAAAATCTGAATGCAATCAGAACCAAAAGTGACTGGTATTATTACTTGGTGAAAATCTATGATGGTTTGACTGTCTTTCATATTATTGGAAATAGCTCATGAATAGTTTTGCACTGGCTGATTATCAACTAACTCTGTTAGTGTTACTAATCATGTTGTGGTAGCACACATTTGGGTAAGCGTCTACTCTTTAATGATAACAGTGACAACATCAGGGTAATGTCTCATAACAACCAAGAGTCAAAGCCAAGTCAAAGTCAAAGTTTTATTTTCAGATGGTACATTGAATAAGCAGTGCATTTGCTTTTTTTTCATCAAGCCATCTATCTAAAGAAAAAAAAAGAGAGAAAAAAAAAGATAATATATATGCAGACATAGAATAACAACAGTAAAGCTTAAACCTGTGTGTGGGGTTTGGGGATCAGTGAATTGTTAATGGATTTTAAAAAATCAGTGTGGTGTTTGTGTAAGTATTGATGGATTCAAAAACAGTCATTGCTGTGTTTGTGTCATTATATTTGTGTGTGTGTGTGTGTGTGTGTGTGTGTGTGCATGTTTATTGTTAGAGTGAATGTAAGAGTGTGACTCTGTGTGTGTGTGTGTGTGTGATTGCATATGTGAGTGTATATTCTGAACAGCACTTGATTTCATTGCATAATTTCTAAGTCTGTATACAATACTGAATTCACTCAGAAAGGAAAACTTAGAGTTTTGACAAAGGTGAGACGTTTGCCATTTAATCATATTTTTATGTTCAGTGCCATTGGCACCTGCTTCATACACACCTCTCACTAGTCAATAGCCTCATATTCTCTGATTCTGATTTATTTTCATGTATTTTTGTTGGCTGCCTTTATGGTTTACCTGGAAGCTAATCTCTCTTGGAAAAATTATGTTGTTAGTTCTGCTGACCAAGGCAGATTTTCAGTTCTGCTCCAAGAATTGTTTCCTGCAGTGTAGATCTAAGAAAGTGATCCCATTTCTTAGTTATATTCTTTTATTTTGGAGGAGGGAAATGGGGACAGGGTGTTCAGAAATTGTGAGCATGACAAATGCAATTTCAAACCTTCCAAGTCTTGCCTAGCTTTATCTAAGTGCTAACCTTCCCCAGCATGTAGGTTATGGGATTATCACAAACCAGCTATGTCTAATCAACCACTGCAAACCCACTTGCTGTTGTCAAACATAATCCAACCCAATCCAACCTACCCTTACCTTGTCTACCTTAACCCATCTTAACTCAACCCCAACATGGCCTACCCTAAGCCAACCTTGCTGAACCTTGGAGTTGTGGAACAAGCCAACCTTACCCAACCCAACCTTATCCAACTTTACCCAACACATCTAACCCAGCTGAACCAATTGTCTGTTTATAGTATTTTAACTATTCGTCATTCTTTCTAAACTTTGATCATCAAAGCTTTGATGTGTAGCATAACTTGTTAATAGTATTCATCTGTTTGTCATTCCTTCTTAACTTTGATTATCAAAACTTTGATGTGTAGATGTAATGTTCTCTGTTGATAGTATTTCAACTGTTTGTCATTCATTTGAAAGTTTGATCATCAAAACTTTGATGTGTAGATGTAAATTATCTAAATTAAGTCATGCTATGTTTTGCTTACTGTATCGGTTCTGTAAGTAGGTATGATTATGAGTATGAGTGTATGACATTCTATTTTTGTGTCACTGAGACTTGAGAGAAGGTATGATTGTAATTTCTGCTTGGCATGTATGTGACTTAGACTCTAAGATGATAGCTGACGGTGCCAGAAACTGAGAAAGTGGTTTTTGTTATAGTAGGGTGATTTTTGGTATTAATTCATTTAATCAGATTCTGTACATAATCATGATAATGTGTATTTAAGATTAACAATGTGGTTTATATGTGGAAAACACATAAAAAATATTTTTATGATGTCTTGTTTTTTTTTGTACAAATTTTTTTTCCCCGTTTCCATGATTGCACATGCATGCACATACACACAGTTACACTAAGTTATAGTGAACAGACGTAAAATACAAGAACGAACGATACACACTCATGCACGCTGACAGCCCTGGTTCGAGCCCAGGTTTGAAATGCCTGTTCAAGGGGATTCCCCCTTCCCTCCCCTCCCTGGTTTAACATCAGTTCCAACTCCACTCCCCAAAAGTGTTTGAGATGAGACTATTAACCGAGATCCCATGTGCGAATTTTTGTGGTGTCTGTGTGTACCAGTGGGAATGGATGATAAAATTTAGAAAACTGCATGCACATGTGAAGTAGATATAAAAAAAAGCACATGAGTGCTTATTCAGTTATCCCCAAATAAAAGAAAACACACACACACACACACACACACACACACACACACACACACACACACACACACTGATTGTTTTGTTGGGGTTTTTTGTCAGCAGAACGCAACATTTTGAATTGAGATTCCATGATTTTTTATTTTTTAGTCAGAGTTCATCATATTGAAAAAGCATGTAATCAAAACTGCCTGTAAGTGTAATATCCTGTACATGATATGTGATTTGCAAAAGGTGTGCACAACATACCTGTTTGAAAAGATCCGTTTTCATATTCAATCTCATTCTGTGCATCCTATAATATTTATTTGCATGAGTGATATTGATTTTTTTCCCCCTCTCATTCTCAGCAATATAAATCTAATACAGCACAGCTGACGTGTACATAGCCTGAATAGACAGTTGAGGTGGAGATATTACAAATAATATTTCGAATTTCTAGAAAAAAATAATGAATACATGTGGCATGCATTATACTATAGGAGAATGAAAAGAAGCTACTGATTTAATAACACTATTTTTCCCAGCACATGCACGCACTCACACACACGCACGCACGCATGTACACACACACACACACACACACATGCGCATGCCAGTTCAAAAACAAAACAAACTCCTCAACAAAATATTGCTGAACAATGGGTATTTAAAAATTGTAAGCATAATGAAGACAGTCCTGGGCATTCAGATAAGGAAGCTCTCTCGCTATAATGATATCCTATTCCAGTTCCTGTTAGGATACGTGTATATTACGGTGTCTGCTGCCCTTGCTGGGGCCTTGGTTCACAGGGCAGCTTCTGGGCCTGCCTTATAACTGAGGCCGTAGGTGACTGGACATCGACAGAGAAGAGTCTGAGACTAATTGTCTTCTTTTTTTTTTTTTTTTTTAGTGAGAGAGAGAGAATTAGAAGAGAGAGCTCTAGATAGAGACTCAGAGAGAGAGAGAGAGAGACTTAGAGAGAGAGAGAGACAGAGAGAAAGAGAGAGAGAGACAGAGAGAGAGCTTTCCTCATCATGGCAACTATTTTGCAAAAAATGCAAGTTCTGTTACAGCAGGAAGACTTGTCTGTTCTGTTCATTAACCCAGGGCTCTGCAGAAATTGCAGGGGTTTGTTCCATATAATATATATAATAAATTAAAGCATCCCAAAGAAGATGTGCGAATAATTTTCTTTTTTCTTTCCATATTGCCTTGTACCCTCTTTTCTTTCTTTATATGATGTATTTCTGAATCCATTGTCCTTCCAGTCTGTGTACCCTTGATTTAATCTGTTTAAAAAAATTTTTTTTTTAGATACTGTTTAGCTGTGGTAAATACTCAGTTGGCCATCTGTAATAACATGAGTACTGGGATAGACTTGTGAAGTTCTGATGAGGTTGTCATTAGTAATGATAGTAAGTGCTCATAGAGACATCTGGTGTCTATTCTGTACTGTTATTAATTCATAACTTGCGTAGATTTATGATAGCCTTTAAAAAAAATTTTTTGTGGCTTCTATCAAAGATCTATTTTTTAAAAATCATTCTATTTTGTTTTTGCAATGTCAGGTTAGAAAAATGTGCATGCAGACTTGACATCCTTTTAGACTCAAGTTATTTGCATCAGGAAGGTTTTTTTTCTTTACTGGTAAAGGTTGAGATGATAATTTAATACATTGTTATTGTGTCACAGACTGAGTTATCTCTCAGGTTATCTTTCACAGACTTCCACAATGACAATGTATAATAGTTGATGGGGGTTGATGTATTTTTAAATGGTTGGTTACTGAGTTCCTTTAGCTTTGACATGGTGAAAGCCCTGATACAGAGCCATATCAGTAGCCTGTAGGGCTCTGAAAAACATCAATGTCAACATCAACATTAACAACCTTGCATAGCAATCGATTTAGGAGAGACTATCATCATTGTATCAAGTGGCTATTGACTGGAAGCGTGTCATTTTCATCATAAGGAGTGATGTTCACTTCATGGCGCTATGCTTGACTGTTGTTGAGTGCACCAGCTGTGCACACTTAGGCATGCCAGCATCAATCAATAGGCTTTTATGGACACGTTGCAGTACTAGCTAAAGGAGGCAGTGACTTTCAGATGCTCATTACTATGATCTGTGTTTTATCATTTTGTTGTAACAACATCATTAATGGGACTACAGAATTTGCTGTTCAGATGCATGCCTCTTTCAGTCTTTGCTGCTTGCAGATAAGACACATGGACAGTAGACAGACTATAGAACTAGGAGCCTAAATTGTGGGGAAAACAGCAGTCATACTGATTCATGCTGTGCAGAACTTTAGATCACTTTACATACAAAATCTGTTACTGTCCAGAATGATATAGCTGAAGCTGAAGAGTCAGATATGAGGGCAGCACTGCCCGATGTAGAGTGCACCAGTGAACCTTCCCCAACCATCTCTCAGTTCTGGGCCAAAGAGCTGGGTTCTACCCAGATTTTTTTTTCCCAGCAAGTTTTATCTTATCTTCTGCTTTTGGTCTCTTCGAGGTCACACAGTCTGCTTCTTGGTTTTTTTTTTTTGGGGGGGGGGGGGGGGTAATAATTTCAAATGTGGCTTGTGTATGATTATTGAGAGTTTGTCATCAAAACTGATCTCTCTCTCTCTCTCTCTCTCTCTCTCTCTCTCTCTCTCTCTCTCTCCTCTCTCTCTCTCTCTCTCTCTCTCTCTCTCGCCCTCCCTCCCTCCCTCCCTCCCTCTCTGTCTCCCCCCTCCCCCTTCCCCCCCAAATATTTTCTGTATTCTGCTACTCCAGTTAACCCATTTTCCAGAGACATGAATTCAGCTTGATATTACTTATTAGTAGTATAGTACATCAATTTTTTGTTGTTTGTGGAATGGGAGAAGGTTTTCCCCATTTCCATCACCTGACCACATTTTTGCCCTTTGTAGTCTAGTCAAATCCAGTCCCTTTAGTTGGAAGGAAGGTTCGTGAATTGATTTTGTTTTCTTCCTGTTCATGTTTGATCCTGTGTGTTGTTAATAACTGTTCATCCTCCAGCTGTTTTTTTGGTTGTTTTTGTTTCGTTTTTTTAAGTTCTTTTTGTGTGAAATGGGCTTTGGGAAGTTATGACCTTTTTATTTTTGTGTAAAATTTATAAATAAATCTGTAAATGGACATTTAGATTTGTGAAAGCCAGTTTATTTATTTTTTATTTTATTCTTCTATTTCAAGGATAGTAGAATAAGCACTCATGTGCTTTTTTTCATCAAGTCCCTGTGTGTATGCAGTTTTGTCAATTTTGTAATCCATTCCCACCGGC
>CM054148.1:26135660-26170660 GCA_028751875.1 Rapana venosa | reverse complement strand
GGTCTGATCGATGAATCGCTATGCAATTCATGTTCATCTTTGAGACTGACTTCTGTGATTTATCACTTAACTCCTTGAGGAGTTGTTGGGGCCATGCACTGAACTTTACCAGCAATGTTGTAGGCAAAGCCCATAGTTTTCCATGTCGCAGGCTGCATGCTATGTATGTTCATGTGTGTAGTTATCATGTTGAACAAAAGAACCTCTGTAGTGACTAGCCCAGCCCTGGACATACTACAGCTTTGCAACCAGTGTTAACTCCAGAAGAGGAATCCTTACAAAATAGAGTTTAGCTGAGACTTCATCTCTGTCAGATATCACCAGATCAGGAAATCATGTAAGCCGCTTTCTGACTTGTTGGCATATTGAGTGAAAAAGGGGGTATTTCCAGCAGAGTCTGTCTTGGACTCTTTGATTGGCTACTTACTCTCTCAGAGTGCTCTCAGTAAGCTTGAATCACAGAGTTACACCAAGAAAATTGATTTTAGTGCGAGTATGGATGAGGTTTTGGTTTTAGTTGGTTGTTTTTTTTGTTTTGTTTTTATCTTTTGAGAGAAACTAAAGCATTTATAAAGTATCAAGCAGCTTTGTATCAAAATCCTCCTCGGAGTATGGTTAGAAGCAAGTGACATCACTGTGTTCCTTATTGCCTACTTTTGCAGAACTTTATAATCTTTTTTGAGAATTTGATAGTTCGTGAATATATATATTTTTTAAACTTAGTAAGTTAGTATGCAGCAAGCGTCAATTTGATGTATTTGTCGGTGACTATATCACAATTATTATGTGGGAAATGCTTTACTGAGAATTATACATTGAATGTTGTATCCTACACAGTTTGTTTAGATGTTTTTATTATAATGTGTTCAGAACTCTTTGTGTGTGTGTGTGTGTGTCCCACACACATGTGCACCATTGTCTGTGTATTGCAGTACACATAAGTGTTACTTTTGTGATGCTTGGACACAGGCATGCATGTCTGAAGGAAGAGGGTGGGGAAAGGGGCTGAGAAAGAATGCATAAAAAATATTGTATATTATATATATGTGATTAATCAAACCTTGATTACAAAATCATACCGGTCACACGCTAACCTCGATTCTGAAATCATGTTTGGAACATGCCAATATCTTGGCCCATTTTACTCTCAATCATGCATACATTCCGTTTCATCCTGGATTTTCTGCTGTGCAATATTATTCTAACACAGAAAGGCCTGCAAGTGTTGGTGCCCGATGAGTCGCCAGATCATGAGCACTCCACTAAGCACAAAGATGAGGATGATGACGAGGATGGCCTGCTGGTAAAAAGTGTGGGACAGGTTGCCACATGGACTGAAGGACACATAAAGCACACTACATACTCTCTTAGTTACCATCACCTGCACTGACCCACCCATGATTGCTTGTGTCTGAATTCAGTTGGGTTTTTTTTTGGTAATGCAATAATTTGTTTGGAGATGGGGTGTGGAACAAATGCTTTAATTTTGCTACGTAGTTTGAAGGGAGGAGGGTCACCTCTCACCTCCCCCCACCCCCCCAATCACCTCCATCTGAGTTTTTGTTGTTGTTTTTGTTGGGATAAAAACAACTTGTTGTGTGCCGAGGTTATTTTTTGGGGTGCTACTGTTATTTTGCTGTTATGTTGGAAATTATATTCCAACACTATTTTTTTCTCTTTTTTTGTTTAAGAAAGAAGAGCTTGGCTCTATACCTACAGCCCCCTTTCTGATATTCTTGCAAGAAGCAAAACAAAAAGCAGCGATCTTTGTGATTTTATGAATTCTATCATGGCATGCATTGCACTGAGTGTGTGTGTGTGAGAGAGAGAGAGACAGAGAGAGAGAGAGAGAAATTGCCAGCACATGTATTATTCAATCCCGCACTCATCATCATAATTATTTTTTATCTTCATTTGCCAGAAACATTTTTGCTGCTAGGAGAGATACTTTTTGTTGCAGCTGCCGTTTTGTTTCATTAAAAGCTACTTTGGTTTTTATTATTAGAAAATTATGTGCTTTGATTATTTTGTTCATGCAAAATGTAAAATACCCTGTCCTGTCTTTTCAGATAAAAGCCATAAAGTTTATAAATACATATTTTTGTAAGACCAAGTATGTAAAGGGAAGTGAGTTGTGTCCTCGCCCTCCTGCTCCTACCCCTTCAGTGAGGCAGATTTTTGTTGTTGTTAGAATGTTTTATGCTCTGTGGCAATACACCATGCTGTTGTTCCCATCTGTGGTCCATCCAGAGAAAACATCATTTCAGTGCGCTGTCATATTTGTATTTTTATAATTATAATAATTTTGGTTGTAATTTAAAGAGTCTTGAAAAAAAGAAATATTTTGGAGGTAATCTATCATTGATTAGAGAAAAAAAAATGGAATTAGCCAAAATTTTTTTAGATCTGCTATATTATCGTGACATGTTATATGAAAAAACCCACCCTCTTTATTTGAATATTACAGATTTTAAATGATTCTAAATAACAAATCTGTTACCAATTTTTCTTTTTTGTTGCATTCTTCTCTCCTTTCCCTATTTTTTGGGGGTGGGGGATGTTGGGAGGCTGATAAAATTGGAGAGGGTAAACATGAGTTTATTATAGTTCCTTTTAATGTATTCAGTCAGAAGTTCTAAGGATTGTTGTTATATTTGAAGCTTACTCGGTGTTGGTATCATATCATGGTGACAAACAATAGTGGTTTGATGGTTGGAGGTGTACAATGTAACAGTGTGTTGAGTGTAGCATAATGTATAACAATGCATTTGTGTGAGTGAATGTATGTGTGTGTGGTGTTTGAGATAGAGCAAACATAATATAACTGAGTTAGTGTGCAGGCATTATTTTGTATTGTGTTGAGTGAATAATACCTTTATTGCAATGTTTTTTGTATGATCAAGTAAATGAATCTTAATAGCATACAAAGTTTAGAAATGTGCAGTGTATCTAATAATTGAATATAGTAAAAATGTATAATCATGATGACTTGGTGAAACTAAGCCAGCGTTTTGCCTGGTTCATTTTTAGTTGGTACTCTCCGAACCATTGAATCTTTTTGGTCAGCATGAGATTTTGTTTCTGTTTGCTTTCTATAACAATCTGATGACCAAATATCCTGGTGTTTGCTACTCTTTTACTCTAAATGACATTTTGTGAGGTGTTTTAAATTTATTTATGCCATGGTTTTCTTTTCAACACTGATTCATTGACTGAGTAGACATTTTGTTGCTCATTTACTTTAAATGAAATGGGTTTTGGTCATTTGCTTTTTGTTTTCAACTCTGATTTTGTGTCAGAGTAATTTAATCTGTACTGCTCTTTTATGCTACACTGATGCTGTCTGAGTGATGGGTTTGTAAATTAAGCTCACAGGGTATTGCAGAACATACATTCTAGAAAATCAGTTTTGTGTTTATGTATAATAGAAAAAAAACTTATGTGAAGGTGTGTCATCATGTAATACAACATATCTTCACATTCTGTGTTACCTACTCATTGAAAAGGCTTTAATTTTTAATCCACTGTGTACCATGCTGCTAGTGCTTCCCTCATTTTTATTCATGTCTGTAGATGGAAAAAAGTCATTTCCATCCACCTACTTACTACAGCTTACTCAGAATATTGTCTGCTTATGCATGCTTTTGCTGTTTGTGAGTGTGTGTGTGTGTGTGGTGTGGTGTGGTGAGTGTGTGTATGCACATGTGTGTGTGCATATGTGCAAGCATGTGTGCGTGCATGCATGCATGTGTGTGTGTGTGCACATGTGTGCGCATTGGTGTATGTGTAGTGTACACTCATGCTCGTATATCCCTCCAAGCTGGTCAGTATTTTGCATGTCTTATTGCTTATTTTCATTCATAGCTGCTCAGCGCATTTTCAATAATGACAGTAGGCCTTCCACATATCGTTGGTGACGATAACAGTGTAAGGTCGTGCTGTGCAGGGCACAGGCCTGGAGTATGACGGCTACCTACGGCAAGTCGTTGAAGCCTTGGAATCTGACGAGGAGTTCCGTAAGAAACTGGAAACTGTGAACGCGTCTGATATCAAGGTAAGTCCAGGCGTCAGACACCCTGTTAAAGCATATGGAAAATGTCATTTCTAGGATGTGTCACCTTTGTTTTGTAAATGGAGGGAAGGGAGAGGGGATGTGATGTAAAGTCTCCAGATGCTGGACACTTTGCACCCTGGGTACTGGTTAATTAGCACCACACAGTCAAGTCTCCCTTTGACCAGGTATTGCGAATATTTATCTGTACCGCAGCAGTTATTTTCACTTTCACCTTTCATGCTGCTGTGTTCTCATTCGTCATTTTAGCTGGTTGTCGTCTTTAGCCACCTTGTGGGTAGACTATTATTCACAGGCTTTTCTGTGGAGTCTCTTTCTCTTTAGTCTACAGTAAAACATTGTCAGAGAAATGTCATTTTCTCCTTAGATTACAGCAACTGGCCCCGGCCAAAAGCTGTGGCAGTCAGCCAAAGCCTACATTAAAATATTGTTATGTTGTAAAATGTGTTGAGATTGCCTTCAGCCATGACAAACTCTTAACATAACAACCTGCACTCTCTTTTGTTAAAGAAGAAAAAATCCTCTGAAGTGGGGAGTATGGTTGCCTATATGGTGAGGTACTTGAAAACAGTCATACTCACAAACTTCTGATCCAGTGTACTTCCTATCTCTTAGTGATTCCCAGGTGGGATGAGTAAGTCAGAGTGCATGTTCTGGGTGACCCCCAGGGTGTAAAGCTGGGGAAACCGCAACAACAACAAAAACCAACCATTTGTCACTTTCTCTTTAGACCACAGCACACCATTATCATTTTCTCTTTAGACTACAGCACACCATTGTCTTTCTCTTTAGACTACAGCACACCATTGTCATTTTCTCTTTAGACTACAGCACACCATTGTCATTTTCTCTTTAGACTACAGCACACCATTGTCTTTCTCTTTAGACTACAGCACACCATTGTCTTACTCTTTAGACTACAGCACACCATTGTCTTACTCTTTAGACTACAGCACACCATTGTCTTTCTCTTTAGACTACAGAACACCATTGTCTTTCTCTTTAGACTACAGAACACCATTGTCATTTTCTCTTTAGACTACAGCAAACATTGTCTCTTTAGACTACAGCAAAACATTGTCTTTTTCTTTAGACTACAGCAAAACATTGTCTTTTTCTTTAGACTGCAGCACACCATTGTCATTTTGTCTTTAGACTACAGCACAACATTTTCTCTTTAGATTACAGCACACCATTTTCTCTTTAGATTACAGCAAAACATTGTCTCTTTAGATTACAGCAAAACATGGTCTCAGATTACAGCAAAACGTGGTCTCTTTAGATTACAGCAAAACATGGTCTCAGATTACAGCAAAACGTGGTCTCTTTAGATTACAGCAAAACTTCTTTTTCTCTTTAGACCACAGCACACCATTGTCTTTGTCTCTTCAGACCACAGCACACCATTGTCTTTGTCTCTTTAGACCACAGCACACCATTGTCTTTGTCTCTTTAGACCACAGCACACCATTGTCTTTGTCTCTTTAGACCACAGCACACCATTGTCTTTGTCTCTTTAGACCAGCACACCATTGTCTTTGTCTCTTCAGACTACAGCACACACCATTGTCTTTGTCTCTTCAGACCACAGCACACCATTGTCTTTGTTATTCAGACCACAGCACACCATTGTCTTTGTCTTCAGACCAACAGCACACCATGTCTTTGTCTCTTAGACACAGCACACCATTGTCTTTGTCTCTTCAGACCACAGCACACCATTGTCTTTGTCTCTTCAGACCACAGCACACCATTGTCTTTGTCTCTTCAGACCACAGCACACCATTGTCTTTGTCTCTTTAGACCACAGCACACCATTGTCTTTGTCTCTTTAGACCACAGCACACCATTGTCTTTGTCTCTTCAGACCACAGCACATTCTTGTCTTTTGTCTTCTTTAGACACAGCACACCATTGTCTTTGTCTCTTCAGACCACAGCACACCATTGTCTTTTTCTCTTCAGACCACAGCACACCATTATCTTTTTCTCTTTAGACCACAGCAAACCATTGTCTTTGCCTCTTTAGACTACAAGCAAAGCTTGCGTGCACTGTCTGTCGACAGAGCGGAGCCATAGCCATGCACCTGGAACTGGTGAACCACTCCATCCGTAACCGCCTGGACGAGATCAAACGGCTGGAGGTGAAGCGCCTTCAGGAGCTGGCCCTGGCCAAGATGAAGTCCATGTCGGGTACGGAAGTCTTGCATTTCATTGCCGTCCATGGAGGTAAATTCTCCTCTCTCGCTCTCTCTGTCTCTCTCCCTTTCTGCCCCATCCTTCCATCTTCCTCCTTCGTTGCCTTGAGTTCCGTTGCCTTCAGTGGGATGCTGCTGACACCACTCGGTGTGTGCGTGTGGGCTTTGACACGGCTGCCTGTGAGGTCCTCTGTTTCTTTTCTGGACTGATTCTTTTCCATGTTTTATTTCATGTAGTGTTTTTTGTAGGTCTTCTTCACCGCTAAGTTGGGGTTTGTTTGTGTGATTTTTTGGGTTGTTTTTTTTGTATTGGTGATTATCAAAGTGGGAAATAGTAATTGTGAACTTAGTGAAAATAAATTTGTTTCCTGTTTTTGTGTGTGATTTTTTTTTTTTTGTATTTTTTTGTAGAGGTCGTTATCAAAGTGGAAATTAGTAATAATTGTGAATGCATTGAAAATAGATTTGTTGCCTGTGGAAAAGAAAAAAGTCCTGTCATTCATTATGTTGTCGTTCACATACGCACCACCTTGTGATCTGTTTCTTCTGTCGATTTATTTTGACAGTTTGAAAATAATTTCCAGATTACAAAACAATATCTTGTGTCTAGCTTCTGAGCAGATTGTCATTTTGTCCAACACTTTCTGCTTCAAGTCAAACAAGTTTGGTACTCAGTGTAAGAAATAGTTTAAAACAAAGCAGTCTCAAAGCATAAGTCATGATGTGACTGCTCCAGTCTGTGCAGGTGCCAGAAGTGGTATAGTGATTGCATTTTAGTAGATATGTTCAGGAGCAATAGTGATTGCATATGATAAAACACATAACTTGAACAAATTGTATATGTTTCAGATTGAGGAAAGAAAAAAAACATTCTCTGTAAATTTCAAATCAATATCCTTTCCTGCTTAGCAGTATGCAGCCTGTATGTATGGATGTTATTTGATACATGTACTACCTGCCAGAGGTAATTACTCATCCTGTCAGTCTTATGAATCAAGTGCTGTCCATCACAAAAAGAGGAATTTTTCATTCATGGCTTCTGCAAGAAAGAAGAGATCAGTACCTTGCTTTTGAACTGAAATAACCAGACAACCATGTTTAAAGGAAAAACATACAGACAAAAATTGATATAATAATGTTTCTGTTACCTACCCACAGGCAGAAAAACCAAGATGGCAGCATTTAAAAAAAAAAATTTTTTTTAGCAGAGCACTGTATCAAAAATGAGACACTGTTCATCCTTTTTTCCCCTCCTAAAGTAAAAAGTTTGTTCTATCATTCAAAAGGCAGAATTTATATTCATGCTGATCTCACAATGGAAATATTTGCAACACCAAAAGATTGTTCTCTGAAAGAATGGCTGTACAAGTAATCAAAGGATTCCATCATCTGGGAGAGGCAGATGAATAGAGATGGCAGGAGTTAAAACGGCTTAACTTTCCCTCCCTGAGTCTGATTACTTCCTGCTGTACACAGTGCCTATTTCCTGCTGACACATTGCCTACTTTCTAGATGAAATAAATGCTTAAAGTTCAGCTGATGCTTGCTACCTTTGGAATCTTGTTGTAACCTTGTAGCCTGAAAATTGTGGTCTGCAGCAGTTTCTCATGATGTACAAATTTTCATCTATCCCCCTCCCCCATGTCACATAGGAATTTATTGGATTTTTTTTTTTTTTTTTAGTGTATGAATTAGTATTTAAAACAATGTCATATGTTGTACTTTTATTTTTCTGGTACCTGTGGTTTTGAGAGTGAGCATTTTTATGTATATTGTGTGCCTGCTTCTGAGTGTGTGTGTGTGTGTGTGTGTGTGTGTGTGTGTGTGTGTGTGTGGTGTGTGTGTGAGAGAGAGAGAGAGAGAGAGAGAGAGAGAGAATGAATGAATGAATCTTTTATTTTTCAAGGGTAACAGAATAAGCATGCGCACTTTTTTTCATCTGGCCCAGAGAGAGAGAGAGAGAGAGAGAGAGAGAGAGAGAGAGAGAGAGAGAGAGAGAAAAGAAGAAGAAGAGAGAGCATTTTGTGTGCAACTCAGGGCAAGTACAGATGTGTGGAAGGAGTGTGTGTGTGTGTGTGTGTGTGAGTGTGTGTGTGTGTGTGTGTGTGTGTGTGTGCATGCAAAGTGTAGTGGGTGGTTTTGTACATTTTTCAACATCAGTTTCATTTCTTGTACATGTGGGTTTATATTCATTTGATTGTGGTAGTTTTTATCCATCACTCATTTGTTTTCTTGTGGGAAAGAAGGGAAAGAACATGGCATTCTCACACACTTGAGAGACACAGACAGACACGTGTGTGCACATGGAAGAAGGGAGGAAGGGGGAAAGAGAAAAAACATGAATAGAGAAAAAATACATAAACAGACACAAATAAACACAAATCCAACTTTAAAGACAACCCCCCCAAAAAAAAACCCGAAACAAAACAAACAACAAACAAAACAAAACAAACAAAACAAAAACCAGAAAGAAAGAAGAACAACAAAAGAAAGAAATGAAACCAAATTAAACAAAAAATCCTCAAAATCTTTTTTTTTTTAAATCATACTCGCAAGTAACTAATGTTTGACAACTTCACGGTAACATTCTTTGTCAGTTCAAGTTATACACCAATGATATAGGGTGCCGTATGTTTTGATATGGTTAGAATTGCTTTTTTTTCAATCTGTGCATATTATTGTTGGGCTTCTGTGATTGCCTACAGGTACATTACAGTGTATTGACACAGAACTTACCAGCGTTGCTTATTTCAGTCATTATCGGGGCACTTTTGTGACAGGTCCAGATATTGTTCTGTATGGACACAGCACCTGCTTGTCACCATGGGGCTTGTGTGAAATCTATCCATGTAGATATTGTTCTGTTTTGACCAGTGTTTTGTGGAGTGTGTATTCTATTTTCTGTTCTAGAGATGTTGGGTCATCTTGTTGTAGCTGTAATCGATCGACGCTGCTGTTTAGCAGCGCGTGTTGCTGTACTTGGGAGGTATATGTTCTTGGACCGACGTGGCAGGAAGGGTCGCACATACATGTACATACATGAAAATGTGTGGAGGTGTAGGGAGTGATGTGCTTACCCAGACAGGGACACACTTGCAGTGCCGCGTGTGTGCATTCCGTGACTGACAAACACATGCACACTCAGGATGCATACATTGACATTGATAGGCTCTCTGTCTCTCTCTTTCTCCTCCCCTCTCTCTCTCTCTCCTCTCTCTCTCTCTTTCTCTCCCCCCCCTCTCCCCTTCCCCCTCCCTCTACCCACCACCCTCCCACAAGCACCTATGCAAACGCACAGACTCTAGGAATTTTAGGATTGATAAGAAGTCCGATAATTCAGTTTTTGTAGTATGTAAGAGTAAGATTTTATTCAGTACTGTTATCTGACACTTTTCTGTTATTGATGGCATTCTCCTGTTTAGGTTACTTTTTCTTGTCAAAAATCACTAAATGTGAATAGACGTTAAACTGAAGATATCACAGACTCTTAACTGTCCCTTGCTCTCCCTTTCACACGCATGCATGTACGCCGGCACACCACACGCACACATGCACACACACACTCACACATACACGCACATACACAGGTAGGCACACACGCCTACACACACATCAGTAGTGTGCACTGTATGCCCTCCCCCCTTTGACCTACACATCTTCCTAGTTGTCATGCTTGTCACATGTAGTCTGCACCGCCCAAATTCTTTTCTTTTCTTTACTTTTTCCCCCCCTCCCTCTCTTTTCGTTTTGAGCAAGTCTAATGTATATACTGTCTTCACTGGGAGTGATGTCAAATGATGGGTTTGGGGGTTGTTTTTTTTTCTTTTTTCTTCTTTTAACTTCAGTGCTAAAGAAATGTGCAGATTTCTGCATCAGTATATTCTGAAGTTTTCAGCTTTCCTCCCTTGTACAGTTTTTGGTTGGTGTGTATGTGGGTGTTTGTGGGTGTGTGTAGAGTACTGAATGTGTGTGTGTAAGTGTTCACTTGTGTGTTTGCATATTTGTGTGTGTGTGTGTGTGCATGCGCATACATGCATGTTTGTCTACACATGTGCGAGTGAATGTGAATTGTTACATTTCTATTTCATTCCCAGAAATTTTTGCAACATGTCCAAAGTGTGACCCTCCACCACACAATGAGTCACATTGCACCAGAGGTCAATTCTTAACTGTTACCATGGTACCAATTTGCTGTTTTAAAAAATTCTGTTCTGTGATGAAAAAAACCCCAAACCCACAACAGATTGAAAATTTGGACAAATGTGTGAAAAGTATATTACAAATTGAAACCCTAGACTCAGAAAGTGACATATTGACAAAGTTTTCATTGTAATAGTTGGTCAGGATGATGGGGATGGGTGTTTTTAAACATGTTTTTAAATCAAAAGCAAAACAATTTTCTGCCTTAATACTTTCATACAAGGTGAAAAGCTTATAGTTTTATAAAGAGTAAAAGTCTCATATTCAAGAACCTGACCCCCACCTGCCTAAAATCACAACTAGCAGAAAAGTGGGTCACTTGGGTGCAGTGCGACTCATTTTGTCGTGGATCGTCACAAACATAAAGAAGTAAAGTTTCATAATCTGCCATGACTCAATAGATTGTTTTCAAATAGTTGTAAACATTGTTTGTTTTCAAATAGTTGTAAACATTGTTCTGTCAACAAGATAGTATCATATCATAACAATGTCATTGCTTCCCATATCAAAGACTTCATCCTTTCTGAACTATAACTAGAACATTGTTTTTGCCAACAAGACAGTATCATATCGTAACAACGTCATTGCTTTCGTTATCAAACACTGCATCCTTTCTGAACTATAACTAGAACAATGTTTTTGCCAACAAGACAGTATTATATCATAACAATATCATTGCTTTCATTATCAAAGACTGCATCCTTTCTGAACTATAACGAGAAGCCTATGGGTTTGCCGCAGGTGTAGGGGTGAACCGTATGGACATTCCTGGCCACCTGGACTTGCACAACCCTCACTCCTTTGAGATGAAGGATCTGGAGCACTTGATCAAGAAGGTTGGTTGGTTTTCAGCTCACTGTGGTTTGCCCTAGATATCCTGCAGTGTTGTATGTACTTCATGTCCATCTGCACTGCACTGCTATGCTGCTCTACTAGGGTGGATCGGGGGTCTAGAAGTAATGCACCTGCCTAGACAGCGAAGAGTCCGGTTGGAAATGTGGAGTGGTTTGATCCCTGTTTGACTTTTCTCCCATCGTTAGACCATGAGTGGTGGTCCTGGGGTGCTAGTCTTTCGGATGAGATGAAAAACCGAGGTCCCATGTGTTATACATAATTATTTAGTGTACCTAAAAGAACCCACTGCAACAAGAGAATTGTCTCTGGCAAAATTCTGTAGATAAAAAGCCACTCTGACAGGGAAACAGTTACAGTTGCAGACAGGAAAAAGAAAAAAATATATTGGGTGGCGCTGCTCTTGTGGTGATGGGCTCTCCTCAGGGAGAGCAGCCCGAATTTCACGCAGAGAAATGTGTGGTGACGTGCAGTGATAAATAATAAATAAATAAATAAATACTCATTGCATCTTCAAGCCAGCTGTCTGCTGCATTGGTGCATCTCATCATGTATAGCTGTGTTCTGGTCTGAGGTTGCCTCTCACTGGGTTGGTGGCCTAGAGGTAAAGGCCCCCAGCCTAGAAAGCGAGAAGCACCGGTTTGGTCCGTCTTTGAGCCCATTCTTTTTCCCTCCCATTCACTAGACTCTTGAGTGGCGGTCTGGGTGCTAGTCTTTCGGACGAGAGGATAAACTGAGGTCTCGTGTGCAACATGCATTCTGCGCACGTTAAAGAACCATTGACAACAAGAGAGGTGTCCATGGCAAAATTCTGTAGAAAGAACAGCCATCCTGATCATAGGGAAGCAAACGGACATGCAAACAAGAAAAAGGACTCCCCCCCAAGAAAAAAGGTAATGTTGCTCTTGTGGCATGTGGCACACTCTTCCTAGGAAGACCAGCCTAAATTTCATGCCAAGAAATCTGCCGTGACGGAATATGATTGATCAGATCAAATCAAATCAAATCAAGATCACATCAAGTCAAATCAAATCAGTGTTTTGGTTCTGGACATGACATCCTGCAGACATACGCCCTACAACGTTATGAAGGCCACGTCACACCATGATCTGACTTCTTCTTTTTCCTTCCCTTCAGCTTCTTGAGGAGTGACTGGGGCACCACACTGACACTGTCTTAGCAGATCAGGCTGAAGTCACGTTTTGTATATATTATATCAGTATTTAAACTGTCTTTTAACCACTAGACTGCCCCACCCCGGAAATTTTCCAGGGCTTAATGTGCACTCTATACGCCTACAACCCGGAAAATATCTGGGGTTTCGAACCGAAGTAAACAAGCCAGTTTCCTTGACTACAGTTAAAGGGAAAGAACTCCAAAAGTATAGGAGATCACTCTCCTGTTGCTTGGCAACATCCAGCTGCAAAAACCGTGGCAAAAACAATCGTTTTTTAGCTCGTATTTTGTGTTTTTATGCATGACTGCTTTGGCAGTTATTGTTCAAAATGGCTGACACTTCTCGTTGAAGGTATCAATAACTTTGCACAGCTGAAAAAGTGGCAAATCAAACTTAAGATACACCTGAAAGTGATGAAAACGATCGTGTATGATTCAGGAGATGGTGCATTTAAAAAAAAAAATGACTGAGATTTTTCCTGGACTTACGTTTGACGTTATTGAGAGGGGGGTACTCAGAATGACAGTGGTGATGAAGAAAGTGTATTTTTTGTCAATTTTTTTACATTTTAAATATATTTTCATAATGAAATATCATGCTAACTAATTTGAGCTTGCCTCAAAGCAATCTACGATATATATACTGTCATTGGGCAGACTATCAGGATTATTCATTTGGTAATTTCTGAGTAAGAGGGACATGAACATAGCAGTGGTACATATGAATTTTATTCCCCGGCATATAGGGGGCACTTGCACTGGGCAGTTAAGAGGTTAAACTTTTTTGTTGTTAATAGTTCCTCAGCCAGAGCTGTGAGGTTCACCAATGGTGAAATTTTTGCTTATGCTACTGTTTCTCTCATCCCCCCTCCCCTAAACCACTTAGGTAGCCATATTCCGACTTTGGGGATGGTGTCTAAAGACCACATCTGTGTACATACTTTTAAATAAAAAATGTTGTCATCCATTCCTTCTGGCACGAATGGCCTACTTTTCTGAAAGGCGGAACATATTGTTAATGTGTGCATACGATGTTTTGTAAGCATTCGCACATAGGGCCTCAGTTTACAATCTCAACCAATGGAGTTTGACATTCCATTTGATTTTCTTGTCAAACTGGGAAGAAAGAGCAAGGGCTGGGAACTGAACCCAGAACCTAGTTATCTTTTGAACGGTATTTTAAACTATGTTGCCCTTACACTATTTAGTTTGATACAAGCAACATATTGGGCTGAACTGACTTTACATTAAAAAAATTTTTTTTAATGATTTTGGAATTTTTGGTATCTTTTAGGCTATCAACTAGACTGAACTTATTTTTTTTAATCTTTAAAAAAAACCAACAGATTTTGCAATTTTGTTTTGTTTAATCCTGTGTAGGCTACCAATGACCTGGAAACGTTGGACAAGAAGCGAAAGGAAGAGTTCAAGAACTACGAGATGGAGAAAGAGTTCGAGTACCAGGAGAAGCTGAAGAACATGAACGAGGAGGAGAAGAAGGCCGAGGAGGAGAAGCACAAGAAGCTGCAGGAGAAACACAAAGAGCATGAGAAAATCAACCACCCTGTAAGAGTGTGTGTGTTGTGCGTGTGTGTTTGTGTATGTGTGGTGTGTGAGTGTGCATGCGTGCGTGTGTGTTTTATGTATTTATTTATTTTATTTATTTATTCTCTTATATCAAGGATAATGGAATAAGCACTGTGTGTGTGTGTGCGCGCGTTTGTGTGATTTGGTGTGTGTGCCTGTGTGAAATAAATCTTTTATATCCAGATTGTAAACTGAATAAGGAACGCACACACTTTTTTTTTTCACCAAACCATCTATCTAAGAAGCAAAACAACAAACAAACCAAAAAAGCCCAACTCCCAAAACCCCCATACAACTAAGATGAGAAAAAAAGAGGAAAAAAAAAGAAACAAAAAACCAAAACACAAAAGAAAATGCAATATGATGCAAAAAGTAAAGGAATGTTACAATATCTTATCACATCAATCATCACCTTTCTTCTCCTCGTCCGTTCTTCCACAAACACTCATTGATACAATATTTTTATAGACTAGGATATGTGTGTGAGTGTGTATTTGTGCTTTTTTATTTTTTCTGTGTATGTGTGTGTGTGCACAAGCATTATGTGCTGTGCATTGACAGTTCCATGAAAAGACTAACATAAGGGAAAAAGTGTAAACTAATAATAGATGCCACAGCTAAATGGTCAGTTATAACAGGAAATCAATGCTTGGAAGTGTAATGCCATTCTGTATGGTGAAGATGGTGGTTATGATAATTGTTTCTTATTGAAACAGAGTGTGTTTCAGCTTTGGCATATGGGGTGAGTGGGGGGGGGGGGGGGCGGGAGGGGTTTGTGTCTTAGCAACACTGATTAACAGCACAAATAAGCCTGTGCATTAACTCATATATTCAGCTATAAGGTTATATATATATATATATATATATGTCGCCAGTTTAGTGTGACAAATCTGTTGCTTTTAGATATCTTGATGATGAAGATGACGATGATAATGGTATGACATTGCTGATGTAAATGATGACGGAAATTATGAAAACAGGAAGAATAATAATGAATATATATATGACAAACACTATTGTTAGTGTATGATAACGATGATGATGCTGGTCACAACAGTGATGATGAAGAGGATGATGAGGATGATAATGACGATAACAACCCGGCGCTGTGTGGTTCAGGGAAGCAAGGACCAGTTTGAAGAGGTGTGGGAAAAAGATGACCACCTGGCTGACCAGGACTTCGACCCCAAGACATTCTTCGTCATGCATGGTCAGTATGTCGGCTCACTCTCCTTCCTTCCTCCCTACTCCTGTATGTACACATGCACTGATGATATTGTTGCTGTTGGCATTGATTGTACATCCCCCAGCTTAGCACCTTGAGTATACACACCACTGTCTCACTCACCACACCTGGGAACCACTGTCGGGTTGTAAAATTGTGCAAACTGGACGAGACGTTTGGGAGGTTGACTGTTTCCAAGTACCTCACCATGTAGGCAGCTGTACTCGCGACTTCTTCATATTTTCTCCTCCTTCCGTAGAAAGTACAGGTTGTTGTTGCACTAAGAGCTTGTCATGGGTGAGGACAGTCTCTACATGACGTTTCAAAGCACAGCAACGTTTTAATGTAGGCCTTGGCTCTTTTGCTAACATCAGTTACTGACAGAGCTTTTGGCCTGAGCCAGTGCACTGCTGAGACTGAGTGACTTCTCCCTTTCCTCGCTGAACAGTCGTTGGGGTGCAGTACCGCACACCATTGTTTATTTCTTTCTTTCTTTCTTCTTTTATTTCGAGGATAATGGAATAACCACTCGTGCTCTTTTTCATCCAGTCCCCGTGTGTATGCAGTTTTGTCAATTTTGTCATCTGTTCCCACCGGCACACGATGGCCTACTCTTCCGAAAAGCGGAATGGGTTTTAACGTGTGCGCAAGATGTTCTGCGTGCGTTCGCACACGGGGCCTCTGTTTATAGTCTCATCTGAAGGACTTTTGGGGAGAGTGGAGTGTGCACTGATGTTAACTCCAGAGTTCAGACAGCCTGTCCAGGCAGCTCATCCCTCGCTCATTGGCAGGTTGTGTGTATGCTGGGTATGTTCGTGTCATCCACGCCACAGGCCATAACTGATTGACACTTTTGTGAAAGATGGATTGTTTTTAAAGTGCACTGAACAGCAGTGCAATGTATTTTTTGCTCATATGACAGACAACAATAGTTGCACAGTTAGGTGGGCACTCCTATACACACAGGACCTGGAGCAATGGAATGCTCAGACGCACAATAAACTGTTCCAAATTCGCCCTACTAACCTGAAAGAAGTTCTCCCTCTGTGTGCCAAAAACCAAAGGGAAGCAACAGTGCTCACCAGGCTACACACACACAGGTCATTCTCATATCACCCACGTTCATTTGCTTAAAGGAGAGGGAACTCCATGGTGTGTGACTTGTGATGTGCGGGTAACCATCAAGCATCTGCTTCTGGAGTGTCGAGATGTCCAGGATATTAGACATGGGCATTTTACTGCAGATTCCCTGATGATCCTTTTTCAGTATGGTCCACTGGACATCATTTTTAATTTCCAGAGAGAATTGGGCTTTTCCTTTTGCTATGAGTGAAGATGAAACGGGCACTAAGAACAAGGTTGTTTTGAGGAATCTGGTTTTGGTTTTATCTCATTTTATGTGTGGTTGATGTTTTTCCCACAATGTGGTGCCTGTCCAGGGTTGACTCTTATGGTTGGCCAGGGCGTTGCTACAAGGAGCGACAGTAGAGTTGGTTCTATACCCTGTGTTAATCTGTATATAGCTGCACAGTTTTAATCTGAGATTTAAAAGTTGACAAGGTGACAGCCCTGATGTGGCCTCTGTGGTCGGCGGGGCTATAAACAACAGGATTGGATTGGATTGGACTGGGCATACAGGACCTCTGTTTACAGTCTCATCTGGACTGGCAGTGGACAGGAGTCAGAGAGATTGAAAACTGCAGGGGAGAATCCCTTCCAAAGGGTGCCTCAGTAGAGACTCAAACCCATGCTGTCAGTTACTGCCATTCCACCCCCCTGTACTGATATCAACTTGTAGTCTAAGCTTTTATCAGTATGCATACTCACACCTAAAGTATTCACATCAGTTTTTTGTTTTCCTTTTCAGATCTGAATGGTGACGGTATGTGGGACATACAGGAAGTGGAGGCAGTACTTCAGAGAGAGGTAATTCTCTTTTTATTTATTTATTTATTTATTTTATTCTTTTATTTTTTATTTATTTTATTCTTTTATATCAAGGATAATGGAATAAGCACTTATGTGCTTTTTTACATCCAGTCCCCGTGTGTATGCAGTTATGAATTTTGTCATCTGTTCCCACCGGCACACAATGGCCTACTCTTACGAAAAGCGGAACAGGTTTTAACATGTGCACAAGATGTTCTGCGTGCGTTCGCACACGGGGCCTCGGTTTATAGTCTCATCCGAAGGATGTGCGTGTGCGTGTGTGTGTGTGTGTAAAGATGTTGTGTGTGTGTGGGAGGGAATCTCTGATGTCTACATGTATGTATCATGGGCGTACATTCATTTTAAGCATTTATATGGTTACAGGAATGGCAAGGAAACATCTTCAAACCATTGCTTATCGCACATTAATGGAAAGTATCTTGCACGCACAGTCAGTTACAATAATTGTCACTGGCTCCTCGCTCCCTCTTGGTGTCTTTTCAGGTTTTTGGTCATCCTATTATTAGAAGAAGGAAACAAAAAGTCACAATAATTTGATGTTTTTTCTCAAACTTTTAAATTCAATAATTTTTAATTTGATAACAAGTGAGAAAGAACTAAGAAGTCAATACTGTTCAGTAGCTTGGCTGTAATCATATTTGGTCTGTCCAGAGGAAAATACTGGAGGCTTAAAAACGGATGTTTTGTATCACACATTTTTGCAGCTTTACATATCTATATGCGTACATGGTGTATGTGTATTATACATAAGTATTTTATGGTGCTGGAATGTTAAAAGTTGATAATGAAGAGTACCTCAGGACAGATTCAATGACAGTGTTAATTGTGACTTGTCATATACTAATGTTTCTAATTCATTTTGTACATTTTGATAAAGTATATTATGATAAGATATGTACTTTGTTGTTAATTGTATACAGATGGATAAATGAGATAAATTTCTATCAGTATTAATTTTTTTTTTCCATTCCTTGAGCTCTCTTTAAGCTCACCAGTGGTGAGATTCTTACATATGCGACCCCCCCCTTCCACCATTTGGGTAGCTGCATTCTGACTTCGGGGATGTATCAGTATTACTAACCAACTGGTTTTCAGCTGGACAAAGTGTACGATGCACGCAACAGCCCTGACGAGGACGACCCCAACGAAAGATACGAAGAAATGAACCGCATGAGGGAGCACGTTTTCAAGGAGATTGACACCGACAAAGATTTCATGATCTCACGCGAGGAGTTCCTGGCCTACACTGGAAAATCAGGAGAAAACAGCAAGTTCAAAGAAGATGAAGGATGGGATGTGAGTTTGTAGTGTTGTAGTTTGTGTTTTGAGTGTGTATAGGTGTGTGTATGTGCTAAGGTAGGTAGATAGTGGTGATAGTGATAACAATAATCATATAAAAACAAGGCGATGCACACTGTAAGATTGCACACGTACCCAACAGAGATTTTGTGTGTACATCAATCCTTGTTGTTGTTGTTGTTGTTGTGTTGGTTGTTTGTGTGTGTAGTTTTAGGTATGAACTTAAGAGGAAAGTATTGCCTCTCTCTATACACTCACTCACACTCTCAACCCCCCTCCCCCACTCCCTTCTTCACTTGTCTTCTCTGACACCACTCTCTCTCTCTCTCTCTCTCTCTCCTCTCTCTCTCTCTCTCTCTCTCTCTCTCTTCTCTCTCTCTCTCTCTATCTCTCTCTCTCTCTTTATCCTATGCTTCCATTTTTCATTACACTCACACCCCTGCCCCCCTCACCTGGTGTATTGTGGCCTAAGGCCGATGTACCATTAAACCAGTTCAGAGTTCTCTCTCTCTCTCTCTCTCTCTCTCTCTCTTTCTCTCTTTCTTTCTCTCTCTCTCTCTCTCTCTCTCTCTTTCTTTCTTTCTTTCTTTCTCTCTCTCTCTCTCTCTCTCTCTCTCTCTTCTCTCTCTCTCTCTCTCTCTCTCTCTCTCTCTCTCTCTCTCTTTCTTTCTTTCTCTCTCTCTCTCTCTCTCTCTCTCTCTCTCTCTCTCTCTCTCTCTCTCTCTCTCTTTTTCTCACTTTTTCTCTCTTTCTCTCTCTCTCTCTCTCTCTGAGACGTCCACACAGTTCCCATGTCCTATGAGTGGTCATATTTTTGATGATGAAGTACATTTCCTGTTTCAGTGTTAAGCATGTTTTCATACGTGAAAACTAGTCTTTTCAATTTAGAACCTTTCCGATTTGAGTTTTTCTGTCTGTTGCCAAGTTGTTTGCTGAAGCTCAGAAACTATGACAATCACAGCGGAACACCAATTAGTTTAATATCTTGTGACACAGCTACAGGCAGATCTATATGCTGTAATCTCCAGCAAGAAAACTCATTGAAACTTTCATATAGAATTTGATCAGGTGGTCGAATATAGCATTTTAGGATGTTCTTGTTATTTTAGTTGTTGTTTATTGTTTCCTGCTGTTTATTTTTGACAATAACTTTGTGTTCGTTTTGTAGCTGAGTTTACGCCAGAGCTGAATTAAAGTTGTATCCATTTGTAAAGGGCTCTTTTCATTACGTTAAATGCATCATGTAATTTATCTTGTATTCATTTGTATTTACAAAAGAAAGTCACGTGTACCACCCCTTCCCCCCCCATCCCCACCCCAACCCCATGTTAATAGGCCATATTGGGCAATGACAGTGAATTGGTCAAAGCATCAAAACATGATCAAAGTATATCTCTCTCCCTCTCCCTCTGTCTGTCTGTCTCTCTTTCTCTCCTTTTTCTTACTCACTCACATGCGCACGCACGCACACATGCACGATTGCAGTTTATCTCACACTTTTGTTCCATTCTTGTGCAGTTATTGGACGGAAAGAATGAGTTTACAGATGACGAATACGAACAATTTCTTCGTGAAAACCATCCTGACAGTTTTGCTGTAAGTTTTCTGGTGGTGTGTTTATAAGACTGGGTGTGTATGATTGTGCTTGAGTTTGTGTCGATGTATGTGTGTTTGTCTGTGAAATGAATGTATTTTTGTCTTATCTATGAAATGAGTTGAGGTGTGGATTTGTGTGTGTTTGTGGGTGTATGTGTGGTGTGTGTGTGTGTGTGAGTGAGTGAGTGAGTGTGTGTGTGTGTGTGTATGATGAGTCGAGTCAAGTCAAGTCAAGTTTTTATTTCCAGATGGTACATTGAATAAGCAATGCATTTGCTTTCTTTATCAAGCCATCTATCTAAGAACAAATTTCTTAATGATAGTACTGAAATACTACATTATTGCAACCTTTACCAATAAATTGTATAGTAAAAATGAGGAAAAACAATAAAATAATACACTGCAAAATACAAATTACACACACACATATATACACGCACACACACATATACACATGCACACACACACACTTGTACACACATGTGCACGTGCACGTACTCACTCACACGCACACACTTAGGTTAAGAATGTTTTAAGAATTATACAAAATCATAAAACGTAAAACAAACAAATTACTTCACCTACTTTATCTTCCTTTCTTTCCGTTCATACTTTTTTTTATAAAAAGGTGCAGGAACAAAACATTAGACAATACTAGGCATTCATTGGGTCAGTACTGACAATATTGCCTGCAGTGACATCCCTCCTCTCCTCCTCCACCCACACAAACATGTGCTCATATTTATTATGCGGTCATACTCTTCAAGTAGTGCTTTTTAAATATAATATATTCACACAATAACTAACAAACAAGCACAAATCAGTCAATAAGTCAATGATAATGATAATTATAATAAAGATAACAATAATAATGATAATCACCCATCACCATGAGATAACAATATAACAAATAATCCCCATCATTATGAGAAAACAACATACCAATAACAACAAAAAAGCATTGGAAAGGATGGGGGTGGGGGGGGGGGGGGGGGCGTGATGGAGTATCAATGGGGAAGGGGAAAACACATTGAATCAAATAGAAAAATAATAATAAAGAGACAATTATTCAAACAAATAAAACCCCTACCTAATACAAAAATCAAAAGCCCATAATCAACTGGGCTATCTAACCAAAACAATAACATTTATAATAGCACTAATGATCTCATCTCTAATTGCAATAAGAACAACAATCATGATAAAACCTATTGAATTGGACAAGAAAAAGGCAGGAGAGAGATGTCACAATATCTAGCTATCAGGTCTACCATTTTGTTTTCTCCTGTCCATGTTGTTTTAATATTTGTAGATTGTACATAAGTTTATATAGATTACTCTTTATTTTTTTAACTTAATAAGTGTCTCTTTCCCACCTCCCACTCCTTCCACACACATACAGTGTGTGATTGTGTAGAATTTCCAGTCGCAGTAAAACATTCTTGAAATTTATTTAAAGAAATGCAGAAAGTGCTGGTAAATTTATGTATGGTTGATTTGCCTTATAAGTCAATTCCTAGGCATTTGTGCATTAAATGGCTTTTTAGCTGTGTCTTGAACTAATTTTTGTTTTTGTTACTTTTTAAGCGTTTTGGGAGCTTGTTCCATAAATCACTATCTGAGTATAAGAAGCTTGTTTTGTAAAGATTATTTCTTGGTCTCAGAAATGTTTGTAGATGATTATGTCTTTGTTCATTGACTTTGAAGCTATTGGTGATCTTTGGAGGGGCATTTCCATTGACAACTTTCTGTACAAATAGAGCTTTATTTAGATAAAGTCTGTTTTTGAAGGTTAGAATATTTGTTTGCTTACTATCATTGATGGTTAGGGAGCTTGATTTTAGTAGAACAAGTTTCAGTGCTCTTTTATATAATCGATGAATCAAGTTTAAATTTGTTTCACTGCAGCTGTCCCAAAGAGGTGAAGCATAGTCAACTATAGGCAAAATATGGCCGCAAAAAAAAGAGTTTGCAAAGGTGGTTATTAAGAAAATGTTTTATTTTTGATAACTGAAGTAGCTTATAAGCTAGTGAGTGTGTGTGTGTGTAACAAATAAATCAAGGTGTGAATAAGGATTTGGGGCTTTCTGGAATTTCTCTGGTAAATCAAGGGTGTAGGTGAGCTTAGTGGTTAGAGTCTCAGATTTGTGACCTCGTGGTTTGGTACATGAGGGGGCACAGGTTTGAGTTGCTGCTGAGGTGTCTGTCTTAGGGCATCTGAACTTTGAGGTTAGCTTTCATTCTGACCCCATTCCCTTGCAACTTCTTTGAATGAGGCTATAAACCTTCAAATGCATGCAGAACTTCTTCTTTACCTGTTAAAAAGACAACCATCCATCTTCTCTATAATAATAACTAGCCAAACCGTGCTGATGACATGAACATTCCCAGCATACAATCTGTGACAGAAAGTGAGGTGGGCTTCATTAGGTCCTACTTGTCCAAAGCACACTGTCCGACCATTTCAGTGCAGTGACTCCATGGGAAGCTATGAGAAAAGTCAGATCAAGTCAATTCAAGTCAAGATATCACCGTTATAATGAGCTGCTGAAATATTCAATTTTAAAAAAATTTCTGAGTTGACATCTTTCGAAATGCCATCCTTTGGTGATTGGGTGATAGCTTATGAGCTTCATGAATCAGTGGCTCACTCTTTCACTTCTTCACTCTCACTTCTTTAATCATTTATTTACTCTCTCACGCACTCATTTTGACACCAGTTCTCTCTGTACAAAGCCAAAAGTGTACTATTTCAGTATGTAGTATTCACGTTTCATGTTCATATGGTTTCAGTGTAGATTGTGAAGCGCAAAATGTTGGAGATGTTGAGATGTTTATCAATGAATTTAAACAGCAGCTCATAGACTGACACAACCAAAGCTGGCAGACCTCTCTCACTTTCACCTTCAACTCTCCCATAGTAGATCTCTCTAGGTAAGGTCGTAGGGGAGCGAGGCGTCAGAGACCTCACTCTCTCTACAGTCCCATAAATGTTATAACTTTTATTCTCATTTAAGTGCCTGCTGATTGGTGTTTGATTTTAAAAAAAAGATATATATATATATTATATTATATATATTATATATTATATTATTATATATATATATTATATATATAATATATATATATACACATTCAACAAGTTTTTGCCGTTTAAAAAATTTTCAATATCACCCATGAATTCACAATTTTTGCTGTACATAGAAAAAAAGAATAATGAAAACATATTATGCCCATTTTGTGTAAATATCTAGGTGTCAGAGTTCCATCTCATGCTTGTCTTTTTAAAGTGTAATAAATGTGGAAATGAACCTATACCGTGAAAGTTTTGGTAGAAATTCATCCATGTTTTAATCTTGTTTAACTATTGTATGCAATACCTTGTCCATTTTGCAAGGGTCATCTACCAAAAAAAAATTTTTAAAAACATTTTCCTTTGGATGAGACTATAAACCGAGGCCCCATGTGCGAATGCACACAGAACATTTTGCGCACACGTTAAATCCTGTTCCGCTTTTTGAAAGAGTAGGCTATTGTGTGCCGGTGGGAACAGATGACAAAATTTACAGTACAGCATACACACGGGGACTGGATGTAAAAAAGCACATGAGTGCTTATTCCATTATCCTCGATATAAAAGAATAAATAAATAAATAAAAGTAATTAACTATCTGTCTCATACACAATGTATGATATATCTAAGTCTCATGAGTGAGAGAGCTGATCTTGAATTACTTTCAGATTTGACTCGCACCATCACTCACTCACTCACTCACTCACCCACTCACTCACTCGCTCACTCACCCACTCACTCACTCTCTCACTCACTCACTCGTCCCCCTACACTTCCACCCAAGCAGTGTTGAAGGAACAGGGTAGAATGATTGCATTGCGTTGATGTGTGTCTGCAGACCAAGCAAGATTCTCTTCAGTTCGTTCCTGAAGGGCAAGTTCATGAACAGGACACGCAACAGGTATGCTTACCTCTTTGTGTATATGTGTGTGCGAGTGTGTGCATGTGTGTGTGCATGCTTGCATGCGCTGAGGGGGGGGGAGGGGGGGGGGGGGGGTGTTACCAAGTTGAGGAAAATTACAACCAAAAAAAGGGATTCTTGCAGTTGTTGGATTGTTTACTAAGAATGCTTTTACTGGGAATTTCTTCAACAGGGATTCCATCAACAGCAGGGAGTACATCAACAGCAGGGAATGCATCAACAGCAGGGAATGCATCATCAGCAGGGAATTCCTCAACAGCAGGGAATGCATCAACAGCAGGGAATGCATCAACAGGGAATCCCTCAACAGCAGGGAATGCATCAACAGGGAATGCCACAGCAGCCGGGAATACATGAACAGCAGGGAATGCATCAACAGGGAATCCCTCAACAGCAGGGAATGCATCAGCAGGGAATCCCTCAACAGCAGGGAATGCATCAACAAGCAGGCATGCCTCAACAGGGAATGCATCAACAACAGGGAATGCAGGTATGCATATTGGAGAGGGTTTGGTTTTTTTGAGGGGGGGGGGAGAGGGTTTTTTTGGCTTTTATTGAGCTGCCAACATTTTTACTTTTCATGGAGTTTATCTAACTTGTTTTGCTACTCTGTTCAACCTGAAATTGTTGAGCTCTATCTACAACAACAACAACAAAAGAAGGAATTTTCTTACTAGGATGAGTCTTTTGAAGTAAAGGGGACTTTGCCTGAATAGTGTTTCTGATTTAATAACTCGTTTGAAGCTATTACGTTTCATTCTTTTGAACTGAAATTAATGTCCCTGATTCCTTGTCATCAAAAAAAAGGAGCTTACCTCTTGAAGGTTATACCCTTTTTTTGTTTTCAAACCTGTTAAAAACTCTTCTTAGTATTCATTTTCTATTTCATTTATTCTTTTATTTTGAGGATAATGAAATAAGCGCTCATGTGCTTTTTTTTTTTTTTTACAGCCAGTCCCCATGTGCATGCAGTTTTGTAAATTAATGTTGTCATCCATTCCCAACAGCACACAACAGCCTACTCTTCCAAAAGGCAGAACAATACACTACAGTACAATTCAATACAACATATGATATGGTACAGTACGTTACGATAAAATTTCGCTTTCAGGGGATCTGATTGCTGATTCAGTTATCAATACTTCTGCTCTGTCGCCGAGTCCTCAGTTTTAGATTTGTACCATTCACACACTTCTGTTTTAAGCCAGTAAACATTCGGTTGACATTCGTGTCGTGTTGTTCTGTTTCAGCAGCAGCCAGGTCATGTCAACACAGGTCAGCCCGTCCCACAAGGTCAAGGTCATCTGGGTCAGGGTCACGGTCAGCCCGTGCATCAGCAGCCTCCGCACATTTAGGTAGAACCAATCTCTGAATCTCCGTATCATGATGAACAAGTGATAACAATGCACACTACCCAAAGAAATTCAAGTGCACATTTCTGCTTCGTTGTACATGAAAAATTTTAAAGTATACAATTTTATTTTTAAGTGAGCTAATATATGAAATTGTCAGACTTTTTCTTTTCAAGCGAACGTATTATATGAAACTGTCAGACTGTTTATTTTTCAAGTGAACTGACATGAAATTGTCAGACTGTTTATTTTTCAAGTGAACTGATATATGAAATTGTTAAACTTTTCTTTTGTTGTAAAGAAAGCTGATTGTTGATTTTGTTCATAATGTAAACAAATATATATATATAAAGTGGTGACAGGTTCTTAAGAAAAACTCTATGAGAGTAGGGAGTGGGGCTCATTTAACAAGTGAGCTGGTTTTCACATGGTGATGGTCTGATCCCAAACCTTTCCTGCCTTCATGCAAACACTAGCGAATGCTGTGCAGCTCATAGTAATGAAAAACTTTTTAAAACTTTTTTTATATATATATATTTTTAAAATTATTGATCCTTAGTATTGTGTTGCAAGCAGGTTGACGCCTGTCCATCTTTCATAGAAGAGTTGGCGAGCTATGTATGACCTGTAGTATAGAAGACATGAACATACCTAGCATGCAGTCTGTGAACTGGTGAGAGATGGGCTCCACCAGGCTCAACTTGTCCCTAGACACAAAAGTTGAAAGTTTGAGAGCAGTGCTGCAATGATTTCTGAGGAAGAAGTCTAGACAGTATTTTCTGCACTTTCCAAGATAGGTTTTTGTTTTATTTAAATACGCACACGCACGCACGCACGCACACACACACACACACACAGAGCTAGCTGTTTAGGTAATAAGCACAGGGTTATTTACTTGCTCACTCACACAGGTTTATGCTGCAGTAACATTGTGAAAAGTCTCTGCTACAAATGTAGATTTCAGTACAGTGCTTTCTTAATGCTTTGTGGACACATGAAAAGGAGTTCAAGAGTTTAGGCTTTGCTTTTTTTAGTCAGAAAGTAAATCTTTAAAAGGCAACAACAGACGGTATCTATAAATACCATAATGGAGATAGAGGTAAAGTGGAGGTGAATTAGCCAGATTTTCAGATCAAATACCCTTCCTTTTTTTTCTTCTTCTTTTCTTTGTTTTACATCTAATTTGACCCATGTTTGGTCTCAAAACCTTTACTACAATCCTAGAGGATGTGGTCAGTCTCAGAATAGCCCAAACCATGACAGACTTGATAAAAATATGAACCATTCTTTGATGACAGCTAGTGTGACAGTGTTGTGGGAAGGACCGTTTATTTAACCAGACCTGACTGGTTGTTGCTCCTGGATTAGCTCTGACAGAGGTTCAGATACCTGTTCTGAGAGCTGGAAACATCAGTTAGCTGAGTATCACCAACCTGCTCTCTCTTTCTTCCCATGAAGATATTAATGTGTCTTCTGTCCTTCTTTTGGATGCAGTCAAAGGTCTGATTGTGGAGAACACAACCAATACAAAATAGGAGTAGGTATAGATAACAGGAGTTTGCTGAAAAAAATGTATGGTTGTTTGTTGTTGTTGTTGTTTTTTCATTTTGTGGATGGTGCTACATCAGAGTAGAAAATTCAGAAATGCCCTCATGTTTGAGAGTAGACCGGTGCAGCTGTTTCGTCTTAGCTTTCTAAAATTCTTGATTTTTTTTGGTAGCTGGGCAGTCATTGATTCATGGAAAGTTGTACACAGCTGTGAAGTAGAAAGATAATCAGCAGCACGTCACACTTGTGCAGGAGAGGAATGTTAAAAGGGAGCAGCAGTAAACAAACACATACAGTGGGTTGAAGGTAGGAGTTATATCACTGTCAGTGTCGTAGAATCAGTTGCTGATAATGAAATAACGAGCGATATGATGACAGGATATTTGGCACCAGCTCAAATATATAGCTCAGTACTGAAAAGTACACACCAAAAAATGAAAACTGGTGGGATACATTTCATGTCAGTTAAGGTAAAGTAGAAAGTGTATCCAGTTTATTCAACTTTGAACCGACTGAGACCAGAAGTGGTGCAAGATGGTCATTTGACTGGATGAGAACAGTCATAGAGAGCCAATAGATAGTCACAGTTCTGTGACATGTGTGTCTCCACCTTATCTTTTGAACCCAGCAAGATACTTTCTTCAGTTTAAACCTGTTGTTTGTTTTTTCATGGGACAAAGACGAGAGAGAGATTCACAGTGCAATACATGATTATAGCATAACAACAACAGGCTCAGAGCTCGTAGTGAGCTGGATCAGTGAAACACACATCTGTTGAATTTCTCTGCGCTCATTGTGTGGGGATAGCAGATACAATTGAATTTACCAGCATCTGTTAAAATCTGTGCAGTCTCGTGACGTAGGGTAGTGTGTTACCATTCCACTTTCCAGAGTCGTTGTTGACCTTTACCATTGGGTAACCAGTTATAGGGTAACCAACCATCTACTAACCCTTCCCTCCGTATCACCCACTGCTAGGGTACGGTTAGGTTCTCTCCCTTAAGGTAGGGATAGTATTCATTTTTTTAATAATCAAAAACAACTTCCACCACAGCATTGTTCAGAGTGTGTATATATATGCACACGCAATAAGTATTTCTCCTTGTGGAAAATATTTCATTTGTACATGTTTTATTTGACTGTAAGGCAGTGACTGTTTCCTAGTCAGAAATGGATTTTTTTAAATTTTTTTTTTGGGGGGGATGCTTTTGCTTTGTTTAGATGTACAGAGTAGGTAATATAGCGTGAGTTCTCTGCTTGTTTCTAGTATTACAAAACACACTGCCATATATTTATTGTCTTTATTCTGTCAATGAACCTGCATGTCTGAGGGGAAAAAATAACCCCATTGTGTTGAACTGGTTTGTAGCATGTGTGAGAACATCTGCATACAGAAATGTTGGAGAGTGAAGCCTTGTGAGAACATTTCCATACAGAAATGTTGTAGAGTGAAGCCTTGTGAGAACCATTTCCATACAGAAATGTTGTAGAGTGAAGCCTTTATCATCCGCCATTCAACTACTTAATTAATTAAAGGGTGTAAGCAAGGTCAGAAGGATTGTTTGCACAGTTGAGCCAAGAGGCCTTGAAGATATACTTCAAAATTAAGTTGGAAGTGTACAGGGAAACCTTGAAGATATACTTCAAAATTAAGTTGGAAGTGTACATGGAAACCTTGAAGATATACTTCAAAATTAAGTTGGAAGTGTACATGGAAACCTTGAAGATATACTTCAAAATTAAGTTGGAAGTGTACAGGGAAACCTTGAAGATATACTTCAAAATTAAGTTGGAAGTGTACATGGAAACCTTGAAGATATACTTCAAAATTAAGTTGGAAGTGTACAGGGAAACCTTGAAGATATACTTCAAAATTAAGTTGGAAGTGTACATGGAAACCTTGAAGATATACTTCAAAATTAAGTTGGAAGTGTACATGGAAAATACCAAGTTGCTGCACATGTGAACATAGCCTGGCATAATTCACAGTTGTTTCCAAATATAAGAAGAGCCTGACATGCCAGTATGGTACAATGCCATGAAAGAAGGCAACCTAATTGCCTTGTCACAGACTGATGATCTGGACACCATTTGTCCTCCTCTCAGACACTATATTCAGGTCTGTCTGTCTGAGTGTGTTTTTTCAGATCCAGTTTATTCAGAGAATTAGTTATGCAAGGTGTTCAGATAATCTTGTGTTTGATATTATTGTGGGTAATTTTTGTATTAATGACAGTGATCTCAACCAGCTGATCAAAATTCATAATCTTTTTTCTTATATGGCAACATATTTTAGTTTTTTTAAAAATGTGTATGTTTGTTGATTTTTTTATAAAATCTTGTTAATAGATTTACATAAAAACCTGGGGTTTTTATTTTGTAAAAAACTAACAGCATTTTGAGATTATGATTGAACATGTTTATTGCTAAATTAAATGTACTGTTAAAGACAAAATACTCTGATTATGCAGTGCAAGAGTTTGGGTAATTTTTGTACAAAAGTAGTCGATGTGAAGATAATTTTGGGAGGAAAGGGAGGGGTGGGGTGAGCTGGCTGATGGCATTGAAAATAGGGAAAGGGGGATTGGAGGAGGGTGGAGGCATTTTGGGGAAATTAACGTCTTATACTGTGATCATTCCATCTGTATGCATGTTCAGTGTCCTGATGATTGCAGAAATTATTATGTTTATGATAAAAACAAAGAAGCATGCTATAGAATTATTTTCCCGTCATGGAAAAAAGTTGTGTCTGTTAACCGTACCCGTATATAAGATATTTTTAAAAAACAACAGAAAACGGCTGAAATGCTGACTTAGCTAGAACTAGCTACCTTTTCTATGAATTCTTTCAAAATGTAACCAAGTGTTGAGTAGGTTTTTTTGTTTCTCCCTGTAAAACCTCTTTCGCTGACATTTCTTGAAAGGAGAAACATTCAACATTGGTTAATACTGACAGCCACTCAGCAAATCACAAAGTACTCGGCAACCTGCTAAGGTGCCGGTAGTGCATTGGGTATAGCAGCTCTTCCAGCGTCTGTCAGGTGGATGTTGTGGCAGAAGTTTTGTGGAAGAGTGGTGTGCTCTTTGTGGATAAGGTACTACCCTGTTTAGTGTCAGCTGAAAACTGACAGAACATAAGCTTAGGCAGCCTGTGTGTGAATCTGAACCATTTCCTGTCAGTATTGTGACGCGGGTTGGTGTAGTTTGCTAAATTCTTTCTTTTTTAATTTTTATTGTGCCTCTGTTATATTAGTTTGCTGCTGCGGGCACTTTTGTTTTTATCGTTCTTCTTGTGTGCTTTGTTGTTCTGCTGTGATGTTGTTAGTGTGACTTTTAAGCTGATAAGAAAATGATCAGTTGACAATGATATATTCTGCTCTATCTTCTTCATAGTTCCTCCTCTTCTTCTTTTTGTTGTTTTTTTTGGGGGGTATGCCTCCCATCAAGTGTTGAAGTAGTTCTGTTACTTCTATGCCACTGTCAGTTGTAATAGTTTTTGTCCTTTTTTTTTTCTTGTGAAAGACAGCAATTCGTCTGATTTTTAAATTTTTTTTATAGTACAATTGAATGCTGATATTTTAGAGTACTGTGAATGTGTGAGCTCTACACAAGGTCTTCAAGTTTCTCATTTTTTTTTCTCCTTTCTTTTGTGTTTGGAACCTTTTGTAAATGCCGTATCACACGCTTCAGTCTCTTGCACCGGTTTAGCAATGTTTAGGTCTCTCCATCTTGTCTTTCCCTTTTAAATAAAATTTTTTAAAATATTTGTTGGAGAAATGGTATTTGCGGTTGTTGGGACGTGTTATTTATTTATGCCTGTGTTATCTTTGTATGCTTGTCATATGTTTTGTTGTATTGGTTATATTGCTGGTGAAGGTTTGGTTTCAGTATTGTGGTATCTCATGGAAAGGTGTAATCTCAGTTATATTATGATTTTGTTATTAACGTTTCTGCCTCAGTGTTATGAATTCTTCTCATTGTTTTGTTGTCGATACACTCTGAATTGATACAGACATTCGTTTGTACTGTCGCGTGTGTCTATAGTATCAAACTCGCAAACTCGACTTGAGTTTTGAGTTGAGTGTACAAGTCTGTATCCTATGTGGGGAGGATGGTGTGTTTATTCAAGAATGAGGCAAAGTTTTCCTATCGAGATGAGGACCGCTGGTTTCAAAATTGTTTGTGGTTATGTTGATATAATATATATATGAATTGCAGAGTTGTTGTTTTTTCTAGTTTTCTTTTTTATTTGTGGGGGAGGGAGGGGTGAGTATTTTGTATGGTGTGGGAGAGGGGGATGATTATTTTATTTTAAAAACAAATAATCATGGATTAAAAGAGCAGTCAAATTGTTCTGCTCAATAATAGCCTCTTTTCCTGAAGGACATGTATGACTTCACTCTTCATGATCAAAATTGGTTAAAATATCAGCACATGAAATGCTGTTTGTACATAATTATAGACTGATGTATAATCTTACCTTTTATTGTTCCCCCCCCCCCCCCCCTCTCTCTCTCTCTGTGGGGGAAAAAAAATAATCTGTTGAATTTTGAAGCGACTTGTCTTGCTTTGGTACGGTGGTCTTATTCTTTGAAATTGAAGCGTTTTGCTTGGGAGAAATAGGTTTTTGTTTCAAGTTAGTTTAATTTTGTAGATCTTTTAATGGGAATGGTTGCTGTTTTTTTGTTGTATACAAATTTTAAAATGGATTGATTTAGTGCCATGGGTTTTCACCTGTATACAGGACAATTTTTTGCTATCAAACTTTTCATCATTGATTTCAGAAGTGGCAGGAACAAAATGATGGTATTAGAGATTAAAGTTTGTCCTTTTACATATACATTTTTTTTTTGGTTATCATGTCACATTTGAAATAAGCGCCAGAACATTGTTTCTATTGTGCCATGGAATCTTTGAGATACTTTTTTAATGTAACATAATTTTTTTTTGTTTTTGGAACTACTACTAAAAATGGACCTACATGACCCTGAATATCTAATTGCAAGCTGATAGAAAGAAATACCCTATTCTGGGTTGAAGATGTACATTTTTTTTCCATGTGTACGTGTATGTTATTGTGTTATTTGAAAAATATTTTCTGGCTGCTTTCACTTTGTCAATATTGATTTTGAACAAAGATTCTGCAATGAATTACAATTTATACTGCAAAGTCAGTGTGACCACTTGATTATTTTTATTTAAAAAACCCAACAAAATAACGCAGGAATTGTGTTGATTGGAATTGTTCATCACCTGTCTTTGGGAGATTAAATTTTTTTTTTTTTTACAGAAAAATTGTTGAAAGATAGGACAAAATGATTTCAAACTGAAATGAAGGCATTCAGAGATTCATATATTTTTTTCTGTGTTTAGTAGCCAAAACTAAGTCAACTTGTGGTGTGTTGGTATGTTGTGTTATATGGCTGATGACTGTTGTGTGTGTTTGGGGATGGTCTGCGTTAATAAAGATGGAAACAGAACCTGCTCTGTGTGTGTGTGCGCGCGCGCGTGCATGTGTGTGTGTGTAAAAATAATATGTGTGTGTGAACGAGGACGATGTTCATTTATCTTTTTTTGTTTGTGTTTTATTTGCAGCTGGGTGCGCATTTTGTTAACTCACTTGTACACACAAACATACATAAAACATACTTGTATGCATGCACATAGTCCATCCACCACCCCCCCCCCCCCGCCTCCGCCCATGCAGGGGATTGGATAGTCTAGAGATTAGAGCATTGTGCTTGTGATCTGCTGATCTAGGTTAGAATGCCCTTCAGGGGGATTTTTTTCCCCTGGAGTTAACATCAGTGCCGACTCCACTCCCCACAAAAGTCCTACGGATGAGACTATAAACCGAGGCCCCGTGTGTGAACGCACGCATCGTGCTCACGTGTTAAAACCGGTTCCCCTTTTCAGAAGAGTAGGCCATTGTGTGCCAGGGGGAATGGATGACACTATTTACAAAACCGTATACATGCTGGCTGTAGAAAAAGCACATGAGTGGTTATTCCATTATCCTCACTATAAAAGAATAAAATAAAATAACACACACACCCATGCAACCACACACACATACACGCACTTTTCACATACAAGCAAGCACACATAAACAAACCAATCCTCTGTTATAAATAAAAGCAAATCCCTGTCTGCTTGTCTGTCTGTCCATCTCCTCTCTCTCTCCCTCTCTCTCTCTCTCTCTCTGACAAGGCATTTTGCCTGAGCCAACTGCTTATGAGATAACTATCATAATAACTACACCACATCCACCATGGTGGTAAACAAACCCCACCAAAACATAATCCCCAGATACCGATGAACGCTTCTGCAACCGATAGAAAACTCACAGAAACTGTGGGATCTTTAACATGCATATTTGATCTCCTGCGCCCAATAAACAACACAGCGGGTTAAAGCAAAGTAAGAAATCAGAAAACCGTTCAGGAATCAGCGAGTAGTCAAATGGAGTGTGACAACGATTCTGGATATAACAGGGGGAAAAAAACAACTGTGAATTATTGACAGGATCACAACAATCGCCACCCCTTCTTCCCCATATCTCAGTTCGTTTATGGGTAATTCCCTGTGTCACACGCGCACGCGCACACACACATGTGAACAAAAATGCAGGAACAATAACAACAACACACACACGCGCACACACACACACACACGTGCGCACGCACGCACTCACAGGCACACACACACACACACACACACACACACTGAACTAGTATGCTCAAATTACAAGGAGATTTTTATCTACCCATGCAGAAAAGAGCCCTGATAGTCTAGCAGCAGGAGACTTCACCAAAAGCAGACGACACTCTGAAAGAGCAGAGCAGGGAAGGGGGGAAGGTGAGGAGAGGGACAGGGGTGTGTTAATATGTATGTAAAGAATCCTGTCTTAACATGAAGCGCAGGGTTGTGAAAGCTTGCAATTATTATGTTTTGTCCTTACTCTGTTTACTCTGTTTTGTTTTTCTTCTTGTTCTTGTTCTTGTTCTTCTTGTTCTTCTTCTTCTTCTTCTTCTTTTCTTCTTCTTCTTCTTCTTCCTCTTCTTCCTCTTCTCTTCTCTCTGTGTGAATTAGGTGGGATTTGCTGGTTTACTGGGTATGCATGATTTATTATGTCGTCAACTTCTTTGGTTCTGTTTGTTTATGTCTCTGAACGTCTGTGGGTCTTGAGTGTGCCTGCCTATTGCTGGGGGGGGGGGGGGGGGATGGGGGGGGGGGGGAGATGGTTTTTTTTGTTGTTGTTCTTATGTCGGTTTTCTGAGTGTCTTGTCCGTGTCTGTCTTTGTTTTCTTCAACAACAACAAAATTCTGTTTCAGTTAGATAGGATTTAGTTAGGGAGGAGGGGGGCACTGTATTCTAGATTTTTGTCTCAAGGTGTCTTTGTCTTTGTCTGTCTGTCCGTCTGTCTTTGTCGGTCTGTCTGTCTGTCTTTGTCTATATGTCTGTCTCGGCCTGTCAGGCCTTTATCTGGCTGGCTGATTGTCTGTCTGCCTGTCTGTCTTTCTTTTTGTACCTGTTTTTATCTCTTCGTGCTTCTGTGTCGTTTCTTCTTCTTCTTTCTTTAATTCTCCACCCCCTTCCTTGTCTGGTTTTTGAAGAGGAAGAAGAAGAAGAAAGAGATGCTTTGACCAATTTCTTGTCATTGCCCAATATGGCCTATTGACAAGGGGGCTTACACACGACTTTCTTTTGTAAATACACATAAATACAAGAAAAATTACATGATGCATTTAACGTATTGAAAACAAAACCAAACCCAAAAGAGCTCTCTATGAACGGAAACTTTAAGCTCTGACGTAAACTCAGTTTCAAACTGAACACAAAGTAATGACAAGGATAAACAACAGGAACCAATAACTAAAATAATAACACGAACATTCTAGAATGCTATATTAGACCATCCAATCAAATTCCATGTGAAATTTTCAATAA
>CM054148.1:26123160-26133160 GCA_028751875.1 Rapana venosa | reverse complement strand
TGCATTTATTCTTTTATTTCGATGATAATGAATAAGTATGTGTGATGTGTGTGTGTGTGTGTGTGTGTGTGTGTGTGTGTGTGTGTGTGTAGGCGCGCGCGCGCGCACACACACACACGCACGCGTGTATATGCGCGTGTGTGCTTTCCTCCGGTCAGTGCGTCCACATGCACTCGAGCGCACCAACCCAGAAACGGAACATGCAGTGCATGATTGAAGTGTACAAAATAGCTAGAACCCCGCACGCTGTACCACGCATGGCTGCTGCATGCTACCACCGTTAAGTTCAATGCTCAGCCACGACTGTGTACGACGTACCTAGGTCCCACATGCCCGCTGAACTTGATGGAAAGCACTCCGCTGTGACCGCCACTTCAAGGCGTAATCATTCCATCCATATTCACCCACCTCCCCTTCTTCTCAGCTCTCTGAGACCACCCGAGGCGTTCGTTGACCTTTCTGCTCGACTTGCTGCTGGTCACTCGCTCACTCTCCATTGGTCAGTCCAGTCCTTGGCCAGTCAGTATAGTAACTCGACCGTGAAGCTGTCGCATTGCTTTGGCTTCACTGCGCATACCTACACACGTGCGCACGCGCATGCACGCACGCACACACACACACACACACACACACATACACAAACATGCATGCGCGCGCGCACACACACACACGCTTGGGATACAGGTTAGCATGTACACACCAAACGCATACATGGTCAAACACACACACACACACACAACCACACGCACGTTAAAACCCATTCCACTTTTCGGAAGAGTAAGCCATTGTGTGCCGTTGGGAATGGATGATAAAATTTACAAAACTGCATACACACTGGGACTGGATTTAAAATGCACATGAGGGCTTATTCCATTATCCTCGAAATAAAAGAATAAACAATAACACACACAATTTTTGGTAATTTTTTTCCTGATAAACTAAATGCGTTTTTCGCCAAATATAACAACAATCCAAAAAAATAATATCCGTGTGTTGGGCGTATCACTAGCATCCACATAATTCTTTTTTAAGTGTAAGAGCCTTAAAACTTTTAGTACCGTCATTTTCTCTGCGACTACCTTTGAATAAGATGTTCAAAAATTTCAAGGTGGCATTCGGTATAATGAAACTTAAAAATTAAAACCTCGCTAAACTATAAAATGCCTACTGGTCTCAGCCGACACATTCCAACTTCTTAGCAGCTCATTTCATTGTACAGGTCGCATGCTGGGATTAATTTGTTCATTTCTCTGTAACCCACCACACACTGACATGAATGACAGAATCTTTAATGAGGATATTTAATCTTCTGCATGTGTGTATTGGGGACCGGATAGCTCAGAGGTCAGAGCACTCGCTTATCCCAAGTCAATGCTAAGCAGCATCGAACGTGGTTACCAAGTGAATGGGTGACCGTTTGCGCGCCTTGGCTTCAGTACAGTCCCTCAGTTCACCCAGCTGTCAATGGGTACTTGCACTCTTTAGGGTCAGGGAGGGTACAGCAGTGAGAGAGAGAGAGAGAGAGAGAGAGAGAGAGAGAGAGAGAGAGAGAGAGAGAGAGAGAGAGAGAGAGAGAGAGAGAGAAAGAGAGAGAGAGAGAGAGAGAGAGAGAGAGAGGAGATGGGCGCCGCCCTCAATATGCTGGCCCCTGGAGAAGCTGAGGTCTCTGACACCTCGCTCCCCTATGACCACATGGGTTATGGGACACTTTTACTTTACTATGTGTATATCCACGAAGGGAATTAAGGCGCTTGCAGGTCTGCCCTTGAAGTTGACCTGGGAGATCATAAAAATCATCACCCTTAATTCACCAGACCCCGCTGGGATTCAAACCCAGGACTTCATTGGCTCACAAGAGTGAAGTCGAACAGTCTTAACCACTCGGCTATAGTGTCAGTCAAAGTTGTTCAATCCCCCTACTCCTTAGACCAAAAAAAATGCAGCAACTTAACAACCAAAAAACAAAACAAACAAAGACAAAAATTTGAAAATAAAAACCACCTTTCCAAAACAAAACAAACGGGGAAAACCCTCTCGTATCCTCCACGAACAAATAAACAAACAAAAAACCTCAAGAGCTCAAACTCATCATCATCATCATCCCTTGGTCGGGACGACCGTTGGGGTACCCGCACGGACGCTGCAAGTGGACCGCCAAATGGTTCTGTCCTGGGCTGCTTTCAGGAGGTTTGGTACAGTGAGGCCGGTCCACTCCTTGATGTTGGATATCCAGCTTTTGCGTGGTCGTCCCTGCCTCCTTACTCCTTCCACCATTCCCTGCAGGACTGTCTTTGACAGGCTGTTATGCTTTGTTGTGTGGCCAAACCATTTCAATTTCCTCCGTTTGACTGTATCTAGCAATGGTTCTTGTTTGCCAGCCAGTGCCTCGATCTGCTGCCAGACGTAGTCGTTGGATTTACGGTCTCTGTAGGTGATGTTCAGGATCCGCCTGAGGCACTTCATCTCAAAGGCTTGAATGCGACGTTCTAAATCGGCAGTGAGTGTCCATGCTTCACAGCTGTACAAAGCAATGGATGTGACGAGTGCCTTGTAGAGTCTGACCTTAGTGTGGGTTCTGATGTTATGGTTTCTCCACACTTTCGCCAGCTTAGTCATGGAGGAGAGTGCCACAGCAAGTCTGATCTTCACCTCTTGTGTGCTCGTACCTTCTTTTGTGATGACTGCTCCAAGGTACTTGAAAGTTTCCACCTCCTCTAGTGTCTCGCCACTCATCTTGATGCTGGTGGGAGTGGTCGGTGTGGTACTGTTCACTAGGATCTTGCTCTTTTCCGTGCTGATATCCATACCGTGGGCATTGGCTGATGTTTCCAGTCTGGTGGTGAGATCCTGGAGTTCTTCTTCACTGCGGCCCATGAGATCAATATCGTCTGCGAATCGAAGATTGCAGACTGGCCTTCCTCCTTTTGTGATTGTGGTCTTGAAGTCAAGGAGGGCCTCCTGCATGATGTTCTCCAGGAACACGTTGACAAGAACGGGGGATAGCGGGCAGCCTTGTCGAACTCCAACTGAAGTCCCGAAGAACTCCCCGATTTCTCCACCCATGAGGACTGCGCTGTGGGAGCTGTCATACAGCGCCTGGATGACTTGAATCAGGTCCTCGTCGAAGTTATAGTCTCTCATGACTTGCCACAGAGCTTCTTGCCACACTCGGTCGAAGGCCTTCTTGAAGTCAATGAAGTTGTTGTAGAGCTGTAGTTGATGTTGGAGGTGCTTCTCTATGAGCATTCTGATGTTGAAGATCTTCAACAGCAGCAGATCTTCAGCTCAAACTAAGTATAAAAAAAACCCACCACGACCCCCACTCGCCCCCCCCCAAAAGAATTCTTTCTCATTCCCCAAGGAAAAAAGTTAAACAGCAACAAAAAGCTAAAACAAGAACCCCGCCCCCAAAAAATCCCCTCCCCCCCAAAAAAAGCCCCCCAAACCAACAACAAAACTTGTCAGACATCCACAGAAAATGTCTCTTACACAAAAACGAAACCCAGAAATCGAATTCCCCCACCCCCTACCCAACAACACAAAACAAAGCCAAAACCAAAACCAAACCAAATCAAAACAAACAAACAAAACATCCGCACAAAAAACAAACATCCCTCCCATACAAAACAAAACAAAAAACACCCACAACAACAAAACCAAAACCAAACCCCCTAACAAACTATCTCTTACTCTGAACACACACACACACACACACACACACACACACACACACACACACACACACACACACACACACATTTATTAATTTTTATTTATTCTTTTATATCGAGGATAATGCAATAAGCACTCATGTGCTTTTTTACATCCAGTCCCCGTGTGTATGCGGTTTTGTAAATTTTGTCATCTGTTTTCACCGGCCACACACACACACACACACACACACACACACACACACACACACACACCACACACACACACCACACACACACACCACACACACTATCACCCCCCCCAAAAAAAAACCCCAACAACAACAACCCAACTCAAAACAACAAACCAAAACTCCCCTCTGTTCGCTCTAAAGAAAAAATTCTACACTAAGATCAGGAAAATCCGAAGTTGACAGTCTCTCCAGTATTGTCCATGTGGAAACTTAGTGCCAGGATAGAATATCGTCGTGTTTGAATAGGTGTATTGTATTGGTATTGACAGCTGAACTGGGTAGGGGGAAAGGGGTGGCGGAGAGGGTGGGGGTGGGGAATGGAGAAGTTGGGGGGAGGGGTGTGGTAAAAAGAGACTTTGTGCGTTTGTTGTTGTGGTGAATGGGTTTCAAGACTGTTTATGGGTATATATGGGTCTGATATGTCTTTGTTGTGTGTGTGCGCGCACACACACACACACACACACACACACACACGCGCGCAGTCATACACCTGTCTTATAATTATCACTTACAAGTGGAAAGACGTTAAATCGAAGAACTAACACACACACACACACACACACACACACACACACACACACACACACACACACACACACGTGCGCGCGCGCGCGCATGCACCCACGCACACACACGTGCGCACACACATAGTAAAGAGAAATAGCTAGTTTTTTTCTTTGGTTTTATTTTTCCATTTTGTTCTCTTTTTTCCGAGGATAATGGAGTAAGCATTCATGTGCTTTTTTTTTTTTTAACAACTAGTCCCCATGTGTACGCAGATTTGTCAATTTTTGTTATCCTTCCCACCATCACACAATAGCATACTCTTCCGAAAAGCGGTTTTAATATGTCATAGCAAGTGCCCAAGATATTCTGCACACGGGGCCTCGGTTAACAGTCTCATGAGAAGGACTTCAGGGCAGAGTGTTCATGCTAACTCTAGGAGAGAACGAAAAGTCTTCTCATAATGACAGCTCAAATGAGACTGGAACCTGCACCCTCAGAACACTTAAAGCTCATGCTTCTATATATTCCAACCACTCAGCTTCTCTGCCTCGAAGGCATACGTAGAAAGTACCATGGAGGCCAATTATAAGAGAAGGTGTGCGTTTACATCCCTACACCGCGCGTCACAGTTCAGAAAGTGGATTTGAGCCGGGGGAAAACTAACGCAAGGGAGGGTGTAAGTTTACACCCCTACACCCTAAAAATTCAGGAAGTCAATTTGAACCGGGGCAGACTAACACAAGGGAGGGTGTAAGTCGACACCTCCACACCGCCAAAGTTCAGATCCACCGGTAGATTTAAGCCCCTGGGGTAGACTCACACAAGGGAGTGTGTAGGCTTATACGTATACACCACCCGAAGTTCACATAGTGGGTATAAGCCCGGGTAGACTAACATTTTGAAAGAACGGGTAGGCCTTACAGGTGTAGCCTATTATACTGACTTACTTTTGTGGAGCCATGCTTCTTCCCTTAGGGGATTGTACCTTTTGATATTGAATCTAGGGGTCAGAGTTTTTACAAATTGTTTTTATTTTTTATTATTAGCACCTGCCAGATTGAAAGAGACCTATTTTGTCCTTAGAGCCAAGTGGTGTACCCATATCCTATGTGGTCGTAGGGGAGCCAGGCATCAGAGATCTCACTTCTCAAGGGACCAGCATATTGAAGGTAGCGCCCATCTCCTCTCCCTCGCTGCTTTACCTTCCCTGACCCTAAAGTGGGCAGGTACCCATTTACAGCTGGGTAAACTGGGGGAACTGTACTGAAGCCAAGGGGCGCAAACCGTCACCCATCCAACTGGTAACCACGCTGCTTAACCTTAGCTGGGGGAAAGCAGTGCTCTGACCACTGAGCTGTTTAGCGCCGACATTGGTAAACTCTCTGAGCAGTGCTTGGAATGTGACTTTAAAAAAATTTCCTGTACAGGTCATTGTGTCACAGCACAGAAAAAAACCATTTTTTGATGCCAGTAGTCATTCGAATTCTAAATTCACAGTAACACTGACTACCCAGTTTTTACATTTCTCTGAATTACTGGCCTGATTGTCATTGTTATGAGTGTAGTCAATATACGCACATGTGCGCGCGCACCCCGCACACACACACACACACACACACACACACAAACATACTCTTCGAAGAGGCATGTCGCAATATATTAGTATGAAATACTCACCTGTATTCTCCTTCCAAAAGCACATTATCCTGCAACAAGTCTTTCAGCACACTTGACACCATCACACAACCTTTGTAAGACACGTAAGAATAAAACCTACTTATTACCACTCTCCACAAAAGGGAAGAATGTATACTACGTAAATGACGAACTCTATAGCCGAGTGGTTAAGACCCTTCCACTTCAATTCCACGGGTCCACGAAGTCGTGGGTTCGAATCTCGGCGGCGTCTGGTGAATTTAGCGTGGAGATTCTTACGATCTCCAAGGTCAATTTCAAGTGCAGATATGGCAGTACCTTAATTTCTTTCGTGCTTATACACATGCAGAAAATCGACTATGCACGTTAAATTAAAGATCCTGTAACTCATGTCAGTGTTTGATGGGTTACGGAAACACGAAAATACCCAGCCTTCACCCCCGAAGTCGGAATGAGGCTACCTTTATGGCGTGCAAAGAAACCACCACGGTAGCATACTCAAAATCTCACATTACTCAGAGCCCTGTCCAAGGAACAAAAACAACAACAAAAACAGACACAAAACCCCCAACTCACTCACTTTACGTATTGGTGCTTCGTTATTTTTGAACTAATACAATTTTGTTTAAAGCATAAGTAATCCGCCTTTCTCCTCTACTAAGCCATGCCCGGACGGATTTGAAGGGGGAACAATTTTGACCCGTCACCGTGGCGTTGTTTTTGATCACCTCTTCTGGTTGGAAGGAAGTATAGTTTGTGCTCGGGTATTTCAGTCGTCTGCTTGTGTGGACCGAATGTATAAGGTTTCCAAGTTTGGATGGAATAGTCCCCCAACTTCTTTCTTTCTTTTCAGCGCGATGAAAAGATCTATCGTCAACTGTCTGCATTGAATACTAGATTTACTTTTAGGTTTTGTGATTTATTTTTGTAATCGTTTATTTCTTTATGAATCTTTGAATTGATTTGATTTAGTTGTTTTGTTGTTGTTGGTTTTTTTGGCTTCTTAGAAATTCGTTTCTTTATAAATGATGTGCAAGGTCGTATTTTGATATTCAGCGTGTGGATTCTTTTAATATTACTTGCGTAAGTGGTGTGTGTGTGTGGGTGTGTGGTGTGTGTGTGTGTGTGTGTGTGCACGCGTGCGCGGGGTTTGTGCATAAGTGCGTTTGTGTATGCGTGTTTTTAGTATGTATATGTGTGTGTGCGCGCGCGCGCGTGTGTTTGGAGTGGTTTTGTGTAAATGAATTCTTTTTAAAGAGAGAGAGAGAGAGAGAGAGAGAGAGAGAGAGAGGAGAGAGAGAGAGAGAGAGAGAGAGAGAGAGAGAGAGAGTTGTAGACAAATATTCAGGGTGAGTTGTTTCTAAGTGTTATTCAATTTATGTTTTCGTTTGTCTGTCTTTCTGTATTCTTTAATTTCATGAACAATGGAATAGGCACTCACTTTTAAAAAATAATAATCTAGTCCTCGTGTGCATTCGGTTTTGTCAATTTGGTCATCCATTTCCACTGGAACAAATAGTATACTCTTCCCAAAGCCTCAGATTATAGTCTCACGCACACGCGTGCGCGCGTGTGTGTAGATGTGTGTCTGTGTAAAAGTGAGCGCGCGAATGCGTGTGTGTGCGTGTGTGTGTGTTTGTGTGTGTGTGTGTTGTGTGTGTGTGTGTGCGGTCTTCAATTTATGACTGTTCACTATATATATATATATATATATATATATATATATATATAATATATATATATATATATATATATATATATATATCTAGAGAGAGAGAGAGAGAGAGAAAAGAGAGAGAGAGAGAGTGTGTTGTGTGCGGTCTTCAATTTTATGACTTTTCACTATAAATGTGTGTTGTGTGTGTGAGAGAGAGAGAGAGAGAGAGAGAGAGGGGAGAGAGAGAGAGAGAGAGAGAGAGAGAGAGAGAGAAGAGAGAGAGGTACGTACAAACGAGCGTGCATGCATGACTGCATTTTCTCATTAGGTGGTACTTATTATGTAGGTGTGACACAGCCCTATGCTCTGACCTGACACCACGCACACACACACACACACACACACGCGCGCCTAATATCACTAAGAGTGAAACAGACGTTAAATTGATTGAAGACACACACACATGCACGCACACACACATGCACGCACGCACACACACATACGCACACAAACACTCATGCATACACACTTACACACATTCATACACACATATGCATACATACACACACAACAACGACTCCCCCCCCCCTCCCCCACACACATACGCTCATGCATACACACTTAAACATATACTCACACATGCACACACTTACACACACAAACACATACGCGCACGCACGCACGCATGTACGCGCACGCATGTACGCACACACACACATACACACACGCGCGCGCGTTTATTAGAACAAACATTATGAGGAAAGCAGAATCTGATCAATTCAAGGAACGATCTTTAAAGAGTTGTCTGAGTAGAAGGAAGGTGGCAGGATGGTTAAGACGTTCGTCTGCCAACAAGTAAACCGTGAGGTTCTGGGTTCGATTCCCCCTTTCTTCACAGTTTGACAAAAAAATCGAACTGAATGTCAAAGTCCTTCGAATGAGACTATAAACCGAGGCCCCGTGTGCGAACGCATGCAGAACATCTTGCGCACACGTTAAATCCTGTTCCGCTTTTCGAAAGAGTAGGCCAATGTCATCTGCGAAGCGGAGGTTTGTGATCGTTCTGCCACCAATGCTGACTGATCCTTCATGATGTTCCAGTGCATCAGCCATGATTCTCTCAAGGAAGATGTTGAAAAGGGTGGGTGAGAGTAGACAGCCCTGCCTTACTCCAACTGTTGTTCGAAACCATTCTCCAATGTTGTTGTTGTAGTACACTGCACTGGTGGCCTCGCTGTACAGCTGTTTGATGACTCTGATCAGGTTTGCATTGATGCTGTACAAGTTCATGGTTGCCCACAAAGCTGCATGCCACACCCTGTCAAATGCCTTCTTAAAATCGATAAATACGTGGTATAGGTCTTGTTGATGTTGAAGGTACCGCTCACATAGTATTCTGAGGTTGAATATCTGTTCTGTTGTGCTGCGCCCTGCTCTGAAACCTGCTTGTTCCTCAGCAATGATGGTCTCTGCTTGTGGCTTCAGTCTATTCAATATTATCTGCAGCATGACCTTGCTTGGGTGACATATGAGGCTGATTGTGCGGTAATTATGGCATTGTTGTAGATTTCCTTTCTTGGGGAGGGTGATGATGAGCGACTGCGTCCATGGTGTTGGCCATTTTCCTGTCTGCCAGATCTTGTTGCAGATTCTTAGTAGGGCGCTGATCATGGCTTCCCCTCCAGCTTGGACCAACTCAGCTGGAATGTTGTCAGCCCCTGCTGACTTCCCCTTTTTCAGCGATCTGACTGCTGTTTCCACTTCTTCTTGGAGGATAGGGTGACTGTCTGTGTCTTTGCTTTCGGGTACATTAAGGACTTCTGGATCTCCTGCGGTTCTATAGTTATACAGGTCGGAGCAGTATTCTGTCCATCTGTTCAGAATATCCTGGTCGTCAGTGAGACACTTCCCATTTTTGTCTTGGATTGTTAAACCTTTTCTCTGTTTCGTGCTAGTCAGGTCTTTCACCAGCTGATATGCTTTCTTGCTATTGCTTTTCTTGATGTTCTCTTCAATGTCTTGGCACTGTTCACCGATCCATTTCTCTTTTGCCTCCGTCATGGACTTCCTGATTCTTTTGTTGACTGCCCTATATTGTTCTGCTCTTTCTTTTGTTTCATTTTTCTTTTTCTTCAACTCTCTACGCTTGTCGCATAGTTGTAGGATGTTAGGTGTGACCCATGGTTTTTTGACTAATAACACCAACGGCATTAGCACTGATATCAGGGTTAATGACCAGAAGCTGGAAACAGTTCAAAGCTTCAAGTACCTGGGAG
>CM054148.1:26078160-26118160 GCA_028751875.1 Rapana venosa | reverse complement strand
ACAGGAGAGAAGAGAACAGAGAGAGAAGAGAACAGGAGAGAAGAGAAGAGGAGAGAAGAGAGAAGAGGAGAGGAGAGAAGAGAAGAGAACAGGAGAGAAGAGAACAGAGAGAAGAAAAAGGAGAGGAGAGAAGAGAAGAGAAGAGAACAGGAGAGAAGAGAAGAGAAGAGGAGAGAAGAGAAGAGGAGAGAAGAGAAGAGAAGAGAAGAGAACAGGAGAGAAGAGAAGAGAAGAGGAGAGAAGAGAAGAGGAGAGAAGAGGAGAGAAGAGAAGAGAAGAGAACAGAAGAGAAGAGAAGGAAGGTGGCAGGATGGTTAAGACATTTGCCTGCCAACAAGTAGACCGTGAGGTCCTAGGTTTGATTCCCAGCCTCGCCCTTTCTTCCCAGTTTGACAAAAAAATCGAACTGAATGTCAAAGTCCTTCGGATGAGACTATAAACCGAGGCCCCGTGTGCGAACGCATGCAGAACATCTTGCGCATCACGTTAAATCCTGTTCCTCTGTTCGAAAGAGTAGACCATTGTGTGCCTATGGGAACAGATGACAACATAAAATAAATACCGCACACACACGCATAAAACCCCCCATTAAGCGCTTTGATTTGTTGCTTTACAAGATTCAGCGCTATTATTATTATTATTATTATATTATTATTATTATTATTATATCATCATCATCATCATCATCATCATCATCATATTCATTATTATTATTATTATTATATATTATTATTATTATTATTATTATTATTATTATTATTAAGAGAACAGGAGAGAAAAGAAGAGGAGAGAACAGGAGAGAAGAGAACAGGAGAGAAGAGATCAGGAGAGAAGAGATCAGAAAAGAAGAGAAGAGAACAGGAAAAAAGAGAAGAGAACAGGAGTGAAGATAACAGGAGAGAAGAGAAGAGAAGAGAACAGGAGAGAAGAGAAGAGAACAGGAGAGAAGAGAAGAGAACAGAGAGAAGAGAAGAAAACAGGAGTGAAGAGAACAGGAGTAAAGAGATCAGAAAAGAAGAGAACAGGAGAGAAGAGAAGAGAACAGGAGAGAAGAGAAGAGAACAGGAGAGAAGAGAAGAGAACAGAGAGAAGAGGAGAGAAGAGAAGAGAAGAGGAGAGAAGAGAAGAGGAGAGAAGAGAACAGGAGAGAAGAGAACAGGAGAGAAGAGAACAGAGAGAAGAGAAGATAACAGGAGAGAAGAGAAGAGGAGAGAAGAGAAGAGGAGAGAAGAGAACAGGAGAGAAGAGAACAGGAGAGAAGAGAACAGGAGAGAAGAGAAGAGAACAGGAGAGAACAGGAGAGGAGAGAACAGGAGTGAAGAGGAGAGAAAACAGGAGAGAACAGGAGAGAAGAGAGAGAACAGGAGAGAAGAGAACATGAGAGAAGACAACAGGAGAGAAGAGAAGAGGAGAGAAGAGAAGAGAACAGGAGAGAAGAGAAGAGAACAGGAGAGAAGAGAAGAAAACAGGAGAGAAGAGAACAGGAGTGAAGAGATCAGAAAAGAAGAGAACAGGAGAGAAGAGAAGAGAAGAGAACAGGAGAGAAGAGAAGAGAACAGGAGAGAAGAGAACAGGAGAGAAGAGGAGAGAACAGGAGAGAAGAGAACAGGAGAGAAGAGGAGAGAACAGGAGAGAAGAGAACAGGAGAGGAGAGAAGAGAACAGGAGAGAAGAGAAGAGAACAGGAGAAGAACAGGAGAGGAGAGAACAGGAGAGAAGAGAACAGGAGTGAAGAGAACAGGAGAGAAGAGAACAGGAGAGAAGAGAACAGGAGAGAAGAGAACAGGAGAGAAGAGGAGAGAAAACAGGAGAGAAGAGGAGGGAACAGGAGAGAAGAGAACATGAGGAAGACAACAGGAGAGAAGAGAAAGGAGAGAAGAGAACATGAGAGAAGAGGAGAGAAAACAGGAGAGAAGAGGAGAGAACAGGAGAGAAGAGAACAGATGAGAAGAGGATAGAACAGGAGAGAAGAGAACAGGAGAGAAGAGAACAGGAGAGAAAACAGGAGAGAAGAGGAGAGAACAGGAGAGAACAGGAGAGAAGAGAACAGGTGAGAAAGGAGAGAAGAGGAGAGAAGAGAAGAGAAGAGGAGAGAAGAGGAGAAGAGAACAGGAGAGAAGAGAAGAGAACAGGAGAGAAGAGGAGAGAAGAGGAGAGAAGAGAACAGGAGAGAAGAGAACATAAGAGAAGAGAACAGGAGAGAAGAGAACAGGAGAGAAGAGAACAGGAGAGAAGAGGAGAGAAAACAGGAGGAAGGAGAGAACAGGAGAGAAGGAACAGGTGAGAAGAGAAGAGAAGAGGAGAGAAGAGAAGAAGAACAGGAGAGAGAATAAAATGGAATCAAACTGTTTCATTTGGAGGATAATGAATAAGCATTCATGTCCTTTTTTTTACATCTAGTCCTCACCATTATCAGGGATAAAAACCAAGATAAAAAGGAACAACAGAGAAACCAAAAACCAAAAAACAACACAAAAAACCCCAACCCCAAAACGCCAAAAGAACAAATTAACGACAACAATGATTATTCTTTTTGGAAAAATCACGCCCTTCCCACCCCCATCTCTCTCTCTCCCTCCCCCTCTCTCTCTCTCTGTCTCTGTCTCGCTCTCTCTTACACACACACCAATTTGTTACGAGAGAGAGAGAGAGAGAGAGAGAGAGAGAGAGAGAGAGAGAGAGAAACAGAGACAGAGAGACAGACAATGACAATGGTTTATTCGTGATAAGCTTTACGCCCATTCACAAGGGGACAGAGGGACGGGGATTGGGCACAACACACATAATTTGAGCGGAAAAAATTACACAGTCAATGACAACCCCCAAAATTGATAAACATTTGGGCAGAGAAAGAGAGCCAGAGAGAGAGAGAGAGAGAGAGAGAGAGAGAGAGAGAGACAATGACAAATTCTTTTATTTCGAGGATAATGAATAAGCACTCATGTGCTTTTTTACATCCAGTCCCCGCCCGTAGGGATACATCTTAATAATAACCCAACACTTATACACTCTCACAGTAGAAACAAAGGGAAATACCTTTTTCAAAACAGCCCCCCCCCCCCCCCACCAAAAAAAACAACAAAAATACAAAACAAAACAAAAAAAACACCTTAAACCCCCCCCCCCATCCCCACCCCCCTAAACCCCCCAACCAAAACAAACAAACAAGGAGAAAGAAAAACCAAATCAGAGAGAGAGAGAGAGAGAAGAGAGGAGAGGAGAGAGAGAGAGAGAGAGAGAGAGAGAGAGAGAGAGAGAGAGAGAGAGAGGAACACTGAGCACTGAATACTGAACACTGAAAAGTTTTATTGTACTTCAGCCTTAGGCCACTATACAAAACATGTTTCGGGTAAAACAGAGAGAGATAGAGAAGAAGCAGAAGAAGAGAGAGAGAGAGAGAGAGAGAGAGACAGAGAGAGAGAGAGACAGACAGACAGAGACAGAGAGACATAGACAGAGAGAGAGACAGAGACAGAGAGAGAGACAGAGAGAGAGAGAAAGAGAGAGAAAGAGAGAGAAAGAGAGAGAGAGAGAGACAGAGAGAGAGAGACAGAGAGAGACACAGAGAGAGAGTTAATTTAATCCACATTATTGACCCGGTGACTTATCCACATACAGTTGCAGCCATACTGACTTGTCACCTCTTTCATGTCTCCGTAACTGTTCAATGCCAAAGAGATTAACCCATAGTTGGTGGGTTTTTTTTTTTTTAAAGAAGTGTGTGTGTGTGTGTGTGGGGGGGGGGGGGGGGGGGGGGGGGGGGGTTCTGTTTCTTTTTTTGTTTGTTTTGTTTTTAATCGATCAGCTTAACCCTATTCCAATGTTCTCCCTTTCTGAACTATGTTGGGGTTTTGTTTGTGTGTGTGTGTTTTTTTTTTTAGCTGCAGTAAAATTGGTCTTCCTTTCTTTTTTCTTCCTCATTGATTTGTCAGCGAGCTCTTTGTTTATTTGTTTCTTTCTTTCTTTCTTTCTTTTTCTTTCCTTCTTTGTTTTGTTTTTTCTGTCTGTCTGTCTGTCTGTCTGTCTGTCTGTCTGTCTGTCTCTCTACCTCCCTTTCTGTCTGTTTTCCTTTCTGTCTGTCTGTCTGTCTGTCTTTCTTTCTTTTTTTTCTTTCCTTCTTCTAGCTGTAACTCTTCTTCTTTCTTTCTTTCTTTCTTTCTTTGTCTTCTTCTTCTTTTAGACGTGACTCTTCTCTCTCTCTCTCTCTCTCTCTCTCTCTCTCTCTCTCTCTCTCCTCTCTCTCTCTCTCTCTCTCTCTCTCTCTCTCTCTCTCTCTCCTCTCTCTCCCTCTCTCTCCCTCCCCCCCCTCTCTCTCGTCAGCTTTCTCGCTCTCGCTCGCTCTGTCTGTCTGTCTGTCTGTCTGTCTCTCTCTCTCTCTCTCTCTCTCTCCTTTCTTATATGATTTTGTTATCTATTGTTCTTGTTGAGTAAACTATAAAGTTGTATGCTCAGAAAATGTACGTTTTTGCATTCTGGATAATTTAATCTTTTTTCTCTTTTTTTTTTTTTTAGTTCTCCAAACAAATTTGTAGTGTGTGTTTGTTTTGTTAGGAAGGATTTTTGTCGGATTGTGTGTGTGTGTTTTATTTATTTTTTATTTTATCTATTTTTATTTCGAGGATAGTGGAATAAGCACTCGTGTGCTTTTTTTTTTTTTTTTTAAAACACCCAGTATTCGTGCGTATGCAGTTTTGTCAATGTTGTCAAATTTGTGTGTGTGTGTGTTCTTTTTTTGCCCAAAAGCTGGTTGAATATATCTATCTATCTATCTGTCCCGTAGTCTGACGACCGTGGGGGCACCCTCAAAGACTCAACAACCAGTTCCCCCCATTCCTCTCTCTGTTCTGCCTTTCTCAGGGTTTTGTTGAGTTAAATATGAATATATATTAAATGAAAGCATGTTTGCTTATGCCATAACCCTGGTTAAATAAATTTTAAAAAAATTCCTCTGACTTCCAGGCAGAGGTAGAGCCACGCCATCCACTATGGCCAAAGTGGCCCCAGACTCCGAGGACCAAAGGGTACTGGAACTGTCCCACAGCCGCTGTGAGGAGGAGGAGGAGGAGGAAGGGGTGGATGGTGATGGGGGTACTGTGAAAAAATCGTCTCCTCGTTCTGCCGTGTCTTCGTCTGTTATTGTCGTTGTCCATCCTCCTCCAGGTGATTTTGTGTGGGGGTGGGGGGTGGGTGGGGGTGGGGGTGGGGGTGTGTGTGTGTGTGTGGGGGGGGGGGGGGGGGGGGGGGGAGGGGGGTGTGGGTGGGTGGGTGGGTGGTGGTGGGGTTGGTTGTGTGTGTGTGGGGGGGAGGGGCTGTGTCAAGTCAAAGTCAAGTCAAAGTCAAAGTCCAGGTGATTTTTGTGTGTGTGTGTGTGTGTGTGTGTGGGTGGTGGTGGTGGTGGTGGTGGTGGTGATGGGGGTTGTGTGTGTGTGTGGGGAGAGGGGTGTAGGAAGGGGTGGGTGGGGGTGGAGGTGGCTGTGTGTGTGATGTGATTGTGTGTGTGAGTGTGTGGGGTGTGTGGGCGGAAGGTTAGTTGTGTGTGTGGACGGGGGGGGGGGGAGAGGGGGGGAGCTGGTGTGTGTGTGTGTGTGTGTGTGTGTGTAAATGAGTGTGCAGGCACTCGAGCATTTCTGCATTTCAATTCCGAGTTGTGTTTTTTTTCCCTCCAGAATCACTGTCATTTATCGTCAGTGAAGGTTAGAAGAACTTGAAATCTCAAGATGATTACCAGTATAAAGATCATCAATACTCAATCTTTCATTGATAATCAGGCCACGAATAAAATACTCTCTATCCAAAATCGCGTCTTTATTGAAAACCTTGTGAAAATGACCGAATAGTTTATCAGGAAAATACGATGATCAGTCGATCCCGGCATGTTTTGGAAAAGTGTTTTTGTAAACTTGTGTTAATGATAGAATAAATCCCTGAAGTCGGCATGGAGTGGGAAGGAAAGCGCTTGAAAAGTTTCCATTATTATTATTGTTAATATTATTATTATTAGTAGTAGTAGTAGTAGTAGTAGTAGTAGTAGTAGTAGTAGTAGTAGTAGTAGTACTAGTAGGAGTAGTAGTAGGAGTAGTAGTAGTAGTAGTAGTAGTAGTAGAAATAGTAGTAGTAGTAGTAGTAGTAGAAATAGTAGTAGTAGTAGTAGTAGTAGTAGTAGTAGAAATAGTAGTAGTCGTAGTAGTAGTAGTAGTAGTATCTTCATCATCATCATTATTATCATCTTTTTCTTCTTCTTCTTCTTCATCATCATCATCATCATCACTATCATCATCATCATCACTATCATCATCATCTTCAATATTATTATTTATCATCACCATAATTATTAGTATCGTCGTCGTTATCATCATCATCATTATAATAAATAAAATAATAATAATAATAATAATAATGATGATGATGATGATGATGACTATTGATGCAGATCAGCAAATGGAGGACAGAGAGCGGCGCAGTGAAGAGACGCCATTGCAAATGGCTGCCTGCACAAAATCCGCCCTTCCCGTCAGCCTCCGCTGCCCTCGCTGTCATCATCACGTGACCACACGCACAGCTCGTCACAGTCAAGAGCAGGATCAGAACAGCACTTGTTGTCTGGTCTTCATGGTGTGCATGGCTGGGTAAGCAAGATGGTGTCACCTCTGCTTGGCTGGTTGGTTATAGGTAAAGGTGTCCCATAACCTATGTGGTCGTAGGGGATTGAGGCATCAGAGACACTCAACTTCTCAAGGGGCCAGCATATTGAGGGCGGCGCCCATCTCTTCTCCCTCGCTGCCTTACCTTCCCTGACCCTAAAGAGGGCAGGTACCCATTTACAGCTGGATGAACTGGGGGACTGTACTGAAGCCAAGGCGCGCAAACGGTCACCCATCCAAGTGGTAGCCACGCTCGACGCTGCTTAATCTTGACTGGGGGAAAGCGAGTGCTCTGACCACTGAGCTATCCCGTGTCCATGGTTGGTTGGTTAAGGTAAAGGTAAAGGTGTCCCATAACCTATAAGGTCGTAGGGGAGCGAGGCTTCAGAGACCTCACTTCTCTAGGGCCAGCATATTGAGGGCGGCGCCCATCTCCTCTCCCTCGCTGCTTTACCTTCCCTGACCCTAAAGAGGACAGGTACCCATTTACAGCTGGGTGAACTGGGGGAACTGTACTGAAGTCAAGGCGCGCAAACGGTCACCCATCCAACTGGTAACCACACTCCGTTAAGGTGCGTTTATTCTACAAGCAGTAGGGATATCACAGTCACCCCTACGCAATGTATGATTAGAGCAACAACAAAATTTTGGGCTTCTGTCATGCTCCATTCAACCACAATAGGCGAAATTACGTCATGCAGTGACGGAAGAGCTAGAAATATGTCATTTATAAAACCAGAAGAAGAAGAAGAAGAATTGCAAGAAGAACAAAGAGGAGGAGGAGGAAGAGGCGAAGGGGGGAGGAGGAGGAAAAAGAAGAAAGAGACTTGTGAAGGAGAATTGCCAATTGTGAAGAAGAAGAATGCAAAGAAGAAGAGGAATAAGAAGAATAAAAATTGCCAAGAAGAATTATGAAGAAGAATTGTGAAGAAGAATTGCGAAGAAGAAGAACTGCAAAGAAGAAGAATTGCGAAGAAGAATTGCGAAGAAGAAGAAGAAGAATTGCGAAGAAGAGAAGAAGAAGAATGCAAAGAAGAAGAAGAAAAAGATGAATAATTGAAAGAAGAAGAATTGCGAAAGAAGAGAAGAAGAAGAATGCAAAGAAGAAGAAGAAAAAGATGAATAATAGAAAGAAGAATTGCGAAAAATGAGAAGAAGAAGAAGAATGCAAAGAAGAAAAAGAAAAAGATGAATAATAGAAAGAAGAAGAATTGCGAAGAAGAAGAAGAAATGCGAAGAAGAAGAATGCAAAGAAGAAGAAAAGAAGAACAAGAATTGCGAAACAGAAAAGTAGAGAAAGAGAAGAAGAAGAATTGCGAAGAAGAAGAAGAACAACAACAAAACAACAACAACAACAAAAGCAGCAGCAGCAACAACAAACAACGACAACAAAGCACAGGAAGAAGGAGGAAGAAAAACAACACAAAACAAAACAAAAAAGACGAACAAAAAGAGAGAAGAAGAACAGGACGACCACAAAGAAGAATACCACCATTGAGCAGTAAGTACCTCAGGATGCGTCTACACGTGCTGCTGCTTATATCCAGAGGTTTCCCAGCAATATTTTATGGGCGGGGATCGCCTGTTTAATGCCAGTACTAAAGCTTGAATTATCGTTAGCCTGCATTATGCATGGGCCAGCGTGGGTTGAGGCTAAAGCAGCCAGTTAAAGAGTGGAGTACTGAACAGACACACACACACCCAGGGTATCAGTGGTCGAGAGGTAACGCACCCGTATAGATAGCGAAAAGTGACAGTACAGGTTCGGTCCCTACGTTTGATTCCAAACTTTTTCGGATTATTCACTAGTCCTTGAGTGATGGTCTGGGCGCTAGTCTTTCGGATGAGGCTCTGATGATGGACTGAGGTTCTCTGTGTGCAATATATGTCATTTAGTGCATGTAAAAATACAACCCAAGGTAGCAAGAGAATTTGTTGTTTGTTGTTGTTGTGGTAGTTTTGCTGCCTCATTTTCTGTGACGTTCCCGTCCCACTGTTCCCACGCCGCTCAATTCAATCTCCCTGCCACAGCCATACCCAGATTTGTTATGTCGCATTCTCAGGGTCGGAAGTCCACAGGGAGCCCGTTAATATCAGGCCGCCGTGGGGCCACTAGCTTCTGCTGGGTCACTTTGGTGGTGTTCAGTGGTGCCTGTTCTGAGCTAACATACGCAGGACACCACCTACTAAGCCTCCTACTAACGACAGTATTAGCTCAGTCGCGGAGCCAGACTGAGTGAGTCGCCCACCCATGGTGGCGACCACCACAACATCCCTCCAACGACCGTCTCTCGTAGAACCTCCAACCTCAAAGGCTCTGACACAAACTCGAAGTACCAAGAGAGTTGCTCCTGGCCAAATGTCTGTACAGAAAAAAGCCACTCTCATAGGGAAACAAGCATGCAGATAGGATTCTGCTTTTTTCTTTAAAAAAAAAGGGTGGCACTGCGTTTGTGGCGACGCGCTCTTCTTGAGAAGAATAAGAGCAGATGTCTCAGCGTGAAATCTGCCGTGACTGTAAGGGAAATAGCGCTTTGATTTGTCTGTGCAAGATACAGCGCTATATAAGTTCCATTTATTATTATTATTATTATTATTATTATTATCATTATTATTATTGAATACGATACGATACAATACACAATAATACAACAGAACAGGAGACAATACAATACGATATAATGCAACGCAACACAGACAATAGAAATAGGATACATTACGTTGCAACATAATGCCGTACAGTACGATACGATAAATACAATAACACACAATACAACACGAAACAACACAACACAACACAATACAATACAATACACGATGGCGTATGGTCAGTTCTCAAATCCAGTAGTGATAACATCACCTGCAAGAGCCACTTTTGTTGTTGTTTTTGTGCTCATCCAGAATTAAAGCTGACTCTAATCAAAGGATAATTTGGGGTTCATGTTTGCAAGCTTTTTTTTTTTCGGTGATAGGGAAATTGTACTGTGTTGAATGTATCGTATGGCATCGTGTCGTATCGAACTGTATTGTTTCGTACTGTATTGTATAGCATTGTATTGTATTGTATAGTATTGTATTGTATCATATAGTACTGTATTGTATATCATTGTATTGTATCATATTGTATTGTATTGTATAGTATTGTATTGTATCATATAGTACTGTATTGTATAGCATTGTATTGTATCATATAATACTGTTTTGTATTGCATTGTTTTGTATCATATCGTATGTATTGTATAGTATTGTATTGTATCATATAGTACTGTATTGTATAGCATTGTATTGTATCATATCGTATTGTATAGCATTGTATTGTATCATATCGTATTGTATTGTATAGCATTGTATTGTATCATATAGTACTGTATTGTATAGCATTGTATTGTATCATATCGTATTGTATTGTATCATATAGTACTGTATTGTATAGCATTGTATTGTATCATATCGTATTGTATAGCATTGTATTTTATCATATAGTACTGTATTGTATAGCATTGTATTGTATCATATCATATCGTATTGTATAGCATTGTATTGTATCATATAGTACTGTATTGTATAGCATTGTATTGTATCATATAGTACTGTATTGTATAGCATTGTATTGTATCATCTAGTACTGTATTGTATAGCATTGTATTGTATCATATAGTACTGTATTGTATAGCATTGTATTGTATCATATCGTATTGTATAGCATTGTATTGTATCATATCGTATTGTATTGTATAGTATTGTATTGTATCATATAGTACTGTATTGTATAGCATTGTATTGTATCATATCGTATTGTATTGTATCATATAGTACTGTATTGTATAGCATTGTATTGTATCATATAGTATTGTATAGCATTGTATTGTATCATATAGTACTGTATTGTATAGCATTGTATTGTATCATATCATATCGTATTGTATAGCATTGTATTGTTCCATATAGTACTGTATTTTTATAGCATTGTATTGTATCATATGTAATGTATTGTAAGCATTGTATTGTATCATCTAGTACTGTATTTTATAGCATTGTTTTGGTATCTTTATAGTACTGTTTGTATTGCTTTGTATTGTATCATATAGTACTGTATTGTATAGCATTGTATTATATCATTTAGTCTGAAATTGTATTGCATTGTATTGTATCATATACTACTGTATTGTTTTAGCATTTATTGTTTCATAAATTTACTGTATTGTATCATTTTCGTATTGTATTGCATAGCATTGTATTGTATCTTTATAGTTTTTGTATTGCTTTGGGTTTTGTTTCATATAGTACTGTATTGTATAGTATTGTAATGATCATATCGTATTGTATTGTATACGATACGACACGATGCCATACGATACATTCAACACAGTACTATTTCCCTATCACCGAAAAAAAAAAAAAGCTTGCAAACATGAACCCCAAATTATCCTTTGATTAGAGTCAGCTTTAATTCTGGATGAGTACAAAAACAACAACAAAAGTGGCTCTTGCAGGTGATGTTATCAAGCGCTTCGATTTGTTTGTTTTTTACAAGATTCAGCGCTATATAAATTCCATATATTATTATTATTATTATTATTATAGCATTGTATTGTATCATATCATATCGTATTGTGTTGTATCGTATTGTAATGTATCGTCATGTATTGTATCGTAATGTATCGTATTGTATTGTATCATATTGTAATGCATAGTATTGTATTGCATCGTATTGTATTGTAATTTATCGTATTGTATTGTATCAAATTGTATTGCGTTGTAATGTATCATATCGTAATGTATTACTTGCATTGTATCGTATTGTATCGCATCATATCGCATTGTATTGGATCGCACTGTAGTGTAGTGTTGTATCATGTTGTACCGCATCGGACTGATCGAGAACCCGATTCATTTGACTGATTGACAAAACGATAAACTAGACAGACCGACAAATCCATGATATGAATGATTAACTAATGGCTTCGGTGATACGTTTTGTGACTGTCACAGGTGCTGTATGGATCAAACGAAGCAGGTGACAGTCCACACCTGTCCAGACTGCAGTACAGAACTGGGGCGACACACCTGTGGGGAGCCCCCTTAGCCCCTCACACCTGACCCTCTGATGGCCCAGGTGACATGCCACGTCATACCACGCCACCTACTGGTACCTACCTACCTATACCTGCCTGCTCGGCTGTGTTCTTCCGTCCACTTAACGCACATGCAAGGATTGTTGGTTTTGTGTGTGTGTGTGTGTGTGTGGAAAAAAGCAACTTTGTTAGCAAAATACAGAAAAAATCCAAACTAACAAACAAACAAACCCCTGTGAATCTCCGTACATCTGTTCTGTCCTGACTAAAATGGCTTCCGGGTAAGTTTCCTTTTGTAAGTAAACTACGAACAAATCAGGCGAACAAACCGACCCCCCCCCCCCCCCCCCCTACACCCCCCCCCCCCCCCCCCGCACCAAAGTCAGTGTCCATGCATCTTGTGTTGTGACTGAAATGACTTCAGGATAATTCATTAGGTTAATGTGTGCTTCTTTTTTTTTTCGCCGTCGTCTTCTTCTTTTCCTAGTGTATCGTTTATTTTATAGTAATTATTTAAACAATCCAAACTTTTGAAAAAAAAAAAAGTAGTACTTTAAAAAAACACAACCCTGATTGATTTGTGTAGAAAAAAAGTAATTCTAAAAGTGTGTTTTTAAAAAGATATTTCGGTGTTTTATTAAAAAATGTATTTTCTTTTACTGATTAATTTTTGTAACAAAACAATATCGGGCTGTCTGTTTGTGTAGTGACAGCTGTTGGTATATATTATTGATAACCAGCAGTTCATGGACTCCAGATGTAGGAGATGTACAGTAACCGAGCATCAGGAGTGCCAGTTTCAATGCAACCTCACACGAAATAACCATTTGTAGCCATCAACAGACCTTTTCATTGGCACACATCTTGTATTAACGCTGATGGAGCCTTTCCAATCTCCTCCATGAATGACAGGTGGATCTTCTTTTTCTTCTCTCGTTCACTTTACACCGTCAAATGTGTCTGTGGAAAAATACGGCATGTCGAGTCCTTTCCAGCTCCTCTCGTGGACCGTACAGCTTGGTTTTCAGATTAAAAAAAAATTAATGCAAACATTTTGCATGTCTAATACAACATACACACATATAAACACAAAACCATGAGACATTCAACAAAATTGCAGGGTTATCTCCATCGGCCACACAATCTTCCTCAGGTCGCTGAATAGCGTGCACCTCTAAAGGATGTGCTCGCCAGTCTGGTTTTCTTTACCACAGGCACACAGGGAAGGAGGAAATGATTTTCAGCTTTGTGGACATGTAGTGATTTTAGCCTGTTGTGCCCAGTGCGGAGTCTTAGAATTATGGCTTGTTCTTCTCTTTTGAGATGGTGGTAGTCGTCTTTCTCTACTCTGGATCGGGCCATTGATCTGATGGGGTTGATAAGACTTTTATTAAATTTTACAAAGGGTGATATTTAACCACAGTAACTGGCTAACCAACATGTCTGCTAATCTTCGAGAGATAGATTTGAGAGTGAAAGGGATTGGAAAGGCTCACCTCAAACGGTTTATCGACATGACTCCATAGTTCTACGGGTATAATCAATAGACACGGGTGAAGCGGTCAATGTTGCATCTGTCTTTCGGAACGTGCGTCTTCTAGGACCATTTGCAAACCTGGACAATTGCTGGTTGCTTTTTGATAGACAGGAACCACTCCTGTTCTATGGCTCCTTACCAAAGCTTTGTTGTTGTTGTTGATGGTGTTGTTTGTTGTCGTTTGTTGTTGTCGTTACTGCTGCTGTTGTTAAAGTTTTGGGATTTATGGGGAGTGTGGGTGGTTGTAGGTTTTTGTTTCTTTGGTTTTGTTTTGCTGCCTGCATTCTTTCTTTAAGGGTGGGGGTGGGGGGAGTAGTCAGAAAAGGAACGAAGGCAGGATGAAAACAAAGATGTGTTGACTGCTTTGATGACTGACACTGTCGCTGACGTTTCTTGACTGGGGTGTAAAGCCTGGAATCAAAACGTGTTTTGTTCTAAAATGATTTTGTTCTATGTCATAACTATAGAGTCAAAAGATGTTTTGTTAAAAGTGAGGAATCCGTTTCTTATGAGATCATCACCACCATCCTCCTCCTCCTCCTCCTCCTCCTCCTCTCATCATCATCAACAGCAGCAGCAGCAGCAGCAGCAGCACCACCACCACCACCACCACCACACCACCACCATCATCATCATCATCATCATAAGAGCAGCAATCACGCAACAACAACAAAGGACAACACAAACAAAACAATGCTGAGTATGCAATCTCTACACACATCATGTTCTACATGACATCACTATAACAATAATCTAAATCAAAAAAATTGATTGATTCAATCCTTTGCTACTTACGTCAGTATGATATGAGCGACTGTGTTTGATTTATCATTCATCAATCGTTCGTAATTCACTTCATCATCTCATCAGCACCTGCATATACACATCGTATCATCGTCATCATCATCGTCGTCGTCGTCATCATCATCGTCATCATCATCGTCGTCGTCATCGTCATCATCATCGTCGTCGTCGTCGTCGTCATCGTCGTCGTCATCATCATCATCATCATCATCATCATCATCATTATCATCGTATGCTGGGTGTGCAGTCCTTTCACAAACAGTGTATTATTGTTAATCTGTTAATCACGATATTTGCGGAAAGTTGCATGCGTGTAAAATGATTTGGGAGCAAGCGCTTCGATTTTATTAATAATAATAAAATCATCATCATCATCACTATTATTATTATTGTTGTCGTTGTTCTTGTTATCAACACTAATTATAATAATATTATCATCATCATCATCATCATCATCATCATTGATAAGGCACCAGAGATGACACTCCTGGCAATGCTGCCACACAACAGACAGCGGGTGTCTTTTTATTTTAATTTTTTTAAATTTTTATTCTTTTATATCGAGGATAATGGAATAAGCACTCATGTGCTTATTTTTTTTTAAACATCCAGTCCCTGTGTGTATGCGGTTTTGTAAATTCTGTCATCTGTTCCCCACCGGCACACAATGGCTTACTCTTACGAAAAGCGGAACAGGATTTTAACGTGTGCGCAAGATGTTCTGCGTGCGTTCGCACACGGGGCCTCGGTTTATAGTCTCATGCGAAGGACTCGAAATTTGCGGCGTAGTGAGTGGAGAAGTCACTTGACTTCAACAGCGACTTGGCTTTGAGACACTCTTCTCCTGGCCAGCTCTCTCACTAAGGACACAGAGCGGCTTTTCCAGAGAATGGACCAGGGCTCTCATAATACTAGACAGAATTATATTATCATCCTCTCCAAGAGTTTGCTATGCTGGAATAAAACATATTTCGTATTTTGTTTCATCATCAAGTATTTTTTTATGTTTTAAAAGAAAAATCGTTTTATTCATTCTTTTATTTCCAGGAAAATGGAATAAGCACTCATGTGTGTTTTTTTTTTTAACATCCAGTCCCTGTGTGTATGGAATTTTATATAAATTTTGTCATTCGTTCCAACCGGCACACAATGGCCCACTCTTCCAAAAAGCGGAACGGGTTTTAACGTGTGTGCAAGATACTCTACGTACGTTCGCACACAGGATCTCAGTTTATAGTCTCTTCCGAAGGACTTTTGGGGAGAGTGGAGTCGGCACTGATGTTAACTCCAGGGCAAAATATCCCCCTTGAACGGGATTCGAACCCGGGTCAGCATATCACAAGCATAATGCGCAACGCTCTAACCAACCAGGCTAAGAAGCATATTGGATTTTGTGCATGTGATGTGACACCAAGCTGAAAGTAAAAAATCACGGAAACTGCATCATTCAGAAATTATTCAGAGTTAAAATCGTAAAAACAATCCTTTCTCTGGTGTGGGTTCTGTTGAAAGAAGAACGCATGGGCAAGAGGATGAATTGGAAACAGGGATATACAGACACCTGCAGTGTTAGTCATGTAAGTTGAGTAATACTGTCAACATTGCATCCGTAAAGTGGATGAAGCTCGATTGTGTGGCCCCAGTCTTCCCTACGAGTCTGTGGCAAATTCGCAGTTTGTAGAAGCATGGTCAGAGTGAGACACACTCACACACAAACGCGCGCGCGCGCCACACACACCACACACACACACACACACACCACGCACGCACGCACACACACACACACACACACACATACACGCGCGCCCGCACGCACATCACACAAATATAAACGCAAATACACACACACACAACAAACACACGTACGCACACATAAACACGCATGCACGTTCGCGCGCGCACACACACAGACACACAGACGCACAGACAAACACACACACACACGTTAAAATTCCACTTTTCGGAAGAGTAGGGCATTGTGTGCCGGTAGGAACGGATGACAAAATTGACAAAACTGCATACACACGGGAACTGGATGTTAGAAAAAGCACATGAGTGCTTATTCCATTTATCCTCGAAATAAAGGAATCAAATCAAATAAATAAATAAACACACACACGTAGTCTCACACACACATACTCACACACACACACACACTCACACACACACACACACTCACACGCACGCACGCACGCACGCACGCACGCACGCACGCACACACACCACACACACACACACACACACCAGGACTAATATCTAATATCATTTAAAGCGGAAAGACGTTAAAATAAAAGAACGAACACACATACATGATTAACAACCCAAACTCGCTAAGCATTGCACCACTCTCCCCCAAAAGTCCTTTGGATGAGACTATATACCGAGGTCCCGCGTGCGAACAAACGCAGAACATCTTGCGCACACGTTAAAGCCCGTTCCGCTTTTCGGTAGAGTAGGCCATTGTGTGCCGTTGGGAAGGGATAATAAAATTTACAAAAATTGCATACACACGGGGATAGGATGTAAAAAAAAATGCACATGAGTGATTAATCCATTGTTCTCGAAATATAATAATGATAAGAAGAAGAAGAAGAATAGTGGCTGCTTCCATCGCCCCCGCCCCCCCCCCCCCCCCCCCCCCCCCCCCCCCCCCCCCCCCCCCCGCCCGTTCACCCTGCCGTCCCCCTTCCCTCCACCCGGTCCCGACCAACAACAACAACAATAATAATAACAACATTACCACCACACCACCACCACGACCATCACCACCACCATCAACAACAATAACAACAACATTATCACCACCACCACCACGACCATCATCACCACCACCAACAACAATAACAACAACATTACCACCACCACCACCACCACCACCGCCACCACCAACAGCAACAACAATACCACCACCATCACCACCACCACCAACAACAACAACAATACCACCACCACCACCACCACCACCACCACCACGAACATCATAATATGGAATATCATCATGTCGAGCAGTGACGAACATCGAATGTATTGGTGGTCTAGAGGTAACGCGCCTGCCTAGAAAGCGAAAAATCCGGGTCGGAAGTGTGCGGAGGTTTGATCCCTATGTTGGACCCGAAACTCCATCCCCCCCCCCCCCCCATTAGACCATGATTGGTGGTCTGGGTGCTAGTCCTTCGGATGAGACGATCAACCGTGTTTTACACACAATTATTTAGCGCACGTAAAAGAACCCACGGCAACAAGAGACTTGTCCCTGGCAAAATTCTGTAGAAAAAAAGTCAATTCTATAAGGAAACAAATACAGTTGCAGACAGGAAAAACAGAAAAATAACAAATGGGTGGCGCTGCTCTTGTGGCGACACGCTCTCCCGTGAGAGAGCAGCCCGAATTTCACGCAGAGAAATATGCCGTGACTTAAAAGTGGTATACAATAATAATATAAAAAAAAAAGATATTAAAAAAGTAAAAAAAATTATGGTTGGTTCAACTGGAACTGTATCAGCAGAACTCAATAAAAAGCAGAAGGAGGAGATGTGTGTGTGTGCGTGTTGTGTTGTGTTGTGTATGTGTGCATGCGCGCGTTTATGTTATTATTTCTTTTTATTTTTTATTTATTCTTTTATATCGAGGATAATGCAATGAGCACTCATGTGCTTTTTAACATCCAGTCCCCGTGTGTATGCGGGTTTTGTAAATTTTGTCATCTGTTTCCACCGGCACACAATGGCCTACTCTTCCGAAAAGCGGAACAGGATTTAACGTGTGCGCAAGATGTTCTGCATGCGTTCGAACACGGGGCATCGGTTTATAGTCTCATCCGCGTGCGTGTGTGTGTATGTGTGTGTGTGTGTGTGTGTGTGTGTGTGTGTGTGTGTGTGTGTTGTGTTATGTGTGTGCATGCGCGCGCGCGCGTGTGTGTATGTGTATGTGTGTGTGTGTGCGTGTGTGTGTGTGTGTGAGAGAGAGAGGAGAGAGAGAGAGAGAGAGAGAGGACACTGACCCGAAACAACCAGTACTAACTTCCACACAGAACCGACCGACATACATATAACAAGACATTAACAACGAGGCTGTTTTAGTGTTACTGGTTCGACAGAACTGCATGCAGTGAAAACAGACTTAAAGCCCATTACACACACACCAGACACACACACACACACACACACACACACACACACACACACGGTCTCTCTCTCATACACACACACACACACACACACACACACACACACACACGTCACACACACACACACACACACACACACACACACACACACACACACGGTCACACACACACACACACACACGCGCGCGCGCGCGCGCGGTCTCTCTCTCTCTTCTCACACACACACTCACACACACACACACTCACACACACGCACGCACGCACACACACACACACGGTCACACGGTCACATACACACTTTTTTTTCTTTTTTGGGTCTGTTATCACTGAGAGTGAACAGACGTAAAATCGAAGACGACGACGACAACAACAACAACAACAACAACAACAACAGCACGCACACACACATCATGGGAGCTTCAAAGAGCTACATTTGATATTGATTACTCTTACTTTAAAAAAAGAGATAGGATGTAATATTATTAGTACTTATGTAGAATAACACACACTCAATAATTATCCATCACATCTTAAAATTCACACTGATGCGTCCCTTTTAGACAATAATGATGGGGTTGTTGCCTTCATCATTCCTTTTTTAAAGGTTGAAAAAATATATTACATTGGAATGAATCATTCCATATTTACTGCAGAATTAACTGCAATCTTGATGGCTTTATGTTATTTGCTTGACGTTCCAAGAATCATATAACAGGTTCTTATGTGCGTTGATTCAAAGTCAGTTTTATACTCTCTCAGACATTCAGGCTCGAAAGCTAGACAAGATTTTGTAACTGAAATTAACATTCTCATCCATTTCCTGATATTAAGAGGTGCCGGTGTTAATTTGTACTGGATACCATCCCATTGCAATGTGTACTATAATGAAAAAGCTGATGCAGCTGCAAAAAGAGCAGCAAGGAATTTAAACTCTGCATTTGCCCGAACTATTCCTATATCTGTTCATGAGAGTTATCACATAGTCGAGAATGCATGCTGGAAACATGTTAGGAAAAATCAAATAGATGCTGGATAGTCTTTCTGTAACTCCTCTTTTTCAGACCTTAGACATATTCTTCGTTCCCACTTTGGATGTACACAAATGGACCTAAGAAAATAATCTGTCTTATTTACAGACTGAAACTGAATGCATTCCGGGTAAAATTTGCTAGAAATGTAGATTGCATATGTGGCAAAACAGTCTCAAATATTCATATTCTTTTCGAATGTCAGTTTTTGAAACACCCCTTCCTGACGATTCATGAAAATTCCTTGGATAAGGTTTTCAGCAACAATATATTGCTATGCGAAATCACGTTGGCGTTAAAGCAGTGTCCCATTAGTAATCTCCTGTAGCATAATTATGTGATGTCATTCAACAGACTTGCCTTTCCTAAGGCAAGGACATTTGCCCCTCTGTCTCTTATCTCAGAACAGCTGTAGTTGATTTTCAATAGCTTGATTAAGAGTTTTCTTCATTGTTGTACGTGATGTTGACTACATTGTTATGTAGAGTTTTACAGTTCCATTTGTTACATTACTTTCCTCTAGTTACTCTCTCTCTCTCTCTCTCTCTCTCTCTCTCTCTCCCTCTTTCGCTCTCTCTCTCTCTTGTCTAATATCACTTTGTGTAAATAGACATAAAATCAAAGAAGCACACACACGCACGCACACACACACACACACACACACACACACACGTGAACAGACATTTGGGTTTCTGATGTCAAGATCTGATACATGGCTAATCCTCATAACACTTATTCTTCATGGAGAAACAAGACTGGCAAGTGACAATTTATGAAGGCTAGGGGGGAAGGGGGGCGGGAGGGAGGAGGAGGGAGAGGTTCTGATTGAAAGGACATTACTGGCAAAATGTGGAAACAAAAGGAATGAATGCCAGCGTTACAACGAGAACTATACATTCCACAGGCTCTTTATAATTATTGTAGTGAAATAGCTTCAAGTTTATGAACACTTTCACTAAGACAGGTGAACCTATCTTGAGGCCGTAACGGATATTGCAGTTATCATTTTTGTTTATTCATTTATTTATTATTTTATTGATTGTTTTATTTACCATTTATTTGTTGTTTATTTTATTTCGAGGATAATGGAATAAGCTCTCATGTGCTTTTCTATACCCAGTCCTCGTGTGTACGCAGTTTTGTCAATTTTGTCATGCGTTCCCACGGCACACAATGACCTACTAAACCAAAAACCGGAACGGTTTTTATTTAACCTGTGCGCAAGATTTTCTGCGTGAGTTGGCACACGGGACCTCGCTTTATAGTCTCATGCAAAGGACTTTTGGGGAGAGTGGAATCTGCCGGCACTGATGTTAACTCCAGAGAAAAAAATCCTCTTGAACGAGATTCGAACCCGGGTCAGCAGATCACAGAATTACAGAACAGGTACGCCTTTATGTATCCCCCAGACCCTGAATCCCACATGCTCTGACAAGTAGGGGATTTTCTGAACAACGATTAACATCTAACGTAGCACTGCAAAACAGCAACAACAAACAACAACAACAACAACAAGCAAACAAACAAACAAATAGAAAAGCTGTCTGAAATGGACAATCAAGCTTGTGAGATTCCATTACGACATTAGACGTCACAAAGTCAATCCTGGCAAAAACTGTGAAGAAAGAGTCAACAAATTCATAAAATTATGTTGTCAAGAATTTATACAAGAGAATAATGAGTGATACTGCTGCACTTGTGGCCACACACTCTTCCCCTCAGGGAGAACAGCCCAAATTTCAGGCAGAGAAATCTGCCATGATTGTCAGGGGTACACAATCTTCTACAATACGGTACACTACACTACACCGCAAGCAATACAATACAATGCAATACTGAAAGTGGAATAGATTAAAATACAACGCCATACAATACCATACATGCCATGCCATATAAAATACACACGAATTCATACTCATATGCAACAATGAGTAGGGATAATTATGTCATTGGGAACACCAGTCAACCCCCTCCCCCGCCATTTCAAACACATATCATTTTTTACCAGAACATCTTGCGCACAAATTAAAACCTGTTCCGCTTTTTGGAAAGTTAACAGTAGGCCACTGTGTGCCGGTGGGAGCGGATAACAAAATTTACAAAACCGCATGCGCACAGGGACTAGATGGGTTTTTTTTCTTTTTTTAAAAGCACATAAGTGCATATTCCATTAACGAAACAAAAAATGAAATAAAAATAAATTTTTAAAAAATCAGTGTAACAGTCTTCATATACACTATATAAATATGTGGAGAGACTGTAGACAAAGCAGACAGACAGACAGACAGACAATCAGTGTAAACTAGGCCTTAGCGTAGCGCAATCTCATCTCGACATTCGAGTCACCCACCAAGGGGCAGCACACACACACAACGTTGTATTTCAGCTGCAGTTCCGGCGACAACTACCCAGTAAGGTGAGTCAAGTTCTGTTATCGAAGCCCATTTCAATGTTCACTATCTTTTTCCGCTATCTTCTTTTCGCCATGTAGATATTAATATTGCAAGGATATTCCCATCTTAGGATAACTCGGGTTGCTTTATAAAAAAGACAAAAACCCAACGTTTTAAGGATGTGCTTTCTTCACTTACCTAGATCAAATATTTCCTTTCATTGTGTACAATATCTTTTTGTTTTATATATTATTTTTTAAACAAAAATGTGATCTGATATAAGATTGGCAGTTAACGGTTTAAAAAAATGAAGTCATTTTTGACGTTTAGTTTTGTTACTCAGCCAAGGTAGGAAAGTTTTAGCTGCAAGTGGGGTTTTTTCCTTTTTTTTTTTTTTGGCTGCAGTTTTTTTTCTTTTATCTTTTCGTTCAGCGTACGTGAGTCAAAACAACACACACACACACACACACACACACCACGAATGTCGACTTTAACATTGGGGGGCTTATCTCCGCAGTATAGGGACAGTGGTGGTGGTGTATGTATATAGGAGATAGCCCAGTACTCTGTGTCTCACGTGGCCTTCTTGTCAAGAGCAGTGTATATAAGCCTTGATAACTTTCACATCTTGTGTGTGTGTGTGTTGTGTGTGTTTATGTGTGTGTGTGTGCGTGCGTGCGTGTGTGTGTAATCTTTGTGTGCCTATGTGTAATCTTTGTGTGTGTGATATTTGTGTATTAATCTGTGTGTGTGTGTGTGTGTGTGTGTGCGTGTGTGTGTGTGTGTGCGTGTGTGGTGTGTGTGTGTGTGTGCAAATCAAATTCTTCTCAGGTCAGAATATCATACTACCCTAGCACTCACTGAACCTACTTTTTTTTTAAAGATACTCTTTTACTAGCATGCAGATTGCATGCTGGGTATGTTCATGTCATCCATACCACCGATCATAGCTGATCTGCATTTTCAGGTAAATGGCTGGAGTTCGTGTGTGTGTGTGTGTGTGTGTGTGTGTGTGTGTGTGTGTGTGCAAAATATCGTGCATGTTTTCGCGCACAGGACTTCAGTTTATTGCTTCATCTGAAAGACATATACCAAACTGGAGTCAGAATCAATGTTGAGTTCAGAGGGGAAAAAATTCCTCGAATTGTCGGCTCAACAGAGATTTGAACCTGTACCTCCAGATTTCTAAAGATCACCAGTTCGATGCTTTAACCTCTTGGCTAACTTGACTACCCATCGTTTGTTTACTTCTGTCCTGTGAGTTGGTTAGTTTCTGGTTGGTCGGCTGGTGGGGACAAGATAGCTCAGTGGTCAGAGCACTCGCTTTCCCCCAGCCAAGGTTAAGCAGCATCGGGCGTGGTTACCAATTGGATGGGTGACCGTTTGCGCGCCTTGGCTTCTGTACAGTCCCCCAGTTCACCCAGCTGTACCTGCATCTTTAAGGTCAGGAAAGGTAAAGCAGCGAGGGAGAGGAGATGGGTGCCGCCCTTAATATGCTGCCCTCCTAGAGAAGTGAGGTCTCTGACGTCTAGCTCCCCTACGACCACATAGGTTATGGGAACACCTTTATCCTTTTTACCTTTACTAGGTTGGTGGGCTGGCTGAGTTACTGGCTCATTTTCTCTTTGTTTGCGATTTTCTTTTTTAAACAAAAAAATGTCTCGTACTTATTTCCCAATATTTTTTCTTTATCTTTTTGAAGCATGACTGGAAAATTTTTCACTCCTGTTTTGCCTTCTATCTGGAGCAACAATGGCTGCCTCCCTGTGAACAGCTACCGGCGTTTTCTTTCAGTGCACAGCTGCTGTGTACATGGCAGGGTCTGGGTTTATTGTTGATCTGGCCTTGTGTGCTGTGTTGGTAGGTATGTGCATGCGAAGAGTGACGAGTGACTCAGTCTGTTTTCGGGGTTAGGTTTTGCTCCTTTGTGTGTGTGTGTGTGTGTGTGTGCCTCTGTGTGTGTGTGTGTGTGTGTGTGTGTGTGTCTGTGTGTGTGTGTTGTTGTTGTTGTTGTCTTCAATTTAACGTCTGTTCACTCTAAGTGATATTAGACGAATGTGTGTGTGTGTGTGCCTGTGTGTGTGTGTGTGTGTGTGTGTGTGTGAAGTCAGCTTAAGTCAAGTCAAATATTTATTTCCAGATGGTACACTGAATAAACAATGTGTTTGCTTTCTTCATCAAGCCATCATGTGTGTGTGTGTGTGTGTGTGTGTGTGCGTGAGAGAGAGAGTGCTGTTATCTTTTGGCTTAATCTATCTATCTATCTATCTATCTGTTATCCACTTTACCACCTCCTCCTCCTTTTCCTCCTCTCGCATATGTATTGCTCTGTTGGTTTTCTTTGTCCTGTGTGCTTTAGCTCCAGTTGTATATTTATAGTGCACCAAACCATTACTTTGGTGAAAAACACAACAAGGATGTAGCCAAAAGTTGACAAATGCAATATTAAAAAATCATGCGTGTGTGTGTGTGTAAGCAAGGATACGATCTGAAAAACAAATCTGGCGCGCACGCGCGCGCGGTGTGTGTGTGTGTGTGTGTATGTGTGTCAAAGTCAAAGTCAAACTTTTATTTCCAGATGGTACATTGAATAAGCAAAATACTTGCTTTTTTGTGTGCGTACGTGTGTATGTGTATGTGTGTGCATCAATCTTTGTATGCACGTATGCCGAGGCAACAAATAATCAACTTGTTAATTAATGTGCTATTCTTCACTAAGACACTCTGAGCGTTTATTGTGCATGGTGTTATAATCATGTCCATCAATATTTTATCTGCATTGCCAGCATAACACTGAGTAGAATGCGGCATGGTGTCTAGTCTTCTCCTGCGCTCCACATCACATCCTTGTTTCTCCTTTGGATCGAAATTTGCATCTCAACTTCACCGGATCTCAATGACTGATTTAAAATAAACAAGTCAGTTATTGAAAGAAATGGTCACCACCATGGATATTTCCCTTAAAATGAACTATCATCGTTATCTTATAAAATCGTGGAATATAAGCTACGTGCCTCTATATGGTTTTCATACGATGGAGTTTTTCTGTTCATTCTATTATCATTTCTTTCAGTTATGTTTCACTGCTTTTTTTGGGTAGTGGGGATGTAGGTTGTCCTTGTATTGATGTTCCTACACCACTTACTCCAATCTCACCACCCCGCCAGACAAAATCTTGTCATGCATGTCGCATCATCAGGGTCAGAACTAACTTAATAACAACAACAACAATAATAACAACAACAACAACAATAATAATAATAATAATAATAATAATAATAATAATGCTGATGCTACTACTATTATAAAAATATGGAATTTGTATAGCGCTGAATGTTGTAAAGCAACACATCACAGCGCTTGCATTCATAACGTTCACACGCGTCCAACCGTTCACAAAAGATTAACAGATTTTGGATTTAATTACACACACACACACACACACACACACACACACACACACACACACACACACACAGCATAATGTGCGTTTTTTCTGTGGAAAATGTCAGACCATTTTCAAAAATATATTTATATAAATTATCTAACTCTTTTTGATAGATCTTTCTGGTATAATGAATCATCCTCTTTGTTGTACTGCGCTTCATAGCGACAATCATCCACATACATATATCATCAGCATATTGTACTAGGATGATATCTTTAGACATGTTTGTGGGTAGATCATATAACAGTATATTAAACAGAAAAGGGGCTTTAACAGAACCCTGTGGTAAACCCATATGGAGAGACCTAGAGTGTGAATATGTATTCCCTACTCTCACTTGTATACTTCTGTTACATAAAAAGCTTTTGATATAATAATAAACATGCCCAGATAATCCAATAGTCTTCAGTTTATGCAGTAATTTAGCATGCCAGACTTGGTCGTAGGCTTTTCTGACATCAAAAAATGTTGCAAGTAAATTTTTTCTGCTTTTTAACAATGGCAGTGATCCAGATACACTACCACAGTTTAGGATTGGAGGGGAGCTAATTCAGTACACAAATACTGTCAAATTTTTAGGCATCTTACTTACATCAAAATTGACTTGGAATGCTCATATTGGGTACATTTTAACAAAAGCGAGAAAATGTATTAATTTTCTTAAAATGGTTACCAGACAGTCTTGGGGACAAGATATGGTCACTCTGAAATGCTTAGCTACGTCACTTGTACGGTCCAAGCTGTCTTATGGACATGAAGTCTTTTTTAGTGCTCCTAATCATTTATTGAAAAAACTCCAAAGTGTAGACTGTAAAGCATATAAACTTGCACTCGGTGTACCATTCCACACCTCCACCGTAGCAACTTATAACGAAATTGGGGAACTTCCCCTAGCTGAATACCGACAAATTTCATGTGCCAGATATGTTTTACGCAGCACAACAAATGAAAACTTTGTTTCTAGTGAAATAGAAGTCGAAGCAAAAACAAATTATCCTAAAAGGGCTAGACATATTTCGTGTTTAACGCCTATTGGTACTTATGTATCAGACCTTTTTCAAAAGTCTGAACTTAATCATTATGAATTAGAAATGCAGAAAGAAGTTGTGCCATGCCCTTCGTGGGAAATAAATAAAGCAAATTTTGATATAGAATGTACTAATGAAAGAAAGAACGAAAACCAAAATATCATGGTTGCAGATATCCAATCACATATTGAAAATACGTATACTGACAACTTAAAAGTATATACAGATGGGTCAGTTTTAGAAAATAATGAAGCTGGTTCAGCATTCGTCATACCAGCTCTAAAAACAGAGAAATCATACTATCTTGGTAAACATCATTCAATATTTACAGCTGAACTTGTTGCAATTTTTATGGCTCTTAACTATATTCTTGATTTTGTATTTCCCATCATTCCTATCTTACTTTGTGTAGACCCTAAGTCGGTACTGTATGCTATCAAATCCGCAAATTCCAAGAAAGTATCTAGAATCATTTTTGAAATTAAATGTGTCATACACCTTTTAAGTTTAAGAGGTATTCCTGTCTCCTTTTGTTGGGTACCTTCGCACGTTGGAGTTTTTTCAAATGAGTGGGCTGACAGAGCTGCAAAAAGGGGGGCAAGACATCATTTGGAATCGACAGAACTGCATGTTCCATTATCTCTACAGGAGGGATACCGTTTGTTAGAACAAACATCGTGGAGTAAGTGGAGAGAATCAGATCAACTCAAGGAACGATCTTTAAAGAGTTGCCTGACTAATGGCCTTATTTCATGTTATCCTTCTCAAACACATTTAAGTATCGCAACTACGAGAAGAGTTAATACACTATATTTTAGAATAAAATTAAATGCATTTATAACAAAATTTTGTAAAAATGTCAGGTGCCTCTGTGGGGAACATATTTCCAACACTCACATCATATTTGAGTGTCCAATTGTAAAACCTTTTTAACCCACATTTTGTGAGCAGTCTGTGGAAACAGTATTTAAAAATCCAAAATTAGCCTTTGCCATTGTTAAATGTCTATTGCACAGCCCATTAGAGTATTTGTTGTAGTTACTTTATAGTTATTTCATGTTAACAATTTGTTGAATTTAAATTTTTACTCATGTTTAAGATCCCCCCCATTTTTTTTAGTTGCATGAAAATATCAACACATGTTACCTAATCATTCTTTTCTCTTTCCATTCCCTTCTCTGTTTTAACTTCCTCTTCATTTTCCACATCCCTCGTCTAATATCACTAAGAGTGAACAGACGTTAAATGGAAGACAGCAACAACAACAACACAGAGAGAGAGAGAGAGAGAGAGAGAGAGAGAGAGAGAGAGAGAGAGAGAGAGAGAGAGAGAGAAGATCTTCCGCACACTTTAAATCCTGTTCCGCTTTTCGAAAGAGTAGGCCAATGTGTGCCATGAGGCATGCGGACAGACGGGCCCTGCACTGCTGCTGGGGTCACCTTAGTGGTGTCTTAAGTGGTGTCTTCTCAGAGCGAACATACGCAGAACACCACACAACTGAGCCTGACTACAATAATAAGAGTAATCACAGAGAGCCAGACCCAGTGAGACGCCATTACATTCATTCAGTCGTGGAGATAATCAAAAAATGTCCTTCCCCGCCACGACCTTCTCCTCTGAACTTCTGACCTTCTCTGAACTTCTGACCTTAGAAAAGTGAAAAGTTCACGCTAAATCATCACAGGCACAGACATGTAAAATAGACGGGACACCGAGACTGAGGTCACTGGGAGATCTCAGCAACAGAGGCTGCCAAATCAGAGACAATTTTCTGTATGTTAGTCGATGGTGGTGCTGAAAATGATAAGATGATGATGATGATGATGATGATGATGGTGGTGGTGGTTATGATGATGATGATGATGATGATGTGATGGGGATGATGATGATACGTTGACACACAAAAAACCCACGATGTTTTATTTGTTATCAATATATTTTTATCGACAACTTATCAGGGTTTTTTTATGGTAAAAGTAGACACTTTGTGTTTTCTTTAAGAGAAGTCATATTCCATTGCATTAAGAGTTGTCTGCTGTTTACAAAAAAAATCATGTTGAAGACATAGGGGGCAATCTCAGAGAAACGTGCACTGTCAAAGTTTCTCTCTCTCACACACACATTCACATACACGCGTGCCCCCCCCCCCCCTCCCAACACACACACACACACACACACACACACACGTCAATCAGAATGATATCATTCACACATTTTTGTTGAAAGAATGACTCTCCACACTTTTGTTCCTGTCCCTTCCGTCCCTCCTGCTACCTTTCCCCACCCCTACCCCCCAAAAGAAGTGTGTGTGTGTGTGTGTGTGTGTCTGTGTGTGTGTGTGTGTGTGTGCGCGCGCACGCGTAAAAAAAAAAGCAACTGTCAAAGAAAAATTACAATAGAGATAAAGTCAACTGAGTAGAATACCATTGAAACTTGGAACGGTGTGTGTGTATGTGTATTTGTGAGCGTGCGTGCGTGCACTCGCGCGCGCGAGCGCGTTTGTGTGTATGTGTATGCTGCTACCAGAACTGACCCATTTTGCATACAATGATGCCAGGTCAGAGAATGTTACTTTGTTCTCAACAATAGGAAAATGCCACACGCAAATTTTGTGTTAAGGTCAGAGAAAGGTATGTGTGTGTGTGTGTGTGTGTGTGGGTGTGTGTGTGTATGTGTGTGTGTGTGTGTGCTATCCAGGTCAAATAATGTACTTGCATGTGGGTCTGCGTGCGTGCGTGTGTGGTGCTCGCGTCCGGTCAAATAAATGTGTGTGTGTGTGCGTGTGTGTGTGTGTGTGTGTGTGCTACAAACCCCTTCGCCTTGTGAATGTTCTGGAGTGTTCCATGTATTCTGTAGATACAGCTAGCCATACATATCCAAACATGATTGTATGCAAGATGATTAGAGTAACGCGTCACTGCTAAATTGCCCTGTTAAAAGTGTGTGTGTGTGTGTGTGTGTGTACGTGCACGGGCATGCACCGCACATATGAGTGCGTGTATGTGTGTTTGAGAGAGAGAGAGAGAGAGAGAGAGAGAGAGAGACAGACAGACAGACAGACAGAGTATTTTGTGGGGTTGTTTTTTTCTCTGGCAAATTATACCCATTTCCCTGGCCCAGGATATAAGCTATGTCAGCTACTGTCAAACCTGGCATTGACATTTGTTCTGCTTTGACAAGTTATGCAGGGACTGCTGATGTTTCTGTGTACAAAGGAGTCTTTCTTCTTTACCCTGTGGGATAGCCCCAGTGGTTAGAGCGTTGGGCTCCCCCTATGACAGCCACAGCGGGGTCCCAGCCTAGGTTTGAACCACTACCAAGAGAGACACTCGTTCAAGGTGATTTTTTCCTCTGGAGTTAACATCAGTGTTGACTTCACCCCCCCCCCCCCCCATAATGTCTTTCCATGATACTATGAACCAAAGTTGCATGTGCGCACACATTGAAGCCTGTTCCACCTTTCGGAGGAGTAGACCACTTCTGGCGATGGGAACAGATGATACACTTTTTAAAAGCGCATTCGCACAGGGACTGGATGTGGAAAAGCACACAAGAGTGTTTGTTTTATTGTCCTGGAAATGAATATGTTATAGTGTGCACTTTTCATACTGTAACGTTTGAAAGAACCAGTTCAGCTAGGTGAAACTTCGCGGTTTTGCTGTGGTCACTGGGTTTAATAGAGATAGGGGTTCTGTGTGAATCTATCCAACACAGTTCTGATTCAACTGCAGTAGGGACACTCCATTCAAAAGCTAGGGGGATGATGTTACAGAGTGCTCTTTAAACAAACAACTTCTGGTCTGTTTGTATACTGGTGGTTGTGGTTTGGATTTTTTTTTTCAATCCACTGGAGGCTTTCTCTAAAGAAAGCAGTATGTCCCGCCCTCCTCATCTCAAGTGTCTAACTGACTGTAGGCCTAGAGGATTGGTGATGGAGCACCAGGGTGGTTCAGCCATTGTCTTACAGTCCCTTCATCAGCTACAGCTGGGTCCTCTCCATTCATGGCCTGAGGCTTTGTTGTAGAGTGGTCAGCTGAATGCCCTTGCCCACCTGACAGTGGTATATAAACATTTTATGGAGCTCGCCACAGCTGGCCTTACGCAATAGACTTGTGAGGCCTCTTACTTGCTGAACTACACACCCCCCCTTCCCTCTCTCTCTCTCTTTCTCTGGTGAATCAGCTATTTTTATGTGTAGTCAGATAGGCTGTCATAGGCTGGTGTAGGCTGATCCCTGTTTCCAAACGTGTATGTTTGTCAGCTGATTCCGCAGTGTGGTTAGGATTGGTTAGGTTCAGCTTCCTAGCCTATCCATTGGTCTTAAGGCATCAACATTCCTGCTATGCTGTAACAGAGTGTGCCGGGTGTTTCAAAGTCATTGCCAATGGCCATGCCACACTGAGAGCACCAGGTTCTTGTCCTATCACCAGTTTCAAAGTCATTCTCTTGCTTGCTGTCTGGTGCAACATTCTTCTTCAAGTTAGAGGGGCTGTTGTCGGATGAAAGTTGAAGAATCACCTTGACTGGACAACAGTGGTTTTGTTACTTCTGCTCGAGCTGTAAGTGAGAATTTCTCTTTTGATAGCAAGGGTCTGTTGGTTATAGAGATTTATAGCTGATTCGATAGAGTGCTTGCCCAGAAAGTAAGTCAGTGAGTGAATTTAATGTTGTGTAGGCTAACTGAAATTTGTAGTTATTGATGGGTTATTTGGACTGGTTCAGCCAAAGTGTGTGTAGTTGCTTTGCGCTTGAGAATTGAGATGACCGTGAGATTATTGTTACTGTTGAACAGTGTGATCTTGGATTTATTGTATGGTTGGTTGTTCATGTTAAAAGTGGAATTTCATGAGTAATCTAATTAATAATTGATGTACGTATGTGTTATATTGAGATGAAGTTTATAAATTGCATTGATCACAGGTACAATAATGTGGATTGCTAACAAAGCTGTTGGGATAGACTACTACGGCAAACTTGAATTGAGATAAAAGATGAAGATTTGAAGTCCAGGGTTTGTTCTGACAGTAAGGCTTGTTTGGTCCCTGAGATAATTGTCCTACTAAAGGCCTTATGGCAATTAGGTGTGATTATGTGTATGGTCAGTCATTTGTGTCAAAATTTAGCAGTTCTGTGCGTAATTTCTGTGACACTCTAGATCATGCCTAATCTGTCTCTGCCTCCCTCTCCCTGTCTCTTTCTCTGCCTCTATGTCTCTGTATGTCTGTCTGTCTGTTTCTCTCTCTCTCTCTCTCTCTCTCTCTCTCTCTCTCTCTCTCTCGTGCTACAATATCCATGGGGTATGTTAGGAGCCAATGTTGTGAAAGTGATCTTAGTATAGACTAAGTTCCGATGGCATTATTAGGATAATGTCAGTTGAGAGTACTGGCGAAAGGGTTTTCCTAGTTATTTTGTAGTCCTTGGTTATTTTGTTTACAACTGCATACTCTCTATTGGTTCCCTAGGATTAACGTGGTATCTTGGTATGAGTGATGACGGAGATTTGGTTTTCTTACATTCGGCTAGACGATGATATAGCCATTCACTGTCCGTACCTTTCACGGATTATGTACTGGGTTAAATATGGATAGAGTAGTTACCTGAATTTTATGTTTGTATCAGGTGTGTTTTTTTGGTGTTTTTGGTAGATGAAATAAATTGTGTTACCACAACACTCTTGATGGACCTCACATCATTTCATTTGAGTTGTGGAGTACTTTGATCTTACCTCCTAATATACTCCCCATCTCCCCGAACATCCCAACAAATATATAGATAATAAAATATAAATCTCCTTCGTCGTCGAACGCTCAGACAGCAACTACTATTGTCATAATATGAGCGAAAATGCGTTGTGCTGCCGTTAAGCGCCTGACAAGTCAGGCCTAGCACATACAACTTCGGCATGGGAGAGGATTGTTATCTTTCAAGTCTTTCTGGAGGAAAAAGGGGCAGGAGATTGGACCAAGAAGGCAGACAATAGACAAGAAGGAGATGATATAAAGGAAAAAGAACAAGGCAGAAACAAAGAGAGGGACAGAAAAGAGGGAATTCCTACCACAGAATTTCCAGAGGGTGGGAATGCTATTCCTACTGACAGGCACTCGGCATTCCCACGGGGATTTAAATAAAAGCTGAACGAATAGGCCCCTACATACCTAAATGACCATATTGATAAACAAAGTACGCGTCTATGGTGAAATTAACCAACCCCCCCCAACCCCTCCCCACCCCACCACCCACCCCCACGCCCCCCAAACAAAACATTTCAATCTTTTTACAGATTCCTTCTCATCACTTTCACACACACACACACACACACAGACCTTACTAACCTTACACAACTCGCAAATAAACATCACCCTTTTTTCTCCCTCCATATTTTCTAACTTTCTCTGTGTGTGCTTGCACGCGTGCGTGCGGCTGCTGTGTGTGTGTATGTGGTGTGTGTGTGTGTGATGTAGAGGTAGAGGTGCGCCAGGCAGGTTGGTAGGTGGGGTGTGGGAGGTCTGAGCAGTATGGGAGTGAGCAAGGGTGATGCTGGCGAGTTGCAGGGGTTGGTTAGGGTGGAGCGTCGCGAGTGCTTGAGGGTCACGGAGGTGCTGTGAGGTGGTGGGGTGTGGGTGTGGTGGGTTTTGTGTGTGGTGTGGGGTGGAGGGTGTAGTGGGTGGGGTGGTGGTGGGTGGTGGGGAGGGTGTGTGGGTGGTGGGGTGGTGGGTGTGGGGTGGGGTGGTGGGTGTGTGGTGGAGGGTGTTGGGTGTGGTGGTGGGAGGGTGTGGGGTGGGGTGTTGGGTGGTGTGGGTGGGAGGGTGTGGGTGGGTGTGGGGTGGGGGGTGGTGGTGTGGTGGGGTTGGGTGGTGTGTGGTGGGTGTGTGGGGTGGGAGGTGTGGGTGGGGTGTGGTGGTGGGTAGGGTGTGGTGGGTGGGGTGTGGTGTGGTGGTGGGTGGGGTGGTGGGGGTGTTGGGTGGGGGTGTGGTGGTGTGTGTGGGGAGGGTGTGGGTGTGTGGGTGGTGGATGGGGTTGTGTGGGTGGGGTGGTGGGTGTGTGGGGGTGTGGTGGTGGGTGTGATGGTGTGTGGGTGGTGGGTGATGGGGGTTGGGTGGAGGGTGTGTGGTGGGGTGGATGGGTGTGGGAGGTGGGTGTGTGGGGTGGGGTGATGGGTGGTGGTTGGGTGGACGGGTGGGTGGGTGTGTGGGTGGGGGTGGGTGGTGTGGTGGGAGGGTGTTGGGGATGGTGGGAGAGTGTTGGGGTGGGGTGATGGTGGTTGTTGGGTGGACGGGTGGGTGGTGTGTGTGGGTGGGGTGTGGGGTGGTGGTGAGGTGTGGTAGTCTTAAAGGAGTGTATAAATTTTGGTGCAGGTAGTTTTAAAGTGGCATACAAATTTTATGCAAATGATGGTGGCAGGTGATCTTAAAGAGGTATACAAATAATTTTTTTTATACAAATGATGTTTCAGGTACTCTTTAAGTGGTATAAAAAAATTTTTTAAATACAAATGATGTTTCAGGTACTCTTAAAGTGGTATACAACTAATTTTTTTTATACAATGATGTTTCAGGTACTCTTAAAGTGGCATAGAAATAATCTTTTTTAATACAAATGATGTTTCAAGTAGTCTTAAAGTGGTATACAAATTTTATACAAATGATGGTGGCAGGTATTATGGGTGTGGACTGGTCATTCCGGAAGCCCTGGAGGGCTGCGCCGTCCTTGACCTTGGCTGTGGCACTGGTCAGGACTGCTTTGCGGTCAGTAAGCTGGTTGGCTCCAAGGGCCATGTTGTGGGAGTGGACATGACTGAAGAACAGGTCAGTCAGTGGGGGGGGGGGGGTGTTTGGGGAGGGGGGGGGGTGGTTGTGTGGTGTGTGTGTGGGCGTAGGTATATGTGTGTGGTGTGTGTGTGTGTTGTAGTGGTAGTAGTAGCTGTTGCTGTAGTTGTAGTAGTAGTAGTAGTTGTTGTAGTAGTAGTAGTAGTAGTCGAAGTAGTAGTAGTAGTAGTAGAAGTAGTCGTCTTCAATTTTATGTCCTTCACATAAAGTGATATGGGGGAGACATTGAAAATAAAAAAATTAAATGATAGTTAAAAAAGAAATATGAGTTTAGAAAATTAAAAAAATCTTAAATAAAAAATAAAAAATAAAATACTTATAACTACAAAGATTAAAAATAATCTGATAAAATCAAGATAGAAAGAGAGAGAGAGAGAGAGAGAGAGAGGAGAGAGAGAGAGAGAGAGAGAGAGAAAATGTAGTCAGAATGTGTGTGTGAGTGTGTGTATGTATGTATGTGAGAGAGAGAGAGAGAGAGAGGAGAGGAGGAGAGAGAGAGAGAGAGAGAGAGACAGACAGACAGACAGACAGACAGAGACAGACAGAAGAATGTAGTCAGAATGTGTGTTTTGTGTGTGTTTGGCGTGTGTGTGTGTGTGTGTGTGTGTGTGTGTGTGTGTGTGTCTGTGTCTGTGTCTGTGTGTGTATGTATGCATGCGTGTGTATGTGTGTGTGTGTGTGTGTGTGTGTGTGTGTGTGTGTGTGTGTGTGTGTGTGTGTGTGTGAGAGAGAGAGGAGAGAGAGAGAGAGAGAGAGAGAGAGAGAGAGAGAGAGAGAGAGAACTCTGAATTCTAAACTCTCCGAACTCTGAAAATTTAATGATTTATTGTACTTCAGCCTATAACCACAATACCATTGAAAGGACGAAAATGGAAATATGAAGAAAATGAAATATGATTTCTTGCAATCTTTGATAAGACCTTGACATATACACAGCTTGGCATGTACCCAAAACTGTGCTCGTGAATATGCTGAGAGAGAGAGAAAGAGAGAGAGAGAGAGAGAGAGAGAGAGGAGAGAGAGAGAGAGAGAGAGAGAGAGAGAGAGAGAGAGAGAGAGAGTGAGTGTGTGTGTGTGTATTTATTTTTTATTTATTCTTTTATATCGAGGATAATGGAATAAGCACTCATGTGCTTTTTTACATCCAGTCCCCATCTGTATGCGATTTTGTAAATTTTGTCATGTGTTTCCACCGGCACACAATGGCCTACTCTTCCGAAAAGCGGAACAGGATTTAACGTGTGCGCAAGATGTTCTGCATGCGTTCGAACACGGGGCCACGGTTTATAGTCTCATCCGAAGGATGTGTGTGTGTGTGTGTGTGTGTGTGTGTGTGTGTGTGTGTGTGTGTGTGTGTGTGTGTGGTGTGTGTGTGTGTGTGCGTGCGTGCGTGCGTGTGTGTGCCGTGTTTCCGTTTGTGTGTGTATGCGTTTGTGTGCGTGTCTGTGCAAACGCACGTACTATGTAAGCGTGGGTGGGTACATGCTTGCGACTATGGGTGCGTATAATACTTTGCCTTTGCACTGAAACGAACGCAACAAGACAAGAGTGTACCCAGTCATGTAATGTTCATGTCAGTGCAAGAGACCTGATCTAGTTTTTTGCTTTGTGTGTGTGTGTGTGTGTGTTGTGTGTGTTTGTGTTGTTTTTTGTGTCTATTTTTATAGGTGTGTGGTGCGTGCGTGCGTGCGTGCGTGTGTGTGTGTGTGTGTGTGTGTGTGTGTGTGCTTGCGTGGGTGGCTGCGTGCATGCGTGTGTTTGTTCATGTGTGTGTGTGTGTGTGTATGTGGTTCTTTTTTTAAATTCTTTTATATCGAGGATAATGGAATAAGCACTCATGTATTTTTTAACATGCAGTCCCCGTGTGTATGCAGTTTTGTAAATCGTGTCATCTGTTCCTACCGTGTGTGTGTTTGTTGTGTGTGTGTGTGTGTGTTGTGTGATATCTTCAGTTTAACGTCTATTCACATTTAGTGATTTCATGTGTGTGTGTGTGCGTGTGTGCGTGCGCGCGTGTGTGCGCGTGCTTGTGGGTGTGCGCACATGTGTGTGCGTGTGTGTATGTGTGTGCGTGCGCATGTGCGCGTGCGTATATATATTTTTCTATTGTCAGCTTGCCATTGCCAGAAAGTATGTGGCCTATCACGCAGACAAGTTTGGCTACAGTCAGCCCAATGTAGACTTCCTCCTGGGGCAGATTGAAAAGTTGTGCGAGGCAGGAGTGAAACAGAATGCCTTTGACATTGTCATGTAAGTCGTAATTAGTTGTTAAAATCCTGTACGTTTTTATTCTATCTTTTGGTGTTTTTTTAATTTTATTTTGGAGGATAATGGAATAAGCACTTCGGTGTTCTTTTTTTTTTTAACACCCAGTTCTCATGTGTGTGTGTGTGTGTGTGTGTGTGTGTGTGTGTGTGTGTGTGTGTGTGTGTGTGTGGTGTGTGTGTGGTGTGTGTGTGTGTGTGTGTGTGTGTGTGTGTGGTGTGTGTGTGTGTGTGCAGTTTTGTCAAATTTTGTCATCCACTCCCATCTTCTTTAAAATTTTATTTTATTTTTTTGCTTTGTTTTCTTTTGTTGTGAGGTATTTGATTTGTTCGCTTGTGTGGTAATTTAGTGGACCTTTTTTGTTTATTTTCGCTCGTGTTTGTTTGTTTGTTTGTTATTTTATTTATCTTATCTGTTCTTTTACTTCGAGGATAATGGAATAAGCACTCATGTGCTTTTTAGATCCAGTCCAAGTGTGTGGATACAGATTTGTCAATTTTGTCATCCGTTTTGGGCTTTTGTGTATACCTTTCTGTTTTTGTTTGTATCTTTGTTTTGGGCTTTTGTGTATACTTTCTTTTTTCATTTTTCTGCAGTATTTGAAAATATTTTCTGTCTTCTTCATGTTTTCTTTTCCTTTTCCTGTTTTTCTTCTTGTTTTTTCTTATGTTTTTATGTTGAGTTTTTTTTTTCTATGTTCGGGGAGGTGTTTTTTTCTCTTTTCTCTTGTGTTTTTATTGAGCTTGCTTTTTTTCCCTTCTAATTTTACTCCTTGTACGGGTTTTTGAGAGGGGATGGATGGATGAGTGGATAGATAGATGGATAGATGGATGAATGAATGGATGGATGGATGGGTGGGTGGATGGATAGATGGGTGGATGGATGGATGGATAGATGGATGGATGGATGGATGGAAAGATTTAATTTGTTCTTCTTGTTTCTGATATAAGTGATCTGTTGTGCTGTTAATGCCACTTTTATATTCTTGGTTATGACCTAGTTAGATTGTTTTGACTGCTGAATTAGATGACAGACATGCAGTGGCCTTTCTGTTGTTGTTTTTTTCTTTTTTCTCTTCTTCTCTCTATCCCATTTTTTTGTTGGGATTTCGTTTGATCTCAATTCACTTGTTGGGTTGATTTTGATTTTATTGCTTTGTTTTTTTCGCTGCTTTGTCTCTTTCTAAGGGGGTTTGTTTGTTTGAGGTTTTTGTTGTTGTTGACTAGTTGGTTGGTTGGTTGGCTGGCTGATTAGTTAGTTGGTTGGTTGGTAGGTTGGCTGATTAGTTGGTTGGTTGGTTGGTAGGTTGGTCTAAGTGACCTCCAGGGTATTAAGCTGAGGAGCGTCCAACACAAGCTTATTTATTCATTTTCTGTTGCAGCTCTAACTGTGTCATCAACCTTTGTCCCAACAAGGAAGCGGTCCTTAAAGAGGCTTTCCGAGTGCTCAGTGGTGAGAGAGAGAGAGAGAGAGAGAGAGAGAGAGAGAGAGAGAGAGAGAGAGAGAGAGAGAGAGAGAGAATCAAATTCTTTTTTTTCCGAGGACAATGAATAGGCACATATGTGCATTTTTACATGCAGTCCCCGCCCTTAGGGATACATCATATACTAAAATAAACCCGATACCCATGCACTCACATAGTACATAAATAACAACAACAACACAATAACAAACAGACAAACAAAAAAGACCCATCCACAATACAAAGGAGAATAAAGCCATTATACTATCATTTTGTCGAACAGGAAAATAAACGTCAACTAATTCATTATACTTTTTTTATTATTATAGGAAAAGCAGTGGCACAGAGAGAGAGAGAGAGAGAGAGAGGAAGAGAGAGAGAGAGAGAGAGAGGAGAGAGAGAGAGAGAGAGAGAGAGATCGCTTGCTTGCTTGCTTGATTGATTGATTGATAATATTTGTTCTATCAAAAACTAAAGAATCAGTACATTTGTCGTCGTCTGTTTTGTTTTGGTTTTTTGGTCGTCTGTATGTATATTTGCTTACATACGTTCCTGCCTTGCTGGCCGAGTTGTATGCCGGCTGTCTGTCTGTCTGCCTGTCCGTCTGTCTCTCTGTCTGTCCGTCCGTCCGTCCGACTATCTGTCTGCCTGCCTGCCTGTCTCTCTGCCTGCTTGTCTGCCTGCCTGTCTGTCTCTCTGTCCGCCTGCCTGTCTTGTTGTCTGTCTGTGTCTGTCTGCCTGTCTGTCTGTCCGTCTGTCTGCATGTCCGTCTGTCCGTCTGCCTGTCTGCCTGTCTGTCTGTCTGTCAGTCTGTCTGCCTGTCCGTCTGTCTGCCCGTCTGTTTGTCTGTCTGTCTGTCTGATTGTTTGGCTGTGTGGACTCTGGCATAAGGATGCAATGTAACCTCGTTATAATAATAATAATCATCATCATCATCATCATCATTATCATCATCATCATAATAATAATGTATGGAATTTATATAGCGCTGAATCTTGTAAAGCAAACAAATCAAAGCGCCTCAGATGACTTTTTTTTGTCTCGTGTGGTGTGGTGTGGTGTGGTGTGGCGTGGTGTGGTGTGGTGTGGTGTGGTGTGGCGTGGTGTGGCGTGGTGGTGTGGTGTGGTGGTGTGGTGTTAGTGGTGTGGTGTGTTGTGGTGTGGTGTGGCGTGGTGTGGCGTGGCGTGGCGTGGTGTTGTGTGGTGTGTGTGTGGTGTGGGGGGTGGTGTGGCGTGGCGTGGGCGTGGTGTGGTGTGGCGTGGCGTGGTGTGTGGTGTGGGTGGTGGTGTGGGTTGGTGGTGTGGTGTGTGTGTGGCGTGGCGTGGCGTGGCGTGGCGTGGTGTGGTGTGGTGTGGTGTGGTGTGGTGTGGGTTGTGGTGTGGTGTGGCGTGGTGTGGGTTGTGGTGTGGGTGTGGTGTGGTGTGGTGTGGTATGGCGCGGTGCGGTGTGGGTGTGGTGTGGCGTGGTGTGGTGTGGTGTGGTGTGGCGTGGTGTGGTATGGCGTGGTGTGGTGTGTTGTGTTGTGGTGTGGTGTGGTGTGTTTGTGGTGTGGCGTGGTGTGGTGTGGTGTGGTGGTGGGTGTGGGTTTGGTATGGTGTGGTGTGGCGTGGTATGGCGTGGTGTGGTGTGGTGTGTGATGTGGTATGGCGTGGTGTGTTGTGTTGTGTGGTGTGGTGTGGTGTGTTGTGGTGTGTTGTGGTGTGGCGTGGGTGGTATGGCGTGGTGTGGTATGGTGTGGTGTGGTGTGTTGTATGGTGTGGTGTGGTGTGGTGTGGTGTGGTGTGGTGTGGTGTGGTGTGGTGTGGTGTGGTGTGGGTGCAGGACGGAGGGGAGATCTACTTCAGTGACATGTACACGGACACAGACCTCTCCCCTGACATCAGACAACATCGCCTTCTGTGGGGTGAGGCTTTGCTTGTCCGGTTTTTTTTCTCTCTCCTTTATTTCGGTTTTTTCTTTTCATACCACTTTCTTTTTTTTTTTTTTTTTTTAGTCACGGCAGATTTCTCTGCGTGAAATTCGGGCCGCTTCTCCCCAGGGAAGCCGCGTCGCCACAAGAGCAGCGCCACCACCAGGGGTGGAGTGAAAGTTTAAAGAGAAACAGTATTTTTAGCTGTGTTTGATGTGTGTGTATTATTTATGAATCCTAGCATGCATGTAAATGCCTGATCCTGAAAAACAAAGAAGCAAACAAACAAATTTTAAAAAAGTAGGCGAGCTAATAAACAGACTAAAACGAAACCGTATACTATACTTAGCTAAGTTGGTGCTGGGTGAAGAAATAAGGAAAAATCTAAAATACGTATACATATACACACATAAATGAGCGAATAAAACAAGCAAGATAATACCAAAATAAACTTGACC